>JAKSZT010000088.1:5654408-5713314 GCA_026826555.1 Tolypeutes matacus | reverse complement strand
AAATAAATAAATAAATAAATAAATAAATAAATAAATAAATAAATAAAGTAAAATAAAATAAAAAAGCTTATTATGTATGTGAGGATTTTAATCTTAAATTTCACATTGTCTGATATTGTCACTCTTGCTTTCTTTTTGTTGGTGTTTGTCAGGTGTTCATTCCATTATTTTCAACACTTAATTTTAAGAGGATTTCTTGTAAATGACATTTAGCTAAGCTTTTTTAACCCATGACAGTGTTGGTCTACTAATGGGAGACTTAAATCCATTCATGTTTACTATAATGACTGATAGACAAAATTATATTCCCTGCCTCTTTCTTAGTTTTTCAAAAAATTCTTTTCATTATTTATGTTGTTTTGTTATTTGTTCGTTTGTTTTTTTTTTTACAATCAATGGTTTTTTATTATATCACAGTGTTGTGCATTCATCACCACAAAAAATTTTATAACAATTTCATTACTCCAAAAATAAAAATTCCACACCCCTTAGCAGTCACCTCTCAATCCCTCTATCCTTCCCCAGTCCTGCATAACCACTAATCTAATTACATCCTTATAAATTAATTTATATTTACATTTTACATAAATGGAATCATACAATATGTTGTACTTTGTGAGTGGTTTCTTTCACTTATCATAACGTTTTTTTGCCTGATATTATCATCTTGTAACATTGATATATGTAACATTTATTCAGTTTCAAAGAAAAACAGTCTTATATATGCAATATTACCCATATTCATATTTCACATGAGTACTATGCTATACAGTGCCATGTATTTGTCCTTGTGTAACTTAGATGTTCTAGTGTACCTTATGATACTCTAGTTCTACCCTTGTCCCTGCGAAGGTACAATCTTTAGAATATTCTTCCTTCCTCTCGTCTTTGCAGTTAAGATTTTCAGAACTCATTTACTCCTCTCTCCATCTCCAATTCCTAGGTTTTGCTGAGTTAGTTTAGCACTATTAGTTCATTTTAATTAGATTTCTGTTCTAATTAAAGTGTTGCTAAGAGTACTTTCTCTAATACTTTTCTCATATGGAGTATGTGGATGATACTCTTTCAATTTGCATATCTTCAGATTCATGAAAGGTAAATGGTATCTTGGGTTGCAGTCCTTTCCTTTAGTTGCCTGTAGCTATTATTCCACAATCTTATCCAGTTTTGTATATGAGAAGCCCATATAGATATAATATAGGCTAAATATAGATATCTATATTTATAAAAAATTTTTTTTGGGGGGTTAACATTGCTTCTGTAACTCGGGAGTTCAGAAATTACACCAAGATCTTAGTTATTTTGTGCCTTTTCTCATCACACCTACATGGAACTTTGTTGGCCTTTCAATTGGTAACTTAAAGGTTGACTCTCAGCTTAGAGAAATTTCCTTTTTTTGTTTAGTTATTTCCTCTTCTCTGGGTTCTTTTTCCTCCTTCTAGAACACATATTATTCTCACATCAAGTGTCCTGAGTCTATCTGTTAAGTCTCTACTTCCCTCATGATTTCTTTATCTTTGTAATTTTGTTCTCCTCATTAGATACTTCCTTCACTTATCTTCCAGGTTACTAATTTGGTTCTCAACAATGGAAACCTATCCTTCAATTCATCTACTGAATTCTATAGTTAAAAATATGGTTTTCAGTCCCAGAAAGTTTTTTTTGGGGGAAGGACGGAGGGAGAAATTTGACAATATACTACATCTTCTGAATGCTCCTTTACTTTTTTTGTTCAAATTGTTGCCTGGCACCTGGACCACTTTAGATGCATTTATATATTTCTTTGCCCATTGAGGATGAGTCTGCTTATTAAAGTATCCTAAGTGCCAGCAGCTCCACAAGCATTCTGTACACCTATGGCCAGCAATTAGAATAAATGATTGTCAGGACATTGAGACATTAAGATAGGATGTCTCTCTGGTCGACTTGGACTCTCTCAAACTCAGGAATAGGGAGGCCACAAACTATCTGTTCAGCTACTCTTTAGCTTCATGGGGATCAAGGAGACCAGGCACCCTCACATGCGACAAATACTTAACATACACCAGGATACCCCTACATTCTGATTCTTCCCCCACCTTTCTTCAAAGATCAAAAGTGGGGGGAAGCTCTGCATCAGCTTTTCTTGCTGGTCTTCTCAGAACTAAGGCATCACTAGAACCCAGCTGGTCCACTTGGTTCAGGTGAGACATACAGGTGGGACTTGGTATACACAGGGATAGGAAGCAAGATTCATTTCAAGTTGCCAACTTCCGGGAAACGGATGTGGCTCAAGAGGTTCGGCTTCCGTCTACCATATGGAGAGACCGGGGTTCGATCACCGGTACCTCCCGGTAAAAAAAAAACAAAAAACAAAAAACAAGTTGCCAACTTCCCAGAACTTTCTCTGTGACTAGATCAAAATTTGTAAAATCTTTAAAAACTTTTTTTTTTTTTTTTTTTTAAAGATTTTATTTATTTATTCATTCATCCCCCCCTTGCTGCCCGTGCTCGCTGGGCCAGCCAACAACGCCGCGCCGGCGGGCCCGCCCCCACCAGGAGGCCCCAGGAACCGAACCCGGGGCCTCCCATATGGCAAACGGAAGCCCCACCGATTGAGCCACAGCCGCTTCCCATCTTTAAAAACTGAGTATTTCTATACCTTAGACTAAAACATAAGGTCTTATACTGACAGAAAAAGATTAAAATTAGTTGAGTAAACATGCTATAATATCTCCTTTAATCAAAAACTAGTAATTTGGGAAGCAGATGTGGCTCAAGGAGTTGAGTGCCTGTCTCCCATATGGGAGGTCCCAGGTTTGGTTCCCTGTGCCTCCTAAAGAAAACAAACAAACAACAAGCAAATATCGAGCAAAAACAAGCAGACATCGAGCAAAAAAGACAATGAGCAACAGTGAGCAGACAATGAGCAAAAAAACCAAACAAGCAGGGAGCAGATGTGGTTCATGCAGTTGAGTGCCCCCCTCCCACATGGGAGGTCCTGGGTTCGGTTCCTGGTGCCTTCTAAAGAAAACAAACAGACAATGAGCAAACACAAGCAGAAAACAAGCACAAAACAACGAGTAAACAGATGAGGGAGCCAACTCGGGGTGGGGGTAGGGTAATAAATAAAAAATAATTTTTAAAAAGTGAAAAAACAAAACAAAACAAAAAAAACCAACCCAAAAACCTAGTAATTTGTGTATACAAAAGAGGTAATCTAAATAGAAAAAAAACTAAAATCATTCTGATTTAGTATCTGTTAAAGGTGACATTTCAAGTAAGAGTTAAAAATATCCAACAAATGGTAATCTGATAAACTGGCAAGTCAGCTGGAGAAAATAAAACAGGATCTCTATTCATAAAAGTAAATTCCAGATGAAAAAATTAAATATTAAATAAAACAGAGTACTAGAAGGAAGAATTTTAAAATTTCTTTTGTAATATTTGTTTTTTTTAGGAGGTACCGGGCATTGAACCCAGGACCTCGTACATGGGAAGCAGGCATTCAACCACTGAGCTATATCTGCTTCCCAATGAGAGATGCTTTTTTCGCCTTTTTTTTTCTTAAGGAGGTACCAGGGATCGAACCCAGGACCTCGGATATGGGAAGCAGACGCTCAACCCCTTGAGCTACATCAGCTCCCTGTAATATTTGGAAAGAGTAAAATCTTTTTAAGGATAACAAAAAAATCCAGAAGTCATAAAAGATTAATAAATTTTGCTAAATTAAGATTAAAAGTGTGTACTGCAAAAAGAATAAAGTAAAATGTCAAGCAGACACAATAAAAAAAATTTTTGATAACAAAACATGAGTCTCAAAAGCATTGGGCTAGGTAAAGAAAGCAAGACACAAAAGACTACTTACTGTATTCCATTTCTATGAAGTTCTAGAAGAGAAAAAAAACTATATATGATAGACAGCAGACTGTGTTGCCAGAAACCAGGGAGTCATGGGGAGAGGACTGATTGCAAAGGACCACAAAGGAATTTGGGGCACTGATGGAAATGTTCTACATTATGATTGTGGTTGTTGAATTATACACTTAAAATTGGCTGATGTTATTATATTTAAATTACATCTCAACAAAAGCCAACAAAAAGTCAAACAGAAGATAAAATTTACAAGATTTATGACTAAGGACTAATTTACTCATTATACAAATAGCTCTTTAAAGTAGATAAAAGAACAAAAAACTAGATAGAAAAATGTGCGCAGGAAGTAAACAAGCAATTCACAGAGAAAAAAATTACAACGAACCAATAAAAATATGAGGAAACGCTCAGTTTCAGTTACAATTTAAGCAATGCATATCCAAACAATTGGATGTTACTTTTTTACCAATCAAATTGGCAAAGAACAAAATATTTGCTAACACCCAGTGCTGCAATCTAAGAAAGGACATAAACACTCTACTACTGGCATTCTAATGATGAAAACTTAGCAATATCTACCAGTGTTTTAAAAACACATATCCTGGGAAGCGGCTGTGGCTCAATCAGTAGGGCTCCCGTTTACCATATGGGTTTACCTGGTGAAGGCAAGCCCACCCGCACGGAGTGGTTAGCTGACCCAGCGAGCACAAGCAGCAAGGGGGGGATAAATGAATAAATAAATAAAATCTTTTAAACAAAAAACAAAGCAACAAAAAAAAAAACACATATCCTTAGACTCAGAAATTCCACTTATGGGAATTCATCTTAGAGAAATATTTAAACAAATAAAGATGGAGTAACAACACCAACACTTACATAGGGCTTACCATATACCAGGCACTGTTTTAGGTACTTTTTTTGGATTACCTGTTTTAATCCTTACAACAACCCTAAAAGGAAGGAACTTTTATTAGCCCCAATTTACAGACAGGAAAACAGAGGCATTCAAGGGTTAAGTAACTTGCCCAAGGTTACACGGCTAATAAGAGGCAGAGCCAGGGTTCAGACCCAGGCAGTCTGGCTACAGAATTTATACTCCTAGATACTGTGCTATTCCCCCTCTCTAAAAATATTTAATGCCACATTATTTGTAATGGCAAAAAAACAAAATGTCCACTAATAGGAGACTGGTTAAATCAATAAAATCTATATAATGAAATACAAGACTATTCATTAAAAACAAACTAGATTTCTATATGCTAAAATGAATACATGTCCATGTTATGATATTAAATGAGAAGCCTTATTGTAAAATACTATTTATAGTAAAAGTCTATGGTAAAAAAGTATGAAAAACAATACATACACTTGCATATATATAGACAATTTCCAGAAGGCTATACATCAAACTATGTTTAGCAAATACTGTTGAGATGTGAGAATTGCTAAAGAAAAGATTTTTTAAAAATTTGCGTTTATGCCATTACATGCTATTTGAATTTTTAAAAATCTACCAGCATATTAGTTTTATTACAGAAAACTAGTGTAAAAACAATTATTCTGCTCAATATTCTATAACTTTTCTGACATGGATTTACCTTTAGTTCTTGGATTAGCTGGCTTCTTCTGTCTCTTAAATTCTTTAACTCTTTCTCATCCCAGCACCTAGCTTTGTATTTTAAGTCACTTGACCCTCCAGAGATCACCCCAGATTTTAAAAATAATGTTCCATCAAGAGCTACTGTCTGTAAAATGAAAAATATTTTACCTTGGAGAAATGTATATAAAGAATATAAAAATAAGGATGTAATGTAACAGTTCTTACAGCTGAGATTTTGTAGATGAAAGAAATCACCTATTGAACTTTATTAATATATCTATCTTATGAAGGGACACTAACCAATAAACAAGCCACAGATATGAAACCCTGTTTTTCCAAAGTCCAAAGCAATTCTAGGCAACAAGTTAGCAGCAATTAAAAATGTTCAAAATAAATTGCATATTAGCTCCAAACTTTATATTCAATATTGAGAAGAAAAACTAAGAATATTTATATTTAATATAAAATAGTTTTGATTATATAAACCTGTATTTTAAAGACTTGGCATCACATGTCAGAAGCACATCATGTAAATGACCTTGACAACTTTAATATACCAAAAATATCACATTCCCTAATACAGATATGAAAGGCATTCTCAATGCTTTGCAAATGTTTCTAATTAGTTAGTCAAAGCAGAAGAAGATCATGTAACATGAACTGACAGAAAAAAAAGCCAACAAATATGAGTCTTCACTCATTCTTTCATTTAAACGAATGTGTCCTGCGTGACTGCTGTATTTGAGACATTCTACATTAAACACGGAGGGACCAAAATGAGTGAAATGCGGTACAGATCCTCAAGGAAATCATGCTAGTAGGGAAAAGAAACATAAACAGATCATTACAATATAAAGTGACAAGAAGATAACAACATACTCAGAGTAATCTGGAAGCTGAAAACTGGGGTGTTTTAACCCAGCCTAGAGGTTCATGGGAGGCTTTCTGGAGGAGTTGAAGGTTTGCACCTATCTGAGGTACCAGTTAGGATGAAATTCAGTTACACTTAAGGAAAAAAAAAAAAAAAAAAAAAAAAAAGGCAAAAAGGCTTATTTCTCTCTCACAAATGGAATTCCAGAGGTAAGCAGTCCAGTGTTTGCTTGGTGGCACCACAGTTAACAAGAACTGAGACTCCTACAATATTGCGCTACTATCCTTAACAACTGGATTACACCTCAAGGAGAGACCAGTTCTTTATCTCCTGTAAAGCCATGGGGGCACGCTTCCCTCCCAAGTTTACTAGTTTTGCAATGAGCTTGCTCATCAGGTCTAAGCTGGCTCTTTGGACGATCCCTAGATATCTCTAGCTGATACTAGCAGCAATGGCATGGAAACTGAACTCTTGTAGCTAAGCTCTAGTCTGGAAAAGCCATTTCTCTGACCAGGAAGCCCCTCTAACTTTCCCATAAAAATGTAAAGTGGGATAGAGGCAGGACCCTCTCCCTCCAGACACAGAACATGCTGCTTTTGCCTGATCATAGCTCACCACTCTATTGAATGAAAGCTGAGGCATCATATGGGCTTTGCTACTTTTCTGCCTCTAAGTTGCTCTCAAATTTCACTATAAGTTGTCACTAGTGGTGTGTGTGTTTTGTGCATGAGCATCTCTTATATGACAATCTTCAAAATTGTTTCAAAATGATTACTAGAGCTCTAGCCATTGTCTGTTTCAAGAAAGAAGGCAGGAAAGGAGAGGAAGGATAAAAAGGTCCTATTAAGAAACTTTACTGGCAGGCCCACTGATGACTGCCATTTACACCCAATGGCCACTTCTAGATTGTCACACAAAATAAAGATTTTGTTAGTAAAGAAGAAGGGGAGAAGAATATTAAGCAGGCAACTGCAGTTGCTGACCCAGATAAGCAGGTGGCCAGAGAAAGGGCAGTGTTAGAATGCTGGCAGTGGGGCCGGGATGCATAAACAGATTGGGTATGTGCACATATGTATGTCACAGGGGTGGAATGGAGAAAGAAGGAACATAGATAGCTTGGAATTCCTTGGAAATAAAGTAAGCTGAGGCTAGTGCAGGTCACAGAGCTTTTCATATGCCATTTCAGGAAGAACGTGGAGCTAATCCAACTGAGAACTGACTGGTGAGCTTGTAGAGGGAGATGAGGGAGATTGGAACAGAAGAGTGTAACACCAAACAGGAGAGTGAAATGGTCAGGTAGGAGCTTTAGGTAGACCATCCTGGTACCTATTTAGAAAATGGATGTGTCAAAGCCAAGCCAGAGATGATGATACAGGGTCAATAATACTTAGAGTGAAGAAAAGGGAAGAGATTTGGGAAATATTTAAGAGATATAATCAGAAAAGCCTGGGGACTGTTTGGAGGTAGAAGGTTAAGAGAGAATCTCTGGGTTAATTTGTGCGGAACTGGTAAAAAGTTGCTTGTAAATGAATAGAAATGGTGAAAGAACTTCATAGGATTTGTAATTAGTAGTGCTAACATATGAGTATGATAGTGATTTGTTTTTGTTGTTTTTTTTTCTTCTTTTTTTTGGAGTTAAGAAAATGTTCCAATAATGATTGAAGTGATGAATGCACAACTCTGTCATTATACTAAATGCCACTGATCGTACACTTTACATAAATTGTATGGTTTATGAACAAAAATCTAATAGGAGGATTGGGGAAAAATACACCAAATGTAAGATATGGACTATAGTTAGTCGAAATAATTTGATGATGCTCTTTCATAATTTGTAACAAATGTTTCACAACAATGCAAGACATTGGTGGTGGGGTGATGTATGGGAGCCCTGTATGATGTTATGCATGTTTGTTTTGTAATTTCACAACTTTTACTATATACTTATTGTTTATGTATGTTCATGTATGAATGACACACTTCAATAATAATAAAAAACAAAGAGAGAATCCTTGGGGAAAACCAGTATTTCATTTGGCTGGAATGATGACACCAAGAATTGAGTTGAAGAATACAGGAAAGAGATCAAGATTTAGAAAAAAGAATATGACTTTAGTTTTAGACCTGCTTGTTTTACAGTACTCGTAGACTAACAGTTTACTTATTTATAATATATACTTGGCTTATTTTCTAAAATAATCTCAGCAAGTTTATAACTGTAAATATATAGTAAGATAGGTACAAAGAATAACTAAAATACATGTAAGAACTCATACTAGGTGAAAAAAGAATAATTTATAATTAATAATTTAGAATATGATAATGAGAAGATTATTATTATTTAACTGAATTAAGTTAAGTAGGAAGTAGGAAAAGATAAATTATTCAATGATTTATAATGTTAGGACAAGTAATTAATCAGTTAGGAAAAAAGCTAATACCTAAATCTAATAATATATACCAAAATAAATTCCAGACAGATTAAAACTAAAATATAAAAAGTGAAACCATTAAAAGTCAAGAAAATCTAAGTGAATATACATTTGATCTCACAGTAAAGAAGACCCAAATATACATATAAAAACAATATCTAAAAGGTTAAGAGTGATATAGTTGATTAAAAGTATAAATACACATCTCTATATAACATAAGCAAAAGCCAAAAGTCAAATGGGGAAAACATAGAAATCTATATAATAACTGAAAGATTACTCTCCTTTATACATTAGAGGGAACACTTATAAATCAGTAAGAAAAAGTCAAATATCCCAACAATAAAATGGTTGAAGAACAAAACATAATTTACATATATAAATGTTCAATAACTATATGATACTATATCCAATGTCATTAATGAAACAGAAATTCAAACAAAACCTTACATTATTTTGGCCTCTTCTCAGATTGGTAGAGATGAAAAATAATGAGAATGCAATGTTGAGAATGGTTTAGAGAAGTGGGTAATCTACAACATTTTTGATGAGTTTAATACTTTTTTTTTTTTTTTTTTTAGGAGGTGCTAGGGATTGAACCCAGGACTTCGTACATGGGAAGCAGGCACTCAATCACTCAGCCACATCTGCTCCCCAATGAGTTTTTTTTTTTTTTGTCTGTTTGGGTGTTTTGTTTTTAGGAGGTAGCAGGGTTCAAACCCAGGACCTCGTACGTGGGAAGCAGGCTCTCAACCACTTTAGCTACATCCACTCCCTGAGTGTAATACTTCTAAAAGAGTATATGGCAAACGACAACAGTCTTCAAAATGGGCCTAATCTTTGATCCTACTTGTCTACTTCTAGTAATTTCACTTCCAAAATAGACAACTGTACCAAGAAGTATGTATAATTTATATTATTTGTAATAACAAATTTGTTTTTTCTTGTTTTTTATTTTTTAATTTTTTTTAGGAGGTACTGGGGATTGAACCTAGGATCTCATTCCTGGGAAGCAGGCACTCAACCACTGAGCAACATCTGCTCCCCTGTAATAACAAATTTGGAAGCCACCTAAATACTCAAAATTATCTGGTTGGTTAAATAACTTGCAAAATGGAATACTATGCAAGCATTAAAAAATTGTGAAAAATTATTGAAGGAAAATTGTAATACAATGTTGAGTGAAAAATTAGGTTTTAAAATAACATGCATATGATCACGTTTTACTATTATTAAAAAGCATGTGCAAATAAATGCATAAATAAGTATAGGATAATATAAGTCCAAATGTTAAGAATTATCTCTGGATAGTGAAAATAAGGATAATTTTCATTTTTATACTTTACTGTATTCTCTCTTTTTCTTTTTTTACAATGAGCATATATTATTATTATTATTATTATTATTTTAAGATTTTATTTATTTATTCATTTATCCCCCCCTTGCTGCTTGTGCTCGCTGGGTCAGCTAACCACGCCGTGCGGGCGGGCTTGCCTTCACCAGGAGGCCCCGGGAACTGAACCCGGGGCCTCCCATATGGTAAACGGGAGCCCTACTGATTGAGCCACAGCCGCTTCCCAGCATGTATTATTTTTGAAGCACAAAAAATAATGGCTTGAAAACTTACTATAAACAAACTAGAAATGCAAAAATTCTGGAGAAAGTATTTGCAATGTATGGCAAATAAAAATTACTATGCTTAATAGATGAAGAGTTTAAAAATTTAATGCATGGAAAATACTCCTAATATATGAGGAAAAGAAAAGAGGTTACAAAGCAATATGTATTGGGAGGATTGTGGGAAGATGATAGAATGGGAAGGTCCAGGAATTGGTTCCTGAACCAAAACAACTACTGAACTGGCAGAAAGTGTCTGAATCAACTGTTAGAAACTATAATCTAGTGGAACACTATGTAGCATCCAGGTAAGAGCTGGATGAAGAGGCTTGTAAATTGTGGTAAATATTGGTGAATTTCATCCTCTGCAGTGGCTACCATCCACCATCCCCAAAAACATGACAGGCAGTGGTGGGGCCTGCCACCTGGGCTCCTGGTGCAGCCTGGTGGTGCCAAGGTGGGCTATAAGGACCGAGTCCTCCAAAATCTGGGGTGTGTGTGATATGATCGTTGATCACTGCTTTTGATCAGCTATTTCAGATTGCTGGGGGGCTGGCTCTCAGAGTGGTCATTTTCCAACCTTCCCAAAGCAAAAGCGGCAGGTGAGTCCTAAAGAGGCAACACCTATTTTTTCCCCCTCTTTTCTCTTTCCATTCTGCATTTGGGGACAAAGTAGTTTGAAAAGTCTCAAATTGATGGCTATAGCCCTCAACAACAACAAAACTAACCAACTAACTAACCTATCAATCCCAGAGGAGTGGGAGAACTACATTTCCAGAGTTATAATAACATAATGCTCAGAGTGTCCAGTTCTCAACAAAAAAAATTAAAAAACAAACAAACAGGAAAGTATGGCCTACTCACAGGAAAATAAAGAGTCCGAAATCATCCCTGAGGAAGATCATGCATTGGAACTATTAGTCAAAGATTTTAAATCAACTCTCTTAAATATGTTCAACGAGCTAAAGAAATCCATATAGAGAACTAAAAAGAATTAGGAAAACATGGTTTAAACAAAATAAATTGATGAAAATTATAAAAAGGAACCAAACAAATTTTGTAGCTGCAATGCACAGTAATTGAAATGAAAAACTCATTAGAAGGATTCAAAAGCAGATTTGAACAGGCAGAAAAAGGGCTCACCAAATTTGAAGAGAAGACAATTATCCAATGTGAGAAGGAGAGAAAGAAAAAATAATGAAGAAAAACGAACACACAACTCACTGTAATCTGAGAAGGAAAAGACAGAGAAAAAAAGGCAGAAAGGATATTTGAAAAATAATGGTGGAAAGCTTCCCAAATCTGATGAAAGACATGAATATATACACATCCAGGATGCTCAACAAACTCAAATCAGGGTAGATCTGCACCAAGACATATTATAGCAAAATTGTCAAATCCAAAAACAAAGAGAGGATTTTGTAAGCAGCAAGAGAGAAAAAATTTGTCACATACAAGGGATCTTCAATAAGATTAACAGAAGATTTCCCACCAGAAACCATTGTGGCCAGAAGATAGTGGGGAGACAAACTTAAAGTCCTTAAAGAAAAAACCAGTAACCAAGAATTCTATATCCGGAAAAATTATCTTTCAAAAATGAAGGAGATCTGGGCAATTACAGTCCAGGCCTGCAGGCCTTGAATTATTACACAGGGCTGTGGCTCTGTCCCTACTCCTGGCAAAGGAGAAAGCTGAGAGAAGCTTCACAGGTCCCTGGGACAATGAGAGTAGCTTAAAGCTCACAGCTTACAACACCAACTACATCTTTGGCTCCTACTACACAACCAGCAAGGGAGAAAGGGCAAGAAAGCCCTAAACCAAAGAGAGAAACTGCACCCAGAATAAATACATCTAGTAAGTCAGATGCCAAGACACCAACAAAAAATTACAATCCACACCATGAAACAGGAAGATATGGCCCAGTTAAAGGAACAAGATAAGTCTCGAGATGACATAAAGGAGTTGAGGCAACTTTAATCATAGATGTTCAAACAAATCTCCTTAATAAATTCAATGAGATGACTAAAGAGATTAAGAATATTAAGACACTAGATGAGCACAAAGAAAAATTTGAAAGCATACATAGAAAAATAGCAGCTCTAACGGGAATGAAAGGTACAATAAATGAAATTAAAAATACACTAGCATCATATAATGGCAGATTTGAGGAGGCAGAAGAAAGGACTGGTAAGCCTGAAGAAATGGTCTACAAAAGTGAATATACAAAAGAACAGATGAAGAAAAGAATGGAAAAACTTGAACAAGTTCTCAGGGAACTAAACAACAGCAAGAGATGTGCAAACATACATATCATGGGTGTCCCAGAAGGAGAAGAGAAGGGAAAAGGGGTAGAAGGAATATTTGAAGAAATAATGGTAGAAAATTTCCCAACCCTACTGAAAGACATATGTATCCGTGTCCAAGAAGCACAACGTACTTCCATCCAAATAAATCTGAATAAACCAACTCTGAGACACATACTAATAAGAATGTCAAATGACAAAGACAAAGAGAGAATTCTAAGAGCAGCAAGAGAAAAGCAATGCATAACATATAAGGGATACCCAATAAGATTAAGTGCTGATTTCTCATCAGAAACCACGGAGGCAAGATGACAGTGGCATGATATATTTAAGATATTGCAAGAGAAAAACTTCCAGCCAAGAATCTTATATCCGGCAAGACTGTCTTTCAAAAATGAGGGAGAGTTTAGAATATTCACAGATAAACAGAAACTGAGAAAGTTTGTAACCAAGAGACAGGCTTTGCAGGAAATACTAAAGGGTGTGCTATAGTCTGAAAAGACAGGAGAGAGAGACTTGGAAGAGAGTCTAGAAATGAAGATTTTACCAGTAAAATTAACCAAAAGTGTTAAGAGTGGTGAAAATAAAGTATGACAGATAAAACCTGAAGGTCAAAATGGGTGAAATAAGAACTGCCTTTACAGTAAAATAACATTGAATGTTAATGGATTAAACTCCCCAATCAAAAGAAACAGACTGGCAAAATGGATAAGAAAATATGAGCCACCTATAGGCTGTCTCCAAGAGACTCACCTTAGACCCAAGGATACCAATAGACTGAAAGTGAAAGGCTGGAAAAAGATATTCCACGCATGCAGTAACAACAACAACAACAAAGCTGGAGTAACTATACTTAGATGAAATAAGCTTTAAAAGACACTAGTAATGCACAATTTGAAGAGAAAGTCAGGGAAAAAAACTCCATTTACAATAGCAACTAAAAGAATAAAATATTTAGAAATAAATTTAACCAACAATGTAAAGCACTTGTATTCAGAAAAGTACAACTCATTGTTAAAAGAAATAAAAAAAGACCTAAATAATCGCAAGAACATTCCATGCTCATGAATTGGAAGACTAAATATCATCAAGATGTCAATTCTACCCAAATTGATAAATAGAATCAATGCAAGCCTGATAAAAAAAATCCACCAGCATTTTAAAAAATAAATGGAAAACAAAATTATCAAATTTATTTGGAAGGGTAAGGGGTCCTGAAGAGCCAGAAATATCTTAAAAAGGAAAAGCAAAGTTGGATGACTCTCACTTCTGGACTTTAAATCCTATTAGCTAGCTACAGCGGTAAAAACAGCATGGTACTGGTATAAAGACAGACACATAGACCAATGGAACCGAACTGATGGTTCAGAAACAGAAACCTCACATCTATGGTCAAGTGATTTTTTGACAAGCCTGTCAAACCCACCCAGCTCGGGCAGAACAGTCCCTTAAAAAAATGGTGCTCGGAGAACTGGATATCCATAGCCAAAAGAAGGAAAGAGGTCCCCTATCTCCCACCTTATACAAAAATTAACTCAAAATGGATAAAAAACCTAAATATAAAAGAACCATAAAGTTTCTAGAAGAAAATGTAGGAAAACATCTTCAAGACCTGGTGGTGGTGGATTCTTAAAGGAGATAAGAGGAGGAATGAGATGGACTACTGATGTTTAATGTATGTAGAAGTTTTAATTAACTTTTCTGTAAAAGTGTGGAAATGTATAGAGTTAATGGTAACACATTATAGTGAGTAACAGCTGGTTTATAAATGGGAATGTGGCTGAAAAGGATAGTCTAGGGATGTAAACGCCAATTGAAAGAAAGCTAGAGAATAATCTAGGTACTGAATAACACAGTTAACCCAGAGGTGGATGAGAATTGTGTTGATGGTACAGATGCAAGAGTGTCCTCTGTGAGCTAGAGCAGATGTACATCACTACTGAAGGGTGGTGGGAAAGTAGAGAAGCATGGAAAAAATACAACTAGAGTGACTTATGGACTGTGGTCAACAATAATGTAATATTCATGCATCTATGCCAAAGATGTACTGTGTTGATAATGAGGGAGTATGGAAAAATTGTTCCAAATATATGCTATGGACCTGGTAATAGTCTGATGATATTATAATCTGTAACAAATGTTTCACTACAGTGGGGTGTGTTGATAGAGGGATGTTATATGGGAATTCTGCACAAGTGCATGATTGTTTTGTAAGTTTACCACTTCCGTCATAAAAATATACTTAAGTAATAACAGGGTGGGCTGGGGGAAAATACATCAAATGTAAGATAAGAACTATTGTTATTTAAGATTTTGACAATATTCTTTCATAATTTGTAACAAATGTCTCATGATAATGCAAAGTGTTGGTGGTGGGGTGATGTATGGGACCCCTGTATGATGTTATGAATGTTTGCTTTGTAAGTTCACAACTTTTACTATACACTTATTGTTTATATATGTTCATGTATAAATGATATAAAAATAATAATAATAGGGTGGGTTGGGGGAAAAAATACACCAAATGTAAGATACTTTGGTTAGTAGTAATATTTTGAGGATACTCTTTAATCATTAGTTTAAAATGTTTCACAACAATGCAAGGTACTGGTGGTAGGGTGAGGTATGAGAGCCCTGTATGGTGTTATGTATGTCTGCTTTATAAGTTCACAACTACTACTATATACTTAGTGTTTATGTATTTTTATGTATGAGTGATATACTTCAATAAATTTTTTAAAAAGGTAAAAAAAAAATACAGGGAAGTAGATGTGGCTCAAGCCGTTGGGTGCCTGCCTACCACATGGGAGGTCCTGGGTTTGGTTAATGGCGCCTCCTAAAGAAGATGAGCAAGACAGTGAGATGACGTGATGGGCTAGCGTGGCGAGCTGATGCAACAAGATGACTCAACAAGATGATGCAACAAAGAGATACAACAAGAAAACACAATGAGAGACAGAACAAGCAGGGAGTGGAGGTGACTCAAGCACCTCCCTCCCACATGGGAGGTCCTGGGTTTGGTTCCTGGTACCTCCTAAAAAGAAGATGAGCACACAACGAACAGACACAGAGAGCAGACAGCAAGTGCAAACAACTGGGGGGTGGTGGGGGTGGGAAACAACAGTGTGTAGAGAAATAAATAAATAAAATAAGTCTTTAAAAAAAAATGAAGGAGAAATTAAGATATTAACAAATAAACAAAAACTGAAAGAGTTCATTACCAGAAGACTTGCTCTACAAGAAATGCTAACAGTAGTCCTCCAGACTGAACAGACGGAAACTATATAGTAATTTGAAACCATTAAGAAGAAATAAAGAACAATGGTAAATGTAATTAAATAGGCAAGTATAAAATCCTGCATTACTGTGCTTTTGGTTTATAACTGCTTTCCACCCCCTATATGACTTAACAGGAAAACGACATTTTAAATTTATATTAATAGGTATACAAAATGTAAGAACGTAATCTCAGACAATAACAATATAAAGTGGAGAGATGGAGATAAATAGGAGTAGAGAGTACGTATACTACTGAAACTAGGTGGTATTAGTTTAAGATCTTGATGGTAATTACATAGGTAATCACAAAGAAAATAACTAAAAAAGTTGGGGAAAAGTAAAGAAGGGACTCAAGTTGGAATTTAGTACCTACAAAAAAGCAACTAGAAACAAAAAAGAAAGGCAGTAATGAAGTAAGTGCACCAGATTTTTAGATTTTACACCCAAAGCATGAGCAACAAAAGAAGAAAAGGATAAATAGGACCTCATAAAAATTAAAAATGTTTGTGCAAAGGATATCATTATGAAAGTAAAAGGACAATGTACAGAATGGATGAAAATATTTGGAAAACACATATCCACTAAAGGTTTAATATCCAGGATATATAAAGACATCCTAAACTCAATAACAAAAAGACAAACAACCCAATTTAAAAAATGGGCAAAACACTGGAAGAGACATTTCTCCAAAGAAGTTATACAAATGTCCAAAAAGTATATGAGAATACATTCAACATCATCAGTCATTAAGGAAAGGCAAATTGAAACCACAATGTATAACTTCACACCCACCAGAATGGCTACTCAAAAACCAGAAAATGGTTACTTCTGGGATGATGACATAGGAATAGGTTGGCAGGGCTCAATTCTCTTACAAAAGCAATGGAGGAAGGGCAAAAGACTGTCTATGGGAGTGGCTTTGGGGATCTGCAGACCAGGAGAGTGCTGCACATCATCCAGGAGGGAAAGAGACAGAGAGACAAAGAGGCTAAAATGAAAACCCTCAGTTATTCGTCCCCATGGCTGGGAATGGCACCCATTCCCCACCCTCAAGGTTAACAGCCTTGGTAAAACCTGTGGCTCACTGTGGTCAACTGAGAGGGGAACAGAGATCTTCCTCGCTGGAAAGAGGGAGGGTGAGGCAGAGGGCAGAGAATAATTTCTCTTCAGAGAGTTTGGCCAGCAGAGCCTGCTGTGAATCTTGGCTCTAGCCAGCCCAGCAAGTGGAGGTTGAAAGAGATACCTCTGTCGAAAGATTCACCGAAGAGCACCATCTGTGGGCAGGCCAGGAAACTGAAAGAAGAAAAAAGGTTTTTGGTGTCTCTCATGTTCCAGGTCTGCTTGAATCTGGTCTGTGCCCCATTAGTGGATCTCCAGCATTTTTTAGATAACTTAAGCTGGGCAATTTAAAACATTTAGAGTAAGTTGAACCAAAAAAATCTAAAAGCCATGAAACAAAACCACTAAGCAAGAGAGAGAAACTGACCATCAGAGTAAATTCACCAAGATAATCAGATGCCTAGACATCAGTAAAAAATTACAAGCCATACTAAGAAACAGGGAGATATGGCAGCCAAGGAACAAATAAAAAATCCTGATGAGACACAGGATTTAAGACAACTAATCAATGATGCCTAAACAAATCTCCTAAATCAGTTTAAGGAACTGAAGGAAAGTATGGCTAAAGAGATAAAGGATATTAAGAAGACACTGGGTGAGCATAAAGAACAATTTTAAAGCCTGCAAAGAAAAGTAACAGAGCTTACTTTTTGGAGCTTATGGGAATGAAAAATAATAACAGATGAAATAAAAAATACATTAGAGAGGGCGGATGTGGCTCAAAAGGTTGGGCGTCCATCTGCCATATGGAGGGACCTGGGTTCGATCCCTGGGACCTCCCGGTAAAACAAAAAATATATATATAGAAGGTGCATGGGCTGTCAGGCTCTGTGTGCCGGTGAGCCGCCAGGCCCCGGGAGCCATGCAGCAAGATGATGACATAGCAGGAAAGAGACACAGGGGAGAGTCAAGACGAGATGCTCCCAAAGCTCCAAAAACCAGGAACCGAGGTGGTGCAGGTGGCAGGGCACCTCTCTCCTACATCGGAGGTCTCCAGGATCGAATCCTGGTGAAGACTGGACGAGGAGGATGAGAAGAGATGGC
Source organism: Tolypeutes matacus (assembly GCA_026826555.1). Lineage (NCBI taxonomy): Eukaryota > Metazoa > Chordata > Mammalia > Cingulata > Chlamyphoridae > Tolypeutes > Tolypeutes matacus. The sequence continues at coordinate 5,695,194 of JAKSZT010000088.1, read as the reverse complement.
AGGAAACAGACACAGAGAATTGCCCAGTGAATGGACACAAAACAGCAAATGGGGAAGGGGGGGTTTAAAATGGATAAAGTAAATAAATAAATCTTAAAAAAAAAAAAAAAATACATTAGAGGGGGAAGCGGATGTGGCTCAAGTGGTTGGGCTCCCGTCTACAATATGGGAGGCTCTGGGTTAGGTTCCTGGGACCTCCTGGTGAGGGCAAGTTGGCCCACACCCGCGGAGAGGTGACGGCCTGCACCTGTGCCCATGGAGAGCTGACGGCCCGTGCCTGCAGAGAGCTGGTGCAGCAAGATGATGCAACAAAGGGGAGACAAGCAGACACAGAGGAAACATGCAGCAAATGGACAGAGAGAGCAGACAGCGAGCACAAGTGGCATGGGGGTGGGGAATAAACAAATAAAAATAAATCTTTTTAAAAATACATTACAGGGATAAATGCAGATTTGAATTGGTTGAGGACAGAATTAGTGAATTAGAAGACAGGGCATCTGAACTTGAAAAGACAGGAGAACAGAAAAAGAAAAGAATGGAAACAATGTAACAGGATCTCAGGGAACTGAATGACTTGAAATGCAAAAACATACATGTTATAGGTGTCCCAGAAGAAAAAGAAAATGGAAAAGGGACAGAAAGAATATCTGAGGAAATAATGACTGAAAATTTCCCAACCCTTGAGAGACATAAATATCAACATCCAAGAAGGATCACACACCCCAAACAGAATAAATTCGAATAGACCTACTCTGAGATACCTACTATTCAGAATTTCAAAAGACAGAGATAAAGAGAGGATTCTGAAAGCAGCAAGAGAAAAGCAATACATAACACACAAGCAAACCTCAATAAGACTAAGTGCCGATCTCTCATCCGAAGCCATGGAGGTGAGAGGGCAGTGGTATGATATATTTAAGGTACTGGAAAAGAAAAGCTGCCAGCCAAGAATTCTTTATCCAGCAAAACTGTCCTTCAAAAATGAGGGTGAGTTTAAAGTCTTCACAAACAAACAAAAACTCTGTCATGAAGAGACCAGATTTACAAGAGATACCAAAGAGTGTACTGAAAGGAAAAGACAAAGAGCAAGAGGCTTGGAGAAGTGTTTAGAAAGGAAGATTAGAAATAAGGATAATTAAAAGGGCAAAAAGACAAACAATACAAAGATATGAAAATGGAAAGCCAAAGATAAAGTCAACAAAGTAAGTAATCTTTTACAGTAATAATATTGAATGTTAATGGATTGAACTCCCCAAAGACATGGACAGAATGGAAAAAAAAAAAAAAAAAAAAAAAGAGCTGATTTCCATCTCCTGGGAATTGCAGTAGTTTTTGGATTTTCCCATTTCTGGTGACGTTAGTGGGTACGGTCATTTGGGAGTCAATTCTGTTTGAAAACGATTTACAGAATAACACTTGCCGCTGTATTTATTAGGGTCAGGTTATTCCATGTGGGAGTCTGGTCCATCCCAGAGTTCATTAATGGTTTACAGGCACACAGACCACTGAGCAAATCAGTGCCTGCATTAGGGACCCAAAATGCTAATCTATAGGAAACGAAAGGCAATTTGTTTTACAAACCTAAGAGACATCTAAAGACAGTACCCAAGCAACATTAGAATCCCTAAAAACGTGTATATCCTCTTGATAAAAGAGTATATATTCAAGACTCCTTGGAAGAATAAAATTTCTCTTTGAGAGAAGATTGTTTAGTGAAATAAAAACTCCCATTTGTAACTTTGGATTCAGATGACCACCAACTATATTGCTATTTAGATATCTAGAGCTTCCTGAGAAGCTCTAGACGTGGTCATGGACAAGCTGTGACTCTGGGCTATGGCACACAGTAGGCACTCAGTAAACCCCTGCTCAGCTAAGCCTCATGCCTTGTCCTCCTTTGCCTATTCTCTCAGCCTTCCACCTTACCTGGAGCAGGTGGCTCAGACATTCGGATCCGAGGATGTGCAAAAGCCTAAGAGTTGTGTGGGATGCAACAATGAGGTCCCCAAATGTCCCAAGAGTGCAGGTTCCAGCTAGAAGCTAACTGATATACTTCTTAATCCAGCTCTGATGATCTGCACCTGTTATGGCAAATTTGAACTTTATATAATTTGAGTGGGATGCCCACTGTCCCCACTTATTCAGTATTGTGCTAGAAGTTCTAGCTAAAGCAATTAGGCAAGAAAAAGAAATAAAAGGTGCCCAAATAGGAAAGGAAGAAGCAAAATTTTTGCTATTCGCTGATGATATGATCCTATACCTAGAAAATCCCAAAAAGTCCACAATAAAGCTACTAGAACTAATAGACAAACAAGTTCAGCAATGTGGAGGGATGCAAGATTAATATGCAAAAAATCAGTAGCATTTCTATATACTACTAATGAGCAATCTGAGGAGGAAGTCAGAAAACAAAGTTCCATTTACAATAGCCACTAAAAGAATAAAATATTTAGGAATAAACTTAACCAAGGACATAAAGGACCTGTATTCATAAAACTACAAAACATTGCTAAAATAAACCAAAGAAGACCTAAATAAATGGAAGGATATTCAATGTTCTTAGATTGGAAGACTAAATATCATTAGATGTCAATTCTACCCAAACTGACTGACAGATTCAACGCAATCCCAATACAAATTCCAACAGACTTTTTTTTTTTGCCACTTATGAAATTTATTTGGAAGGGTAAGGAACCCTGATGAGTCAAAAATGTCTTTAAAAAGAAGAACAAAGTTGGAAGACTCTCACTTCCTGGCTTTAAAACACATTACTTAGTTACAGAGGTAAAAACAGCATGGTACTGGCATAGAGATAGACATTTGGACCAATGGAACCCAATCAAAAATTCATAAATAGAGCCTCACATCTATGGTAAATGGTTTTTGACAAGGCTATCAAACCCTCTCAGCTGGGTCAGAATAGTCTACTCAATAAATGGTGTTGGAAGAACCGGAGAGCTGTAGCTATAAGAAAAAAGGAGGAACACTATGTCACATCTTATACAAAAATTAACTCAAAATGGATCAAGGACCTAAATATAAAAACTAAAACCATAAAACTAAAGAAAATGTAGGGAAACATCAGGAAGATCTTGTGGTAGGTGGTGGTTTCTTAAACCTTATACCCAAAGCTCGAGCAATAAAAGAAAAAATAAATAAATGGAACCTCCTCAAAATTAAACACTTTTGTGTTTCAAATGACTTCATTAAGGTGAAAATGCAGCCTACTCAATGGGAGAAAATTTTTGGAAACTACATATCCAATTAGGGCTTGATCTCCATGTTATATAAAGAGTTCATACAACTCAATAATAAAAAGATAAGCAACCCAATTATAAAATGGGCAAGATGTGACATTTTTCCAAAGAAGAAATACACATGGCCAAAAAGCACATGAAAAGATGCTCAACATCACTAGCTATTAGGGTAATGCAGATCAAACTACAATGAGATATCATTTCATACCTTACAGAATGGCCATTATTAAAAAGGCAAAAAACTATGAGTGCTGGCAAGGATGTGGAGAAATGGGAACACTTCTTTACTGTTGGTGGGAATATAAAATGGTGCAGCCTTTGTGGAGAGCAGTTTGGCAGTTCCTTAGGAAGCTAAATATAGAACTAAATATAGAATGGCAATCCTGATACTAGGAACATATTCAGATGAACTGAAAGCAAGGATGAACACAGACATTTGCACACCGATGTTCCTAGCGGCATTACTCACAATTATTAAAAGATGGAAATAACCCAAGTGGAATAACAAATGTGATATATACATACAATGGAATACTATTCAGCAGTAAGAAGAAATGAAGTTGGGATGCATATGATAACATGGATGAACCCTGAGGACATTACATAAAGTGAAATAAGCCAGACATAACAGGACAAATATTTTATGGTCTCACTAATATGAACTAAATATGATAAGTAAACTAATGGAGTTAAACTATATAGTACAGGGTACTAGGAGAGAGAACGTGAGTTGAGACGGGGGAGCTGATGCTGAATGTATGTAGAATGTTTAATAAGGTGGATTGTAAATGTGTGGAAATAGAGTTATTTCGAGTATAAGTAACACTGGCCATTTAAATGTGAATGTGGCTGAAAGGGGTAGTCTAGGGAGGTTAAAAAAATTGAAGGGCAAATCAAAGACCAAGAGAGCAGTCATAATGGATGTATTATTAGAATGAGATTAATATGTAACCCCTAAAATATAAAAGAATAATTTAATATATCTATGATTAATATGTTGAAATCCCTAAAGGAAAAGGTAGACAGAGCTGTAAAACTAGATAGGCAATCTCAACAGAAATATGGGAATTATTATAAGGAATCAAATTCAAACACAAGCAATATAAAAAGGCAAGGCATGAGTAAAATGAACAATGCCTTCCTCAGGCAATTTAGCAAATCTGTCAAAATAAATAGTGAACTTAGGTCAATATGTTACTCAAACTGAAAAACATACGGAAAAAATAAAAACTGAGGAAAGGTTAACAGAACATTCTAAGAACTGTGGGTCAGTATCACAGAGTTTAATTTAGGTGCAGGAATGCAAAAAGAAGAAGAGGGAACAAGGAAATAGAAACACCTGACAGAATACAAGTCAAAATTTTTCTAAAATTAGTGATAGAAGCCAAATTACAGACTAAAGAATCTCATATAACCTCAAGCATGATAAACACACACACACACACACACACACAGTGTGTGTATGTCTATCTCTATATCTACCTAAATGTACATAAGTATATACAGAAAACCAGTTACCATCCCCAGAGGTAATCAATGATCAATTTCTTGTGTATTCTTCAAGAAATATTTTTGCATATACAAGCAAAATACATACATTCATATCTTCTTTCCCCACTTTTACATAAATAACATAACATACACTAGTCTACATATTGCTTTTTTAACTGAATAAATCTTAAAGAGATTTTACATAAAGAACTTCATTGTTGGGAAGCGGCTGTGGCTCAATCAGTGGGGCTCCCGTTTACCATATGGGAGGCCCCCGGTTCGGTTCCCGGGGCCTCCTGGTGAAGGCAAGCCCGCCCGCACGGCGTGGTTAGCTGACCCAGCGAGCACAAGCAGCAAGGGGGGGATGAATAAATAAAAAATAAAATCTAGGGAAGCGGCTGTGGCTCGATCAGTGGGGCTCCCGTTTGCCATGTGGGAGGCCCCGGGTTCGGTTCCCGGGGCCTCCTGGTGGGGGCGGGCCCGCCCGCGCGGCGTGCTGGCCCAGCGAGCGCGGGCAGCGGGGGGGGGGGGATAAATGAATGGATGGGTAAAAAATTTAATCTTTAAAAAAAAAAAAAGAACTTCATTGTTTTTTAAGGTTGCATGGTATTTCATTCTATGAATGCATTAAATTTTACTGAATTAGTCTTAACTAATAGATATCTGATTTCTCATTTTTTCTATTATTCACAATGGTCCAGTTAATAAACCTTGTGCACATAAATTCATATACATGTGAATTTAACTGTATGCTAAATTCCTAAAAACATAGAACTGATGAAAATGCCTTCACAGCGCTGGAATAAATTCACATCCCACAGTAATAAATTAAGTGTCTCTTTTCCCATAAAGTGTTATCAAAATTTTTGATATTGGTCAATCTCACAGGAGAAAATAGTATTTCAGTGTAGCTTTTTTTCTTTTTTTTTTTCCTTGGGGTATCAGGGGCCGGGGATTGAACCCAGGACCTTGAATGTGGGAAGCCAGTGCTCAACCACTGAGTCACGTCTGCTTCCCCGATAGTTTTTTTTTGTTTCCTTTGCTTATTGTTTGTTCTTGTTTTTTCAGGAGGCACCGGAAATTGAATCTGGTACCTCCCAGTGGACGCTAAACCGACGGAGCCAAATTCACTCCCTCTCAGTGTAGTTTTAATTTGCATTTCCTGTATTAATAAGTGAGGCTGAGTTCTCATGTTTTAAGAGCTGTTTGTATTATCTTTTCTGAAAACAAGTTTGTTCATATCCTGTGTCCATTTTTCCATGGCATTCTTGTTCTTTTTCTTATCAATTTGTAGGAAAATTTACTCTTTACTATGAGTTGCAAATATTTTCCCTAGTTTATCATTTGTCTTTTGATTCTGCTTATGTGGGTTTTGACATGCAGAAATTTTTAATGTTTTTGTGAATTTACTCATCTTTTGAAGTTTTGTTTTTTTTCCCCACATTAGAAAGCCCTTCTCATCTCTGAGATTAAGAAACAATTTCTTAATTTCTTAATCTCATCTCTGAGATTAAGAAACAATTTCTGGGAAGTGGATGTGGCTGAAATGATTGGCCTCCCGTCTATCATATAGGAGGTCCAGGGTTTGATTTCCGGGGCTTCCTGATGAAGGAAAGCTGGCCCGTGTGGAAGAGCTGGCGCAGCAAGATGATTCAACAAAAAGAGACAGAGAAGAGACAATAACAGATGCAGCAGACCAGGGAGCTGAAGTGGCACAAGAGATTGAGTGCCTCTTTCCCACTCTTATAAATAAGAGAATAATTAAGTAAATAAATCTTTTTAAAAGAGAATAAATAAGTAAATAAATCTTTTTAAAAAATTAAAAAGAACATGGGTCTTTAAAAAAAAAAACAATTTCCTATGGTTTCTCTTAATATTTTTTTATGATTTACTTTTTTACATTTATGTTTCTAATCCCTCTGGAATTTATTCTTATATAAGGTATAAGGTTTAAATTCATTTATATTTTATTCCAGGTAGTACCCAGTTTTTCTAACTTACTATAGTTTGCACTTTTATTCTCTCTTATTTAATGTGTGCAATTTTTAGAAAAATGATCCTTTCACAGATTATCTAGGTACTTAATGATATTTTTCTGGGTCTGTTCTTTGCTTTACCATATTAAAAGGGCACAGCATAAATAGAGCTTTCTAAATACTATTCTAGAGTAACACTCATACAGCCTATGGGGAGGAAGAAGCAAATAATTATAATATTCTCTGCTTAAGGAGAATGGGTGGAATTTAAAGAGATTAAAGATTCTACTTTTGGTACATAAAATTTTTAAAAATTAAGAAAAAAATAAGTTATCTCAGACATCTCAGTGACCAAATGGCAGTTAACAGAATTACTGAAACTCTAACTTATAAAATAATCAAAATATCATTTCATGATGCCACTTGCAGTGTCTGAACAACAAAAATTCTAAAACATTTCCTCGAGCCTATGGAAAACCAAAAATATAAATTGCAGAAATAAGATGATTTTGGTGATAACTATCGAAATGTTTTACCTGTCCTAAAGCAGAGAGAAAACTAGAATAATAATAAAAGTAGAATAAAAGTCATAGCAAGATTATTACAGTATCTGGAATATAGTCTAATATACGACTACGACAAAGATGGTTATATCTTTTGAAACTGATAAATCAGAACAAGATATAATCTAAAGAGGTAAAGCATGCTATTTGTGAACAAGAAAGAAACCATAAATACTTGTTGAATGAAGGAATAAACACAGGCATATCTTCATTATGACTTTTTCAAATTGACCATATAAATCACTGAAAATCAATTTTACAAATTATATATTGTAAATAGAAAAAATAAATTTTAGTATAGTTAATTAGGTAGCAAAATAAGGAAGACACCTTAGTAGCTCACTTAATTATACCTGATTAATAGTAGAGATAAAAAATATTACCAAAATACAGCATTTGCATTTTCATTAAGATTACTGACAATACTAAAATATATAAAAATATATTATATATTTATAATGCTAGGTAAGTCAATAGTTTTAACCTTAAAAAACTCTACCTCTCATAAGAATAGTTCATTCTGTGTTAGTTTTCAATTCTGGATATTTCAGATCAAATGTGTTTACTGACAAGTAAATTTAAAAACTGACTACCACTTTTTGAGAGCTATTTGCCAGGCACTGTAATAGCATTTTGCATATTATTACTTAATTTAATCCTTATAACCCTAAAACCCTAGCTTTTAGATAAGAAAACTAAAATTAGAGGTTTAGAAACTTGCCTAAAGTCACATAATTAATTACTAATTAACATCACTGGTCTTACTTCATAGCCTATGCTCTTAAGCTATTATGTTACATTTGATCATAAATGTAGTTAAAAAAAAAAACAACTATTTCAGATAATTTGAGGAATTTTAAATTGCTCAACTAAAATAATTACTCTCCAACTGAGAGTAAAACAATATTCACTTTTTAAGCCAAAATTACTCCCTTGAGAGAACAGTATTAAGTAATCTCATTTCAATTGTGCTCTTTTATAAATTCAAATGTGTTAAGACCTTGAATATGTAAAAGGATAGTTAATATATCCATTAAGCTATGGAAGAATTAACCCAGAACATCAAACAAGCACACGGTGTTTGGAAACACATGTACTATATATATAAACGTAGGAAGTCAAGATCAGCAAAGACATTTATTCCATATCAAGTAAATACTTAACTGCCTTATGATACTAGTACAATAAATCTGATTTCCAAAATATAACTTATGATATTGGGAAATGTTACACAAATAATTTTTAAAAACAACTAAATATTACAAAAACTATTGAAGCATAACCACCTTAGGTTATACATTGCTTTCCTTACATAAGAGAACACATGAAAGCATATATGAATATGTGTGTGTATATAAAATATAAGTTAGTTTTACAAATACTGCTTTTAATTTATAACAAACTACAAGCCAAGCCTCTTTTCTTACTTTCCGTCTTTCAGGTCCATTGAATGCAATATGCCTTGCTTCTTCCACAGTCTCACAGACAAGGCCATTTCCACACACAAACTGAATCACTCTCTTCAGCTGAGGAAACTGAGTCTTTATAACATCAATCACCATTTTACAGCCTTTAATCTCCCTTAATCTTTCATTGATTGGCTTGATCTAAAAGGTTTAAAAATACTTGATATATTAGAAAAACCAAAATAAAAACCAAATGCTCATTACATTTTCTAACAAAATATGAATTAGCTTGATAGCAAAAGATTAGTAAAGAGTATGCACTCATATATAGTAAAAATCTGACAAGAACCCTATGAACTATATCCTACCATTGGCTCAGGTATAATATATATATATATATATTACCTATTTTATATATATATATATAGTTTTGTTTTGTTTTAAAGCCAAAACAAAACAAAACAAAATCCCTATAGAGCCAGAAAATGTAATTTCCAGATTCAACTCTGTCACTAACTAGTTGAGACACTACAATACAGGAGAACTGCTCCATGTTCTCAAAATCAAAAAATCTAGTGGGAGATAACACCCATTTAGATAAGGGTCAAAGAGTGACACAATACTATGGAACTTAAAAAATCATTTTAGGCTTAAATGATCAGGAAAGCCTTCAGATCTTCTTGGACATACTTTTAAGGTGGGTCTACAGACAGAACAAAAAAAGTATCCACAATGTATTACCGAAAAAAAAGCAATTATGATCTCAGTTTTATAAAACAAAACGAAACAACAAAAACCAATATATATAACCATTATGTATATATATATGTACTTGGGAATATAGATGTATATAAATGTGCTGTGTATGGAAGCAATCTAAAGTAGTTACTATTAAGGTATAGGAATTGGGCATTGAGAAGGAGTAGGAGTATTCCCTTTATATTTGATACACTTCTGTATTAGATTTTTAAAAAATAAGTGACTTGAAAAAAAAATCAAGTGAGGAATGAGAAAAATAAGATTTGAACAGGCAGATGAATGAGGGTAAGAAATTTTAGTGGGCAAAAGCTACAGACAAGCAAAGCATAGCAGTACAAAAGGCAGGTACAGACCATAATAGTAACAGCAGCTAGCATTTACTGAGCACGTGCACTAGGCACTGTGCTGGGGGTTTTATAGGTAAGAATTTCTTGCAATAACCCAAAAAAGTAAATACCAATTCCTCCATTTTAAAGATGAAGAAACTGAAGCTCAGAAAAATTAAGAACGAATCAGTGAGAGCTAATTAGAGTAGAGCTGAGATCCAAACTCAGGACAGTCCAACTATAGGGCACGTGCTCTTAGCCATCATGCATCCTGCCTGCAGTTCAGGGCCTTGCATGCTGGACCAAGCAGAACATTTTCTTTAGCAGGCAATGAAAAAGAATCATCCAAGGATCTCAGTCATGAGAATGATGGAGTTCTTGCCTCAGTCACTTAGAGCCTGGATACTCTAAGATCTCTTAACACATACCTCAAGGCTCAAATTTTAGCCTGGCACACCAAGAACTGACACACTGAACCAAATATTTACAGCCAGGACACTGGATTGGCATTTCCCCCAGAAACCATACATTTTATTCATCTCCTTTCATTTTGCTATAGAACAATACAGATGCTGACTATTGGCAGAATGGTAGAAGTATGGCAAACTAGATCAGGAAGAAATGGTAGGAGGTCAAGAAAGACAGCACCTATTGATATTATTCTTGGCTTGTAAATGCAGTAACACTGATCATTTGAATGACTGGTTAAGGGGTTGGATGTGGCTCAACTGGTTGGGCGTCCGTCTCCCATATGGAGGGACCCGGGTTCGATCCCTGGGACCTCCCGGTAAAAAAAAAAAAAAAAAAAAAAAAAAATGAATGACTGGTTAACTGGCACCCAAGCTTCAATTTTTTAATCACTACCATAGTTTCAGGACATACTTTTAACAGATAAAACTTTATCACTGCTAAATACTGAACGTTAAAAATTTCTTACATCAAGGTAATCTAGGGCGAGGAATGTCTCTGGTTCTGCTCTTTCCTCTTTCAGAAATCGAATACAATCTCTTGCTACCTTTTCAGAGGCTACAACAATGGCAACCATGTACCGGCCAAAAAGTTTAGTAACAGCCAGCTGGTATTTCTTATGAATAGGATGGCACAGATCAAGCAGTCTTCCAAACTTAGTAGATTTCAAAAAAGGAGAGAAAAACACATACATTAATAAAGAACACAGAATTCATTGTTTTCTAATGTAACAAAGCAGCACAGACCAAAAATTTTAATTTTATAAAAATAAAAACACCAAAACTAATAGAGTCAGCATTCAAACAAACCTAAGTTTCATTTTGAGCTGATCATCTAGGTGTCACAGTGTGATATCACACTTCATTTAAGAAAAGAGTAATGAGGAGGGACTGGCCTTATCAAGTATTAACTACTAAATATTAAATACTATTAAATACCAAAGTATTAAAATGTTTTATAAAGGTACAGTAAAAATATTCATCTGTTCTTCTCTTCATTAAAAAAAGAATCTATGAGGTACCTATGTGCAGGAACTGAGCTAGACATTATATAAACATTACTGAACAGAAGAGATATTTCCTGACTGCAAGTACCTTCAGTTTACTAAGGAAGAAAGACACAAATAATTGATAATCACATGCATATAGAGTTTAATAGAAACTGTGAGAGAAAGCAGAGTGCTTTACGAGTATAAAATGGGACCAGCTGGGCCTGAGAAAGTCAGGGAAAGCTTTCCACAAAGTGTTCTTTGAGCTGAGATTTGAAGAATGATCAAGAATTAAGACTAAAGTTAAAAACTTTAGTAGAAAATACCTGGATGTCAGTCATCCTATATCGATGGTCCCTAGAATATCTGAAGATTAAATTTTAAAATTTTTGGATGCTTTCTTTCATTTGTTAGGTTTTATGTCAGGGATGTCAATTTCCTTATGATAGGTCATCTTTGCCTTTCATATTTATTATCTTTGCCATAGTTCTACATTCCCACCACTTTATGAGAGTTCCAATTTCTCCACAATCTCACCCATACATTATCTTTTTGATTCTAGCCATCCGAGTGGGTGTGAAGTAGCATTTCACTGTGGTTTTGATTTCCCTTATGATTAAGGATGCTAAGCATCTTTTTGTAGGCTCATTGGCCATTTGTATATCTTTGGCGAAATGTCTTTTCAAATCTGTATTAGTCAGGGCTCTCCAGAGAAACTGAATCTATCTATCTATCTATCTATCTATCTATATATCTATCTATCTATATATCCAGAGATAGATAGATAGATACATAATATTATGCAATTTACTGTAGGCATTGGCTTATGCCAACATGGGGATGGACAAATCTGAATTCTGTATGGCAGGATGCAAACTGGAGACTGACGAAGGTTTTCAATGAATTCCCCAGGAGAATTTCTGGCTGGCTGAAGTAGAGATGGAAACTCTTCACTTGACTGCTAAAATCATCAGTTCTCTTTGTAAGGCCTTCAACTGATCAGAAGAGACTTCTCTTATTGCTGAAGGCAATCTCCTTGGTTGATGTTAGATGTTATCAGACATAGATGCAATGAACTTACTGATAATTTAAATCTACTAAATATCCTCACAGTAACAACCAGGCCAGTGCTTGCTTGGCTAAGTTGACACCTGAACTTAACCATTACAAGATCTTTTGCCCATTTAAAAAAAATGGATTCTCTTTTTGAGTTCTTTATATATTCTAGATACAAGTCCCTTAGCAGATATTTGATTTGCAAATATTTTTCCCATCCTTTGGACTATCTTTCACTTTCTTGATGGTGTCCCTTGAAGCAAAGTTTTTAATTTTGATGAAGTCCAATATATTTTCTTTTGGTTGCTTTTGCTTTTGGTGTTATATCTAGGAATCCTTTGCCAAATCCAAGGCCATGAAGATTCACCCCTGTTTTAAGAATTTTATAATTTCCACTCTTACACTTAGGTCTTTAATCTATTTTGAATTATTTTTTTTTTTGTATATGGCATGAGGTAAGGGTTTAACTTCAATTTCTGCATGAGGTTATTTGGTGAAAAACATTTATTGAAGAGTATTTTTTCCTCACTGGTCTTAGCACTCTTGTCAAAAATCAATTGGCCATAGATGTATGGGTTTACTTCTGGACTCTCAATTCCATTCTGCAAATCTATCCTGTAACAGTACCACACTGTCTTGATTATCATTGCTTTGGAGTAAGTTTTGAAATCAGTTAGTATGAGTTTTCCTACTTTGTTCTTTTTCAGGATTATTTTGGGTCCCTTGCAATTCCATATGAATTTTATAATCAGCTTATCAACTTGTTCAAATAATTCAGCTGGGATTCTAATAAGGATCGCATTGAATGTATAGATCAGTCTTGCCATTTTAGCAACGTTAAGTCTTCTGCCCCATGAATATGTGATATTTTCCCATTTATTTAGATCTGTTTTAATTTCTTTCAAGAATGCTTTGTAGTTTTGAGTATAAATTTTGCACTTCTATTGCTAAATTTATTCCTAAGTATTATTTTGATGCTATTGTGAGTGGAAATGTTTTCTTAATTTCATTTTCAGATTGTTCATTGCAATTGTACAGAAAGACAATTTGACTTTTGTATATGAATCTTGAATCCTGCAACCTTGTTGAACTCTTTTGTAAGTCCTAATATTTTCTTAGTGGATTTCTTAGAATGTTCTATATGCAAAACCATGTCATCTGCAAATATAGTTTTACTATTGCCTTTCCAATTTGGAATCTTTTATTCCTTTTCTTGCCTAATTGCCCTGGCTAGAATCTCCAACACAATATTGAATAAATGCAGCAAGAGAAGACATCCTTATCTTGTTCCTGATCTTACAGGGAAGTAATCCAGTCTTTCACCATTATGAAAGATGTTAGCTGTGAGCTTTTCATAGAAAAGGGTGTTGGCTTTTTTTTTTTTTTTTTTTTTTTTTAAGATTTTATTTATTTATTCATTTATCCCCCCCTTGCTGCTTGTGCTCGCTGGGTCAGCTAACCACGCCGTGCGGGAGGGCTTGCCTTCACCAGGAGGCCCCGGGAACCGAACCCGGGGCCTCCCATATGGTAAACGGGAGCCCTAATGATTGAGCCACAGCCGCTTCCCAAGGGTGTTAGCTTTTTTTTTTTTTTTTTTTACCGGGAGGTACCGGGGATCGAACCCTGGTCTCTCCATATGGTAGACAGACGCTGAACCTCTTGAGCCATGTCCGTTTCCTGGGTGTTAGCTTTTGACAATGCTTTTTCTGCATCTATTGAGATAATCATGTGATTTTTATTTTTTATTCTATTGATATGATGCATTACATTCATTGGTTTTCAGATGTTAAACAAACCTTGTATCCCTGGGATAAATCCCAATTGGTCATAACATATTATTCTTTTTAAATGTTGCTGGATTTGGTTTACAGCTTTTTGAGGATTTTTGGAACCATATTCATAAGAGATATTGGATTAAAGTTTTCTTTTTTGTGATGTATTTGGTATTAGTATCAGGGTAATATTGACCTCATAAAATGAGTTGGAAAGTATTCTCTCCTCTTCTATGTTTTGGGAAGAGTTTGTGAAGAAATGGCATTTATTCTTCTTTGAATACCTGGTAGAATTCAGAGGTGAAACCAACTGGGCCTGGGCTTTTCTTTGTGGTAGCTTTTTAATTACTCATTAAATCTGTTGTTATAGTTCTACTGAGATTGTCCGTTTCTTCTTGAGTCAGTCTTGATAGTTTTTGTCTTTTTAGGCATTTTCTATTTCATTTATCTGATTTGTTGGCACACAATTGTTCATAGTATTCCTTTATAGTCCTTTTTATTTCTATATGGTCAGTAATAATATCTTGTTTCATTTCTGATTGTAGTAATTTGTCTTTTTTTCCTGATCATACTAGCTAAATATTTGTCAATTTTTTTGATATTTCAAAGAATAGCTTTGGGTTTCTCTATTGTTTTCCTATTCTATATTTCATTAATTTATACTCTAATTTTATTATTTCCTTCCTTCTGCTTTCTTTAGGTTTAGTTTGCTCTTCTTTTTCCAGTGTTGGAAGGTGGAAGGTTATTGATTTGAGATGATTTTGTTTCTTAATCTAGACATTTTATAGCTATAAATTTCTCTCAAAGCACTGCTTTAACTGTGTCCTATAAGTTTTGGTATATTGTATCTTGATTTAATTCACTTCGAAGTATTTTCTGATTTCCCTTTTGATTTCTTCTTTGACCCATTGGTTATTTAGGAGTGTGTTATTTTCTACATATTTTTGAGTTTCCCTACTTTTTCCCTTTTACTGATTTCTAATTTCACTCCATTGTGGTCAGAGAACATACTTCCCTTGTTGATCTTTCTAGTTGTTCTGTCTATTATTGAAATTAGGGCATTGAAGTCTCCCACTATCATTGTTGAATTGTCTATTTCTCCATTCATTTCTGTAAGTTGTTGCTTCATGTATTTTGGTGCTATTATTAGAATTCATCAATTGTTTCATCTAATACCCTTTAGTTAGAAGAGGAAAAGGAAATGAATACATATGAGTTTGTTTCTTGTGGGATTAATGGATGCTAGGTGAAAATTCTCAGGAAATAATTTATCAGTTTGGCTTCTGCAGAGTGGAGATAAAAATTTTAGTTCTGGACCACTACCATTTTTTGAAGTTTATGAAATCAAGGTCAGCCCCATTCCTGGTTTGGTTGTTGAAGTAGTTTTTGTCATTTTGTTAGGTATTGCAAGGAGATTTTGCAACTCAGTTTTACTTCTCCAGCACTATCCAGAAGTTAAAAACCAACATTCAAAGAGTTAGAAAGTGAGAAAAGATGCTGTAAAGAAGATGGGGATGGTGTGGCTGGACGGACAGGAGGAAAACCAGTAAGATGACAGTATCATAGAGGCCAGTGGAAAAGTATTTCAAACTACAGCAAGTGGTTAACAGTATCAAATTCTGGAAATAGGCCATCATAAAATAAGTACTGTACACTGTACGCTGGTGTCACTGACAAGACAGTAAGAGGCCAAAGGCCAGACCCCTGATACCAAAGGGAATAATCCTGTGACATTAATCCTGTAACCCAAGCAAAGGTGATACCACTGTATTTTGGCTAATGAAATATACTAGCAATAATGAATGTACAGTCAGATTTATAGAAAAAAACAAAATGTTTTAAAACTATGTGAATAATGTCTGCTAAAAATATGGGGGAAAAAATCTGAAACCATGAAGAACATGAGATTTGAAGCTATGTGTTTGAGGAGAACCAGACTACTTTATGGCACCTGGGTCCATTGAGCATACTAACCATAACTCTATGGGTACTGTGTTCTTTTCACTGCTTCTTCCCCCAAATTACTTACCAATGGAAAGTTATATACATACTCCAATTAGTATGTATGTGTATATATAAATATATATATATACACTTCACAAGTTATATACATACTCCAATTATTTACTGCTATATTTTAAATATAAATTGTCAAAAACAAACTTTAAAGATTTCTGAAATAATTTTGCTTCCTAATAATGTTAAAATTTCTAATTCCAAATAAGAAGGTATTATTTTCACCATATAGAAAAGCTTAGCCTTGTTTGTTTTATTTAATTCTTCATTTTTAATTACCACAGAATCTGGATAAAGTCTTTTGAGGTGTTCCAGAACCTCTGCTCTCTTTTGCTGACGTTTTCCCTCATGAGTATCAATTCCAGCATTCTGCAATTCACTTCTAATCAGATTCAGTTCTTCATTAACCTCAGACATTCTTGATTTTGTTTTTTCAATTTCATCTACTAGGCTTTCTTCTTGCTGTTTTTTTTCTTTCAAGCAATCACTACATAATAACAAAAGCTTATTTAGTAAAAGGAAAAAGCAAGATTTAGGGATTATAAAATACAACAAACTCAGGTCTGGCATTGCGGGAGAATGGAGTAGGACTCTATCAATTCTTCTAGAAGAAAAATACAATAAAATAAAACTAACACCAAAGATGGGCAAAAGAGATTTTGATCATTCGTAGTTGATTCAAAAGATATCTATTTCTGGATACTGAAAAAGTAAATAAAAACTACAGCAATCACCATGAGCTTAATAATAAGAAAATACCAATGAAAAAGAAATTCTTACTAATAGACTACTTAAGTTATACTAGTTGTCATGATATAACATTACCTTTATTATGAAATTCCAATACCAAAAGTTTCAGCACTGTTATACATTTATATTTTCAAGACTTAAATATTTCTAATGTGATTTAAGTATAATTTTAACTACCTACCATACAGTGAAAAACAATGTAGGAGTGAGAACATTATGGTATAATGGGAGCATTCATTTTATGTTCAGAAATACATCAGACCCTTGAGATACACAAAGCTGCAAGGGGAGGGGGGTCTTTACTATACCTACATGCATGACTTTGTATACTCTTCCAACTTCTCTATTCGTTTTTTATGGTCTTCTATTTGGTCTTTTATTTGTTTCAGATTTCCCTAAAATAGGAAATGAAATATATATATATCAATCACAGCAGTTCACAGCCAATAAACTTCATTATTTTTCACTATATATCTAGCATTTACTGTAATATCTAGTCTAAGCTGTTCTATTTGAAATATATCAAATATAACTATATGAAAATACTTTTAAGGGCAAATTTTTATTTTGAAAGGCAGTGTGATACAGAGCTTTGAAGTCACACAGATCAGGGTTCAAATCCCGACTCTATGATTTACTAGATATCTTATCTCCAGCAAGCTTACTCTCATAACATCAAACTCCAAGGGGATTACTTTCAAATATCTACACGTAGCCCTTATCTGTTTCTCAAACTAATTCATTCAATAAGTTTGTTCATTGGCTACCATGTTCTAGGAACTACAGATACAAGAATGAACAAGACAAAAGTCCCTAACCTAAAGGAATAATGTCTGGTGGAGACAAACAATAAGCAAGTACAAGAAAGAGTCAGTAAGTGCTAGAATATATAGGAATCTACAGGGCAACTAGTAGGATTGTGGGCAGGAGGGCTTTACAGATATCCAGCTCTATTCGCTTTACATTAAATCCAAATACTGTGGTAGTCTCCAGTTTGTGTCATGTCTCTAATCTTCCCCCCTCTAATTTATCCTGTGCAATAAAGCAAGATTAATCTGTATTACTTCCTTATGAAATAATCTAAAACTAGGAATGTACAAAAGTAAAAAAAGTTAATTCCTTTTCAGTAGATGACACCAGGAAAAAAGTCGAAATACCACACCTTTCAAATAGAAAGGAAGAAACATATTCTATGAAATAATTATATTCTACTCATTCATCACACAAACTCATTGAACAAACATCTATTGTGCTAGGTGCCAGAGTTGTAAAAATCAGTTAATACACAGTTCCTTTTCTCAAGGAACTCATAGAATTTGAAATTAGTTGCCACATCGAAATTCTATTACCTAACTTAAAGTTTCCATTAACAGAGGAAACATCCAGGTTAGCCAATTAGGAACACCAAGTTTACTCAACTGGGAACAACTGCCTCTGTGCATTTACTTTGAGAAGTCCCGGGGCCTTATTTCATGCCAGATTTGTTCCTTCGTGGACCCAAGCGGTTCTCTTAAGGGTCCACCACCTGTTATAACAAAAGGGTTTGGAACCAATTTCAGACATGGCTTAGGTTGAAGAATAGGCTTTATTGCAGAAAATGTAAAAGGCCATTGTCAACAAGAAAAGAGAAGGTGCAAGGTCCCCTACTCTCTCATTATCCCACAGAGAGGTATGTCAGGGTATGGGTGCTCTACTAGACACATAATGGGCATAATCACACTACCTTGGTACCAGGCATTCTGGATTTGGGATGCCAGCTTATCATGCACGTTTTCTGGGAAAATCAGCTATTGCCCAGCACCTGGAGATCTTGGGACTTGTGGAAAGTTATAGCCCTTCCTATCTGAGAAGGGAGTCACCATTCTTATGGGAAACTGAATTTGGATACAGGTTTTCCCCATTTTTTCCATGCTGGCATTTTTTTCTTCTTCTATTGGTGTTTTTATATTTAAATGACAACTGCTATTCAACCAACACTTATTAACATCCAGTAAGTGCAAGGTTCTACAATAGACACTATAGTGAATCTTGACTTTAAAAAGCTTCCAGTCAAATAGAACTGTGACACTTGACTGTAATTTTTCTGCAAACTCATAAAAAGCCTTAGATATGAATTAAAAACAATAGGGAGGGAAGTGGATGTGGCTCATGCGACTGGGCTTCTGTCTACCATATGGGAGGTCCCAGGTTTGTTTCCTGGAGCCTCCTGGTGAAAGCGAGCGGGCCCGCATAGAGAGCTGGTGCAACAAAAAGAGCCAAAGAGGAGAGACAATGAGAGATACAACAAAACAGGGAGCTGAAGTGGCTCAAGCGATTGAGTGCCTCTCTCCCACATGGGAGGTCCCAGGATCGGTTCCAGGTGCCTCCTAAAGAGAAGAGGAGAAGGGAAGACAAGCAGACAGCACACGGTGAATGGTCACAGAGAGCAGACAGCGAACAAGTAACAAGGGGGGGTGTGGAATAAATAAAAATAAATCTAAAAAAAAAAAAAAAAGATAGAGAATCATGGGAAATGGCAGAGTAGGAAGCACCTGGAGTCAAGAACACTATGGGGCATCCAGGGAAGCAGGGGAGGAAGAGGCTGGTAAATTATGGTAAACACCAGTCAACTGCTCTTTCCATGCAGAAGTTACCATCACCCATCCCCCGCTCTTGTGGCAGGCAGCAATGGGGTCCAGAACCTGCCATAGCTTGCTAGTGCCAGAGAAAGACATAAAAATCCAGTTCGCCAAGTTTGGAGGGAGGTGGCAGCACAGTCCAATTGCTGATCACTGCTTATGATTAGCTACTTAGGGATAACTGGACAGCCATTGTTCCAACCCGCCCCAGACAAAGGCGGCAGTGGAGAATTAAAGACAGTAGGCTTCCTCAGAGCTGTGGAGGACAGCTGAAGGGCTGCATTGGCTGGCCAGGTGCTGAGACAAGAAAGTGAAGTTTTGGGGAATATCAAAGAAGCTCCTGGTGCCCTTCCTGGCACCATTCCTGGACCCTGCATCATTTCTTCCCCAAGACAGTATGGAGCTAGCCAGCACTCCCTTTGTGGGTCACTGGCCATGTTCCTACCAGGAAAGACTGACTTGGGTAACTCCTCACCTCACTGATATGTCCCAGAATTTGCTCTCCAGGCAAAAGCAGCTTGAGATAAGGAAATCAGTGTAAGAAACAACTGAGGCAGGTGGCTCAGGCTTTTCTGCTTTAAGTCCAGCAGTGGAACAATAGGGAGAGGGAGGAGGAGAAGGTGTGTTTCCTGGGAAGGAGAGGGGACATTCAAACTCCTGTAAAAGGGTGACTCCTAACGCCTAGCAAGCATAAGCCCAGGAGAAGCCACAGACCCAGAAAAGACAGGAAGGATCCTGCACTTTGTGTCTGTCTTGGGCAGACCTTCCTGAAAGGAAGGCTGGCACTCAAGAAAATCTGTCATATCACCAGCGGGATACAAACTCAAGAAACAGACATCTCAGGGAATAAATCCCATAGTTAATATTGTATGTAATATTTTAGTGGTCAGAAAAACACATGAAAAGATGCAACATCATTAGCCATTAGGGAAATGCAAATCAAAACCACAATGACATACCATTTAACACCCACTAGAATGGTTACTATATTTTCTTTAAAAGGAACTATGTTGAGTGAAATAAGTCAGACACAAAAGGACAAATATTGTATGTTTTTGCTAATATGAACCACATATGATGAGTAAACTCAGAGGTAAACTCTATGGTATAGGTTACTAGGAACCTGAATGTGGGTTGAGAATGGGAGCTGATGCTTAATGTATGTAGAATTTTTAATAAAGTTTATTATAAAAGGGTGGAAATGAATAGAGTTGATGGTAACACATTATAGTGAGTATAACTAATACTGCTGATTTATAAAAGAGATTGTAGTTGAAAGGGGTAGTCTGGGGATGTAATATTTCAAATGAAAGGAAGCTAGAGAATAATGTACGGACAGTATACCAGTGATTTTGGTGGTGGATGAAGATTGTGGTTACTAGTATACAAGTGTAAGAATGTTCTTCTTTAACAAAGTCTTAAGTATATGGTGATACATGGGAAAATTAGAACTAATTTAACTTATGGATTATAGTTAACGGCAATATTATAATATGTTTTGCATTAATAGCAAAGAAGGTATTATATCAATTCTAAGGGACAAAAATGGGGGCTGTAATTTTTCCTTTTGAAGTAATGAAAACTCTAAAATTGACCGAGGTCATGACAGCTCAACTCTGTGATGAATATGAAAGCCACTGAATGTACACGTTGAATGGATTGTACAAAGCATGCGACTAACACAGTGAATCCTGTGGTGGAAGATGGACTGTGATTAACAGAATATGAGAACATTCTCTTATGAACTGTAACAAGTATATAATACTAATACAGACTTCATTAACTGGAGAGGTTGGGAGAAAAATACGCCAAATGTAAGATATTGGCTATAGTCAGTAGCAATGTTTTGATGATGCTCTTTCATAGTTTGTAGCAACTGTTTCACAACATGGCAAGGTGTTGTGGTGGGGTGATGTGTGGGAGCCCTGTATGCTGATATGCATGCTTGTTTTCTAAGTTCACAACTTATAATATACACTTATTGTTTATGGATATTTAATTTAAAAAAAGTTTTAAAAAAAGAAAAACACAAGTGTTGGAGAGGATGTGGAAAAATAGGAGCAATCATTAATCGCTGGTGGGAATGTAAAATGCTACAACTGCAAATGGTACAGCCCTGTGGAAGACAATTTGGTGGTTCCTCAGAAACCTAAGTATAGAACACCATATGACCTAGCAATTACACTTCTAGGTATATAACTAAAAGAATTAAAAGCGGGGACTCTAACAAATATTTGCATACCAATGTTCATAGTGGCATTGTTCACAACTGCCAAAGATGGAAGCAACCCATATGTTCATCAACTGATTACTGGATAAAGAAAATGTATATACACACAATGGGATATTATTCAGCTGTAAAAATGAATGAAGTTCTGATACACGTGACAACATGGATGAACCCTGAAGATATCATGCTGAGTAAAATAAGCCATACACAGCAGGACAAATATTGTATGATCTCACTGACACAAAATAATCAGAAAAAGCAAACTCATAGTCAGAATCTAGAATAAAAGTAATCAGGGGACACAGTGGTGGTAGGGAATGGGGAAATAGAATTTCGGTTTGGGTCAATGGAAAGGTTTTGGTAATGGATGGTGGTGATGGTGGCATAACACTGTGAATGAATTAATAGCACTGAATTATATATTTGAACATGGCTAAAAGGGGAAAGTTTAGGTTTTATATATTTTACTAGGAAAAAAACTTTAAAAAAATACTTGGAACAGTACAACTATGGACTATAGTTAATAGCACAATTATAAAAATGTGTTTTCATGAATTGGAACAAATGAAAGGCATTAATAGGCTGATATATTGGAATCCTGTGTTTAGGCATGATTCTTCTATAAACTGACAACTTCTCTAATAGAAAAAAATAACAGATGATCAAATTAAGAAGAAATTCTTTTCAGCTCTTTTTTGGAGATGAGGTGGGCAGAAAAGGAGGGCCAAGGAAAGCTTTATGGTATGGGTAACTATGGACTTTAACATACAAAGTAGCTTATTCCAAAAAGAAATTTGCATGCACAAAGAAAAAAGTCCATAATGTGTAAATGCAGAAATCAGTGTATAATTTTATGTGATACAAACTATACATGTATTTTTTTAACTTTATTTTGTACATTTTATTAAATTGAAATTATAAACAATTGGAAACTAAATATAAACAATTAAAAACTAAAAAGTAAACACAGATGAATAAAACATACATTTCTCAATTAAATGTACTGGATATATATAAAATTTTTTTGAATCAAACAATATGTTACACAATATATTTGATTCATAGTAACGCAATTATACAATATTTGTCCTTTTGCGCCTAGCTTGCTTCACTCAACATAATGTCCTCCAGGTTAATCCATGTTTTCATATGCTTTACGACTTCATTTCTTCTTACAGCTGCATAATATTCCATCGTGTGAATGGACCAAGTTTGTTTATCCATTCATCTGTTGATGGACACATGGGATGTTTCCAACTTTTGGCAACGGTGAATAATGTTACTATGAATATCCGTGTGCAGATGTCTGTTTGTGTCACTGCTCTCAGTTCTTCTGAGTATATATACCCAGTAGTGGTATTGCCAGGTCACGTGGCAAGTCTATATTCAACTTCTTTAGGAACTGCCAAACAGTCCTCCACAGTGGCTGTACCATTCTGCATTCCCAACAACAGTGAATAAGCGTTCCTATCTCTCCACATCTTCTCCAACACTTTTAGTTCTCTGTCTTTTTAATAGTGGCCATTCTGATAGGTGTGAAATGATATCTCATTGTAGTTTTGATTTGCATTTCCCTAATCATGAGTGATGTTGAGCATTTCTTCATGTGTTTTTTTGCCATTTCTATTTCTTCTTTGGAGAAACATCTATTCAAGTCTTTTGCCCATTTTTTAATTGGGTTGCTTGTCTTTTATTGTTGAGTTGTAACATCTCTTTATTTATCCTGGATATTAAATAAACCCTTATCCGATATGTGATTTCCAAATATTTTTTCCCATTGAGTTGGCTGCCTTTTCACCCTTTTGACAAAAGTCCTGTGGGGTGCAAAAGTGTTTAATTTTGAGGAGGTCCCATTTATCTATTTTTTTCTTTTGTTGCATGTGCTTTGGGTGTAAGGTCCAAGAAACCACCATCTAGTACAAGGGCTTGAAGAAGTCCCCCTACATTTTCTTCTAGTAGTTTTATGATCCTGGCTTTTATATTTAGATCTTTAACCCATTTTGAGTTGATTCTTATATAGGGGGTGAGATGGGAGTCCTCTTTCATTCTTTTGTTTATAGATATCCAGTTCTCCCAAGACCGTTTGTTGAAGAGACTATTTTGTCCTGTTACATGGATTTGGTAGGTTTGTCAAAAACCAGTTGAGGGAAACGGATGTGACTCAAGAGGTTCGGCGTCCGTCTACCATATGGAGGGACCGGGGTTCGATAGCTGGGACCTCCTGGGGAAAAAAAAAAAAAAAGAAGAAAAACCAGTTGACTGTATAGGTGAGGGTATATTTCTGGGTTCTCAATTCTATTCCACTGACTGATGTGTCTATCTTTATGCCAGTACCATGCTGTTTTGACCACAGTAGCTTTGTAATATGTTTCAAGGTCAGGCAGTGAAATTCCTCCCACATCACTCTTCTTTTTTAGAATGCTTTTGGCTATTCGGGTGCACTTACCCTTCCAAATGAATTTGGTAATTGCCTTCTCTAATTCTGTAAAGTAAGCTGTTGGGATTTTGATTGGTATTGCATTGAATCTATAAGTCAATTTAGGTAAGATTGACATCTTCACGATATTTATTCTTCCAATCCATGAACACGGAATGTTTTTCCATTTGTTTAGGCCTTTTAAAATTTCTTTTAGCATTGTTTTGTAGTTTTCTGCATATAGGTCCTGTACTTCTTTGGTTAAATTAATTCCTAGGTATTTGAGTCTTTTTGTTACTATTGAAAATGGAATTTTTCCCCTGATTTCCTCCTCAGATTGTTCAGTACTAGTGTACAAAAACATTACTGATTTTTGCATGCTGATCTTGTATCCTGCCACTTTGCTGAACTCATTTATTAGCTCAAGTAGCTTTGTTATGGATACTTCAGGATTTTCTAAGTAGAGGATCATGTCATCCGCAAGCAGTGAGTTTTACTTCCTCTTTTCCTATTTGGATGCCTTAAATTTTTTTTTTCTTGTCTAACTCCCCTATCTAGAACTTGTAGTACAATATTGAATAACAAGGGTGACAGCGGGCATCCTTGTCTTGTTCCCCATCTTAGAGGGAAAGCTTTCAACCTTTCCCCATTGAGTATGATGTTGGTTGTGGGTTTTCCATATATGCCTTTTATCATATTGAGGAATTTCCCTTCTATTCCTATCTTTTGAAGTGGTTTTTATAAAAAAAAGGATGCTGGAATTTGTCAAATGCCTTTTCTGCATTGATTGATATGATCATGTGGTTTATTTCCTTCAGCTTGTTAACGTGGTGTATTACATTGATTGATTTTCTTTTGTTGAACCAGCCTTGCATACCAGGAATAAATCTCACTAGGGCATGATGTATGTCTTTTGAAATGCCATTGGGTTTTATTTGTAAATATTTTATTGAGAATTTTTGCATCTATGTTCATTAGAGAGATTGGCCTGTATTTTCTTTTCTTGTAGTATCTTTATCTGGCTTTGGTATTAGGGTGATGTTGGCTTCATAAAATGTGTTGGGTAATTTTCCCTCCTCTTCAATTTTTTGGAAGAGTTTAAACAGGATTGGGGGAAGCGGCTGTGGCTCAATCAGTAGGGCTCCCGTTTACCATATGGGAGGCCCCGGGTTCAGTTCCTGGGGCCTCCTCCTGGTGAAGGCAAAGCCTGCCCGCACGGCGTGGTTAGCTGACCCAGCGAGCATAAGCAGCAAGGGGGGGATAAATGAATAAATAAATAAAATCTTTTAAAATAAATAAATAAATAAATAAACAGGATTGGTGTTTATTCTTTTCTAAATGCTTTGTAGAATTCACCTGTGAAGCCATCTGGTCCGGGACTTTCCTCTGCTGGAAGATTTTTGATGATGGATTTAATCTCCTTAAATGTGATTGGTTTGTTAAGTTCTTGTATTTCTTGTAGCGTCAGTGTAGGTTGGTTGTGCATTTCTACAAATTTGTCAATTTCATCAGGGTGTCTGAGTCTGTTGGCATATAGTTTCTCATAATTTCCTCTTATGGTTCTTTTTATTTCTGTGGGGTCATTTGTAACTTCCCCCCTTTCGTTCCTGATTGTATTTATTTGTATCTTCTCTCTCTTTTTTTTTTTGTTAGTCTAGCTAGGGGTTTGTCAATTTTATTGATCTTCTCAAAGAACCAGCTTTTGGTTTTGTTGATTTTCTCTATTATTTTTCTGTTCTCATTTTCATTTATTTCTGCTCTAATCTTTATTATTTCTTTCCTTCTGCTCGCTTTGGGATTGCTTTGCTGTTCTTTTTCTAGTTTCTCAAGTTGTTCTGTTAAATCTTTGAGTTTAGCTCTTTCTTCTTTTTTAATATAGGCATTTAGAGCTATAAAGTTCCCACTCAAGACTGCCTTCGCTGTTTCCCATAAGTTTTGATAGGTTGAATTCTCCTTTTCATTTGTCTCAATATATTTACTGATTTCACTTGCAATTTCTTCTTTGACTGACTATTTAGGAGTATGTTGTTCAGCCTCCACACATTTGTGAATTTACTTTCTTCCTATTTCCAGTTTCATTCCATTATGATCTGAGAAGGTGCTTTGTATAATTTCAATCTTTTTATATTTATTTGAGAGCTGCATTGTGACCTAACATGTGGTCTATCCTGGAGAAAGATCCATGGGCACTTGAGAAGAATGTATAACCCGCTGAGTTTGGATGCAGTGTTCTGTATGTGTCTGTTAGGTCTAACTTGTTTATCATATGGATCAAGTTCTCTGTTTCTTGTTGATCTTCTGTCTAGTTGTTCTATCTAATGATGTGAGTGGGGTGTTAAAGTCTCCAACGATTATTGTAGAAATGTCTATTTCTCCATTCAGTTTTGCCAGAGTTTATCTCATGTATTTTGGGGCACCCTAGTTAGGTGCATAGATATTTATGACTGTTATATCTTCTTGGTGGATTGTCCCTTTTATTAATATGAAATGGCCTTATCTCTTGTAACTTTTTTGCATTTAATGTCTGTTTTGTCTGATACTAGTAAAGCTACCCCTGCTCTTTTCTGGTTACTATTCGCATAAAGTATCTTTTTCCAACCTTTCACTTTCAGCCAGTTTGTATCCCTGAGTCTAAGGTGAGTTTCTTGTAAGCAGGATATGGATGGCTCATGTTTTTTTAATCCATTCTATCAGCCTTTATCTTTTGCTTGGGGAGTTTAAACCATTCACATTCAAAGATATTACTGTAAATGCACTATTACTTCCACCATTTTATTCTTTGGTTTTCATATGTCATCTTTTGTCTGTCTTTTTACTCTTCCGGTTATCCTTTCTGCTATTCTTTCTTCTATACTCTCCTCCAAGCCTGTCTGTCCTTTTTCTTTCAGGTTCTACGGCTTCCTTTAATTTCCTGCAAAGGTGGATTCTTTTTTACAAACTCTCTTACTTTCTGTTTGTTTGTGAATATTTTATACTCACCTTCATAAAGAAAGGACAGTTTTGCTGGATAAAGAATACTCAGCTAGCAGTTTTTTTCTTTCAGTATTCTAACTGTATCCTACCAATGTTTTCTCGCCTCCACAGTTTCTGATGAGAAAGCCACACTAAATCTTACTGCATGTCCCTGGTATGTAATGGTTTGCTTCTCCCTTGCTGCTCTGAGAATTTTCTCTTCATCTTTGACATTCTGAGTAGTATGTGTCTTGGAGCATACTACTATTTGGATTTATTCTGATTGGGGCATGGTGTGCTGCTTGGACATGTGAGTTCATTTCTTTCATGAGAGTTGGGAAATTTTTAGCTATTATTTCATCAAATACTCTTTCTGCCCCTTTTCCCTTCTCTCCTCCTTCTGGAACTCTCATGACACGTATGTTGTTGCATTTTGTGTTGTCATTCAACTCTCTAAGCCCCTGCTCAATTTTTTCCATTCTTTTCTCTCTGTTCTTTTCTTTCTTCAATTTTAGCTCTTCTGTCTTCGGTATCACTTATCTTTCTTCTATCATTTCGAGTCTGCTGTTGTATGCCTCTAATGTGTTTTTTTTTTTTCCCAAACAGAAAACATCACTTTTGTCATTTATCTCTTTAACCATATTGTCTTTCAACTCATTGATTTTGGAAATTTGTGTGCACCTCCCTGATTAATTCTTTCAAATTCTGTGTCCCTTCTGGGGCTTTGATATATTCCTTTTCTTGGGCCATGTCTTCTATTTTCTTAGTATGACTCATAATTTTTTGCTGATATCTAGGCATCTGATAATGACAGTTTACTTAAATGCTAAATTTCTTTCTCTTTAGCAGGGATTTAGTGGCAGGAGGCTGTGGGTTACCACTGCTCTTTGATTTTTGGCTTGACCTGGATTGTTAGGATTGTCCTGTTGGGTTGCTCAAAACTGGGCACTGGACCCAGTAATTGGTTGTAGAGTTGCTCCTAGGGTCTTGTGCAGGGAGGTATAGAGGCCGGAAAAAGCCTCTCCTACTTTTTAATTTTTTTATGTGCCCCTCCTTGGTCTGCCAGGAGATGGCACTCTTTGGCAGCTCTCAGTTCAATGCCTGGTCCGAGGGTATCTGCTGCAACACAGACTAGACCAATGTGGTAGAGATTCCTGTTTGGAGGCTAGGAGCCTTGTAATTCAAACTTTCTCTGAGACAGTTCTCCAGCTTTCTCTGGCAGCCCCCTTCCTTTTCCAGGCTTGTAAGTATTTCCACTCCCCTCAGATTCCTCAACAATCAGTCCCTGTTAGTAGAGGAGGAGATTGGCAGGGTTATATAATTTTAGTCCCTCTCAGGCTCCAAGGCAAAAATGGCATGGCCCCACCCAGCCTGGAAGAGCTCTTGGGACACAGCAAACCAAATTTGTGAGTCAAAAGCTGAGTCAGACTTAAGCCATGTGGCCCCTCTCTCCCCTTTCCTCAGGTGTCCTCAACAATTAGTCCTAGTTAGAAGAGAGGGAGATTGCAAGGGTCGGATTTCTCCCGTGCTTCACTGGTTCCCAGGGTAAACCACAGTGTGGTCTTACCTGGCCTAGAAGGGCTTGTGTGATGCAGCCGACCAAATTTGTGGGTCAGAAGCTGAGTCCACCTTAGGTTGTATCCCTCTCTCTCCGTGTGGTAGATCCCTGGAGCCCCCTTTGTAGCCACAGGCCCAGAGGCCTGAGAATTCTACAGTGTCTTTAGTGTGGGGGATGGTGCTGGTAGCAGCAGCCACTGATTTCAACTCACAGTTCGGTCATCTCGATTTCCCTCCTTTGTCCCTCTCTTCTCTGGGTGGTGTCCAGCCTTCACCTGCTGTCCTAAACCCTAGAAGATTTTTTTGGGGGGGCTGTTTCAGTCTGTCCTCTAGCTATTTTTCTGGAGGAGAAGAGATTCCTGTGTCTTACCACCATCTTCCTGGAAGTATACATGTATTTTAAAAGTAATTCCTACTATGTTATAACTTTTTCTTGCACAAAATGCCTTCTCTTCTATTCATATGATTATAACATACTAATTTTCATATTTGTTTGCATTTTCATCTTCCAAATCACAAACAGACTAAAACAAGATACCAGACAGTAGAGGGGTTAAGAAGATTTATTCTGGAGACAGATTACTTGGAATCAAATCTCAGCTCCTCTACTTATTAGGTGTATGACCTTAAGTCATGTTAACTTGACCATCTTCAGCCTCAAATCTCTCATCTGGAAAATTCATTAGTTCATTCAACAAATATTTATCAATTATCTACTCTGGACAAGGAACTATCCTAGGCACTTGGGATATATCAATGAACACAAGAGACAAACAACCCTGCTCTGATGGAGTTTAAAATCTAGAGGGGGAAGGTAGACAATAAATATAATAAGTAAATTAAACTGTATATTAAAAGAGAAATGCTGTGGGGAAAACAAGAGTTGGATAAGAGAATCAGAAATGCAGTGGGGACTACGATTTTAAATAGGGTAGTCATGGCAGGTCTCACTGAGAAGGCAACCTTTGAGCAAAGACTTGTAGGAAGTGAGGGAGTTAAAAATGAGGAAATCTAGGGAAAGCACATTCTAGACTGAGGAATAGCCAGTGCAATATACATATCTGGTATATTTCAGGAGACCACTATGGCCAATACCACAGAGTACAAGAGGGAAAACAGAAAACAGGAAGTCCAAAAGGTAAATGGGGGGTAGAAAGGGTAAGCAGATCATGTAGGTCTTTATAGGGCATTTAAAGAATTTGTATGATGAAGAGTCACTGGAGGATTTCAAAAAGGGGAGTTTCATGATTTGACTTAGATATTAAAAGAATCACTATAGCTACTGTGCTGAACTACTGGGAGGCAAGAATGGAAGCAGGGAAACCTGTTAGGAGGTTAGGAGGCTGTTAGTTTTTTGAGATAGATTAGATAGATAGGCAGGCAGACAGACAGACAAGACAGAGACAGGTAAAAGATGATGGCTTGGACCAGAGTGTGGAAGCCAAAGAGTTTGAGAGAAATGATCAGATTCTTGGTGTATTTTGAAGGTATAGCTGACAGAACTTCCCAGAAGAGTCAGAGGTGAACTCCAGTTGGTCTGACCGCCTGAAACGATAGAGTTGCTATCGCCTGAAATGGGAAAGACTATGTGTGGAGCACATTTGGGTGAGAAGATCAGAAGTTCAGTTTGGGATCTGTTAAGTTTGATATGTCTATTCAATATCCAAAATGGAGATGTTGAGGAGGTGGTTGAATACGTAAAATTGGAGTTTAGTAGGTCTAGGCTAGAGATTCAAAGGAGTCATCAGCAGATGATATTTAATACTATGAGACTGGATACAAATAAACACTACAATATAATGTTGCTACTGTTGTTGTTATTACTATTGATCTTATTCATGGGAATGTAAAACCCCTTTTAGAGACATATTTGGTTTTGAAATCCCAACCCTCAGTTTCATCTGTAAACTAGGGCAAATACCTATACCCTTACAAGTATTGTTGTAAGATGTGAAGGAGCTAATGAATGTAAAGTGCCTAGAGCAAAGTAATCAATAAATGCTTTTTCCCCTAAATTCCAAATATTCATTTATAAATCATATGTATATGTAAGTCAGAACCATTTCCTCACTGCGGCTGTTATTAGAAATGGAGGTCACATTTACAGGATGGCTTACAGAAACCTACCTATTTAACTCCATAATATATAATAAATTGTAATTACTGTTGAATGGCCATAATAATTATTATTCTACACCCCAATTCTCAGTGTTTAGAAAAGAAGGTAGTGAGGAGTAAGAGGGTAAGACAAGACTCTTGGTGTATTATCACACTCACTTTCATCTTATTTAATCTGCCCATCATTACGAGGTAGGCAAACCTTTCATCATTGTACAAATGAAGAAATTAAAGCCCAAGAGTTACATAATTTAGTTATTTATCAAGATTACACAGGTAGTGATAAAGCAAGCAAGTGGTATTTATTTGCTTTTTTCACTTTATTCTCCCCCTAACTCTCCTGGACTAAAATACACGTAACGACAGACTCTGTCCAGTGCCTACTGCTATACAGATGTACAACAAATGCTTACTGAATTCATGAATGAAGGAACTGTCCATTCTTAATCTTAGACTGCAAAAGAACATCTAAATAATTGTAGGTATCACAGCAGGTAATCCAGAAATTTTTGGTTAGTTGTTTATGTCTGATGTAAATCCATTCATATATTGAAAAGCTAATTTGAAAAGGGAATAAAATTTCAGTGAAAATAGTTTTAAATCACTACTGACAAATTGAGGTACCTGAACTTCTCCATGCCTCCTCTTTTCAAATGCCAGCCTTTCTTCATCAGCCTTCTGTTCCCACTGCAGTTTTTCCAGTTGTTGGGTCATTATAGCCACTTTCTTTCTTACTTGTTCCTTAAGTTCCTTATAACGATCCAGCTGTATAAACAGCATTTAAACATTGCTAAATGCTAACTAACTTAAGGAAGCAGGAAAGGAAATTCTTTATATGATATCCTTTATTGGCAGATAATCTTATAAAAAGTATGTTCTATATAGATTAGGTCATAATCGGTTATCTTCTCCAGGTAAAATAATGTGAACATAAAATGAATGTCTTCTTACAAAACTGTTTAGACAGATCAACAAGGTAATCAAAACAAACTCCAAAACAAGATCTCTGGCAGAAATTCTTAAAAGTGAAAAGGCACTGAAATTCATTAATGGTCCAAAAGCAAGAGTCCAGAGAAAATTGTGTATTTTTTCCATTTATGTAAAATATATTGTGATGCAAGGTTTGGTATATATATTGTGATGCAAGATAACTAAAAAAATATTGAGAGAGGTAAATGATGAAATTTGGTTGAAAGAATTGTTTGAAAACTCTTGAACTACCTATTTTGGATATCTACTATTGAGTCATTATAATTAAATCTTATATACTAAATTGGACATTAATTCAATTAATATTAATTAACATTTTACATCACTTTATGTAATCAATTCCCCTGTCAATTAAGTGATTGTGTATCTGACCTTAAAGTTTTTATAACATTCATGAGAAAAAGTTCTGGAAAATAATAATTTAAAAATGCTTACTGTAAAGACTAAAATTAGATTCTGTGTATGAGCTGAAAAATTTAAATCTCTATAATTTACATTCTAAGGATAATCTCTTAAAATATTAGAAACAGAGATCATCCTAAATTTTTTCTAATTAAAAGAAACTGAAACAATAAAAATGAAAGATTTTTCATATATTGACTTTTTCACCTGACTTGCTTCCAGTTCAATATCTCTCCCTTTATGTAAGATTTCCTCCTCAACCTGCTTTTCAAAACTTTTCCATGCACCATCTAAATCAACCAGTTCCATTTCCAGGGCTCTAATGTCATCTTCCTGTTTAGAACATTGTTTCTCATTATCCTTTATTGATTTCTTAGCCACATCTAATTTCTTGAGGTGATGAGAAGTGTTTTCTTTGGCTTTAATGTACTGAGGCCTTTTCTGATTTAAAAGTGCTTCAAGAGATCTAAAAGGAAAAAAAAAGCCCTTTTTACTTTAAAGGAATTTTTATTTTATAATATATAAAGGGAAGAATTTATTTTGATCAAATCACACATTTAAAAATAAATTTAGGGAACTGGATGTGGCTCAAGCGATTGGGCTCCCATCTATCATATGGGAGGACCCGGGTTTGATTCCTGGGGCGTCCTGGTGAAGGCAAGCTGGCCCATGCCACGGATTGCTGGCAGTTAATGCCACAGAGAGCCACGCCGCAAGATGATGCAACAAAGGGAGACGCAGAGGAGAGACAGTGAGAGACGCAGCAGACCAGGGAGATGAGGTGGCTTAAGCAATGGAGTGCCTCTCTCCCACACCGGAGGTCCTGGGATCGGTTCCCGGTGCCTGCTAAAGAGAAAGACAAGAAGAAAAGACAAGCAGACATGGAAAGAACACAGCGAATGGACACAGAGAGCAGACAGCGAGCACAAACAATAAGGGTGGGGGAGAAGAAAAAAAATTAAAATTGCATAAAATAAAATAACTTTAAAAAACTGACTTGCAGAGATAGTAAGTAGATCAGTGGTTGCCAAAAGTTGAGCTGTGGGAGGGCTGACTAGGTGAAGCACAGGGGAATTTTTTAGAGCAGTGAAACTATTCTGTATGATACTGTAATGATAGATACATGATACTCTGCATTTCAAAGCCCACCGAACTTTACAGCACAAAGAGTAAGCCTTAATGTATGCAAACTAAGAAAAAATCTTTTAAGAGGTCAAGGGATCCCAGGATGTGACAAAAGAATTTAACTGTATTACAAATCTATGAAACTACCTCACTGAAGGGGGTGGGGAGAAAAGGTGCTGACCTAAATAACTTAGGAAATTAGGCAAAAGGAATTGTACATAAGCACTGTATGCTAGGTGATGAAGTTAACAATTCTGAAAGACTATCCATGTATACTGGAATTGAACAGTTAAGTAAAGGGAGGGCAGATGGTAGAAGCCAGGTTTCTATTTTGGAGTAGGAGGTCACAGATAAGCAAGAGATCAGGACAGAATGATCCATATGGTAATAATGGATTAGAGACTTCAGTATATTCATATCACATATGAACTCAGAAATATTTATAGATATGTGCATTATACATGGGCTAGTATACCCACTATTTCCTTGCTCTGTTAGGTGAGACAGTCTAAAAGAGAGGACATCCCAGCAGTAATGAGCACATCCAGCACCCAGATCTGGTCACCAAGATCATTCTCCAATAAAAGGAACCAGGCAGGGTTCCTTGAAGAAATGGCTTCTAGGTTTAGGGCAAGGTGATAAAAACTGGGACTGGGTGTTTTTAGGAGTGGATCAAACAAGATATGCCTGGAGCATCTGTAGTGCCAGTAAATAAGGAAGTACTAAAAAAGCAGATCTCAATTATGGGGCAATCAAAAAACTCCCAATGGCCAAAGTTGGAAAAATTTGAGCAATGAAATGAATAAAGTGGTATTGGATTATAACCCAAAATATAAAACAAATATCCACAAGTCCATATTGATATAAATAACCGAGTAAATAAATGGGGAGAAGAGACAAATCAGCCATGCACAATTCCAAATAATTCATGTAGATACTTTGCCCTGAAGGTGGAACATAACTACCTTGCCCACCTGCCTTGAGCATGGGTTGTCATAGTAACTTCTATCCAAAGAGTACAGTATGGAAGGGGGAAAAAAAATAACCCTACAGTGGGGAAACCTGAGAAATACTACCTCAGCCAGGTAGGAGATCAAGATTAAGATAAACAATAAGTCATGCTGATATTACAATATATCACATATCATATAATATATATGATATGTTGATACCCTTGATATAAAGTAATGAGAATGTCACTTTACCTCTGTGGTCTTCCTTTCCAAACCCAATCTAATCATAAGAAAAATACCAAACAAATCTCAAATGAAGAACATTATACATAATACGTGACCAGTACTTCTCAAACTGTCACAATTATCAAAAACAAGGAAAGTGTGAGAAATTACCACAGCCAAAAGGAGCCTAAGGACATATGATACTAAATGTAATATGGAATCCTGGATCAGAAAAAGGAATTAGGTAAAAAGTAAGACAATCTGAATAAAATATGCACTCTTTAAAAAAATAATCTATCAATTCTTAGTTCATTAATTGTGACAAATGTACCTTACTAATGTAACATGTCAATAATAGGGGACACTAGGTGTGGGACATACAGAAACTTCCTGTACCATTTCCACAATTTTTCTTAAATCTAAAATTATTCTAAAATAAAGTTTACTAAAAATAATCAATTTTGACAGTATCACATATTTTTACTTTATTAAGCTACATAAAATCCAACTGTTAAAACCTATTTTTAAAAACTCACTTTAATTCTTTTTCTGTTTGTTGTACTTGTCTAGTTAGCATTCCATGTTCTTTCTTCTTTGTTTTAACTAAGTTTTCATGATGAGAGAGAGAGTCTTTCATGACACTCAAATCCCTATCCACATGCTCTAGCTCAAGGTTGAAAAACTGAATTTTTTTTTCATTATGATATAGTTGGAAAAGCTGCAGTTGTATCTTGTTCATTTTCAGTTCTTCGAGGAGACTCTGGTAACGGTCTGCCTACAAAACAGTACAATTCAAGGATAAGTTAAAGGGGAGAATATTTAAATTGACCTTAAACTCAACTACTGTACCAACAAATGATCTTTAACGAATTTTTATATATGTTATTAAGAACCAGTATTCTTGCCAAAAGCAGTATTATTTGAAGAGGGTTTCTGGATACACTCTAAAATAAACTGGTAAATTATTTTGTATGCCTGCATGAAGTGGTCTGGTGGTTAAGAACAATGAAGTGGCACTGCTAACATGGGTCCTAGCCCCATTTCTGTCTTGACCTCCTGAGTTTGGCAAGTTCATTAACATTTCTGGCATCAGCTTTCTCATTTGTAAACTAAAGGAAGAGCTTTGACTTGTAGGTCCCTAGCAACTCTAAAATTCAATGGTTTCAGGTAAAATTTCTGCTATAGGATATAATTTCCTTCCTAATGAAACTATCAGAGCTACTAAAGTTCTAACACATACGTGAAAAGAAAGAATTTTAACATTTGAGCTATCAGTAAAAGAATGGGCTGCCCTGAGAGGAGAGCTCCTAATCAATGAAGTATTCAAGTAACAGTGTTTAATATTCCTCATAATTATTAAGGTTCTGCAATTCTACATTTCTAGTAAGCAGTTTCAGTATATTATGACTACCAGATATAGACTGACTTCCACTGCTGCCACCCCTTTCCCCTGACATAACCAAGGACATATATACATTCAAAAATATGAAGAAACATATGGGAAGAGTGTGCCAAATATACGCTGTGGACCTGGTAATAATCGGATGATATTATCTCATAATCTGTAATATTCCACCAGGATATGGTGTATTGATAGAGGGGTGTTGTTTGGGAATTCTGCACATGTGCATGATTGTTTTGTAAGTTTACAAGTTCTGTCATATAAATATATTAAAAAATAATAATAGGGTGGGTTGGGGGAAAAATACACCAAATGTAAGATAAGGACTATAATTAGTAGTAAGATTTTGGCAATATTCTTTCATAATTTGTAACAAATGTCTCACG
Source organism: Tolypeutes matacus (assembly GCA_026826555.1). Classification (NCBI taxonomy): domain Eukaryota; kingdom Metazoa; phylum Chordata; class Mammalia; order Cingulata; family Chlamyphoridae; genus Tolypeutes; species Tolypeutes matacus. Next base: position 5,658,992 of record JAKSZT010000088.1, on the reverse strand, counting down.
ACAATGCAAGGTGTTGGTGGAGGGTTGATGTATGGGACCCCTGTGTGATGTTATGAATGTTTGCTTTTTAAGTTCACAAATTTTTACTATATGCTTATTGTTTATGTATGTTCACATATAAGTGATATAAATAAAAACAATAATAATAGGGTGGGTTGGGAGAAAACACTTTGGTTAGTAGTAATATTCATTAGTTAAAAATGTTTCACAACAATGCAAGGTATTGGGTGGTAGGGTGAGATACGGGAGCCCTGTATGATGTTATGTATGTTTTTTTTTTTTTAAGTTTACAACTATTACTATACACTCACTGTTTATGTATGTTCATGCATGAGTGATATACTTCAATAAATTAAAAAACAAAACAAAACAGAGAAATATCATTAGAAACACATCCACCTTTCATTTATTCCTTTGAAAATTTATTGAGTACATATTATGTTCTAGTACCTGTTGTATGTGCTATGAATATAGGGGAGAACAAGACAGAGAGAGTCCTGCTCTTATAAAACATATATTCTAGTGGGAGGGGACAGGATTAGACAATAAACAAGTAAACAAATAATAAAAAAGATAATTCCATACAGCAATATATGCTACAAAGGAAACAAAATAGGGTGATGTGATAGTATGAGGGAGGGGGTGCTAGTTTAGATTGGGGGCATGGACAGCAGATGCCTAGCTGAGGAGACATCTTTTTAATTAAAACTTGAATGAGAGAGTATCAGCCATGCAAAAAAAAAAAAAAAAAAATGCATACAGCAAACTAAGGAAATAACAAAAGCAAAAGCTCCATGAGGAAGTTTTGTGCACTCAATAAATTAAGAAGGTCAATGTTGTAGGAGAGTAGAGGAAGTTAAGGCTTGAGACATAAATAGGGACCAGATCAGGTTGAGCCTATAGGCTAGATAAGGAAACTAGATTCTAAGTGCAGTGGGAAGAAAAGGGAAGGTTTTAGGCAGGAGAGAGAGGAATTGAATTTTTATTTGACAAAAAAACAAAACAAAACAAAAAAACCCCACACACATACACACACAACCCTCCAAATTCAATCATATCCAAAGCACTACACTAGGCATTGTGAAGGGCACCAAGAGATATCACAGAAGAGCATTTGCTAAGTATGGCCATGGCTTCCTAGAGTTCTTAAGACCCTTTTAAAGAGTCCCTGAGGTCAAAACTATTTTCATAATAAGACTTTATTTGCCTTATTGGTGTGCTGACATTTGCAATGATGGTGCAAAAGTCAATGGTGGGTAAAAACTGCAAGCCTTAGCTCAAATTAAGTCAGTGACAGCAAACTCTACTAGGTAGTCACTGTATTCTTCATTCAAAAATGTACTTGGTAAAGCAGTAAAAAAATTATTAGTTTTATTAAATCTTGACTTTTGAGCAAATACATTTTTAATATTCTGTGTAAAAGAAATGGGAAATATGCCTAAAGCACTTTTGCACCATACTTAAATGTGATGATTTTCACAAGGAAAAGCACTTGAGTGACTGAGTTGAACTGCAAAGTGAACTAATCACTTTGTTCATGGAACACCATTTTTACTTAGAAGAACAAGGAGATACTGATATTCAGTCTTGGGTATTTGGTCAATATTTTTCAAAATTAATTGATTTTCAAAAGGCAGTGGTTGCACTTCAAGGAAAAGAACTGACATTATTTGTTTCTAATGATAAAACTCAATTTTCAAGTGAAATTTAGAATTTTGGAAAACTTGTATGTACCATTCACAACTTCCCAATACTTAAAAACTTTTCTGATGAGATTGGTGGTGATATTAATGAATGTGAATTTTTATATTATATAATGAAATGTGTCAATATTTGGAAAATCTCCAAAAACACAGTGAATTAATATTTTCTAAATGACCAATGCATGTTACAAAATCATGCATGGGTAAAAGATGTATCAATACATTTTAATGTAACAGAATATGAAAAGTTCACTGAGATGGTTTCATATTCCACACTGAAATTAATCTTTAAGAAAATACCACAAATCAAGTTTTGGTGTAAAGAATACCCATCCATCAGTGGATGGTACATATATTCAAAAGAATATTATTCAGCCATAAAGAATGAGGTACTGATATTGTGCTATAGTCTGTATGAATCTTGAAAACATTATGCTAAGTGAAAGAAGACAGAAACAAAAGGTCACATACCATATGATTCGTTAATACAAAATACCCAGAATAGGTAAATCCATAGAGACAGAACACAGATTAGTGGCTGGAAGTGGGGAGGGAGAAATGAGGTTAACTTAACAGGTATGAGGTTTCCTTTTGGAATGATAAAAATGTTGTGCAACTAGATAAAGTGAATTATTCACTTTAAAATGGTTAATTTAATGCTATGTAAATTTCATTTCCATTTAAAATATATATATATATATATATACACAATGATCAGAAGAGGCTATTAAAATACTCCTCCATTTTCCAAGTACATATGTGTGTGGGGCCAGATTTTCTTCATAGATTTCAACCAAAACCACATATTACAACAGATAGAATGCAGAAGCAAACATGAGAACTCAGGTGCCTTCTAATAAGCCACATGTTAAGGGGATTATAAAAATACAAAACAATGCTGCTCTTCGAATTTTTTTGTTTGAGAAAATAAAGCTATTTTTCATAAAAATGTTATGTTCACATCTAATGGATTTGTTATTGTTATTTTTACATGAAAAATTTAAAATATTTTTTAAATTTCTCAGTTTTAATATCAAATATGGTAGATATTGATAGATATAGTACATATAAACAAAAAATCTTTGGGGTCCTCAATAATATAAATCTTTTTTAGGAGGTACCAGGGATTGAACCTGGGACCTTGTACATGGGAAGCAGGCGCTGAACCACTTGAGCTACATCTGCTCCCTCCTCAAAAAATTTTAAGCGTAAGAGAGTCAAGATCCAAAAGTTTGAGAGCTGCTGCCATGTAAGGTATAAACCCCTCAAGCTTATTTTTAGTTGGGAAAATTAGACATTTTTGGAGTTGAGGTTATTCTGCCTATGAGGGAAGAACAAGCCAAAGATGAAAGATATAACAAAAAAAGTTTATTTTTAATGAATACTGGGCTTTATTTGTTTTCTAATATTAAAGGAATATTCTTGGTAACCCCAAGTCAATAGCCAACAATTCTAATAGACAGAAGGTTTTGGATGTGACTCCTAATTGGTTACATTTCAATGATCTTACCTCTTCCTTCTCCAATTTTGCATGTTTACGCTCTGCAGCTACATTTTTTTTCTTATTAAAATTAAACTGTGCATCCTCTTCAGCTTTCTGTAACTTTTTTTTCTTTTCCTCATATTCTCCTATAAGCTCTCCTGAAGTACTGATTTCCTCAAAAAATTGGGTTCTTTCTTTGGGTTTTTTCATTGAAATAGATTCTACAGTTCCCTTAAAAAAATGGAACACCAACATATAAAATATAGTAATGTAGTTCTTTTTAAAAAGTATGAATTGAGTAAACTAACACAACTACTTACCTGAAAAACTAGACAGTTTCTTGCTTTGACTATTATGCCTATCTTTTCCAACTCTGCTATATAAGCAGAACGACTCACAGGGTTATCATTGAAATGAAATTCTGAGCATCCCCCTATAATAAAAGAATAAAGACGGCCATAGCATGTCTAAATATTAGACATACCTCAACAACACTGAAAATTTAATAAAACTGTTTCTCTTATTGAAATGGTCAGTTATGTAATATACAAGTTAACAAACACATTTAATCAGTCAACAAATATTGTCTATTATATGTCAGAGATTATTCTACAGTAGTGAATAAAACAAACATACGTCTCTGACTGCCACACTAGAATGGCTATTAATAAATAGGAGAAAATAAGTGCTGGTGAGGATGCAGAGAAATAGGAACCTCTGTACATTTTTGGTGGGGATGTAAAGTGGCAAAGCCACTGTGGAAAACAGTTGGTGGTTCCTCAAAAAGTTTAACATAGAACTTACCCCTGAAACAGCTAGAATATGCACACTCACAGAGATAGGAAATAGAATACAAGTAAGTTACCAGGGGCAGGGGGTATAGGAAATTGGGAGTTCATGCACAATGGGTGTAGGGTTTCTGTTTGGAGCAGAGGAAAAGTTTTGGTACTAGATGATGGTGAGGGTAGCACAACATTGTGAATGTGATTAATCTCACTGAATGGTATGCTTGGGAGTGACTGAAATGGGAAATTTTATGTTGTATATATGTTTCCATAATTTAAAAGAAAATATTAATAAAGAGAAAATGGCAATTAAATGCAATACATGATTTTGGACTGGAGCTAATAACAGGAGAAAGTTTTTTTTTATTTTTTAAGAAAAGGTCTCTGATTTCTTGGGAGCTTATATCCTAGTGGGGGAGAAAAACAAAATCGAGAAACGTAAGTAAAGTAAATAGTAGGTGAGAAAGTGATAAATGCTAAGGCGTAAAATAGAGCTAGAATGGAAGAATGGAAGCTTCTGTGTAGGGGGAACAGGTGCTGTAATTTAATTTTTTTTATTTTTTTTTAATTTTTTATCTTTTTTTTTTTTTTTTTTTTTTTTTTTTTTTTTTTT
>JAKSZT010000088.1:5491391-5654308 GCA_026826555.1 Tolypeutes matacus | reverse complement strand
TTTTTTAAGATTATATTTATTTATTCATTTATCCCCCCCTTGCTGCTTGTGCTCGCTGGGTCAGCTAACCACGCCGTGCGGGCGGGCTTGCCTTCACCAGGAGGCCCCGGGAACCGAACCCGGGGTCTCCCATATGGTAAACGGGAGTCCTACTGATTGAGCCACAGCCGCTTCCCAGGTGCTGTAATTTTAAATAGAGGATCATTATTGAGATGAAGATGTTAGAGTAAAGACCTAAAGAAAGTGAGGGGGCTAGACAATGAGGATATCTCAGTGATAAGTGGTGAAATCCTTACATATAACACTCAAGCATTTCTAAAATTATCTGTGATTGCATTCATGAGAGGTTAGCAAGACAGTGTTTATAATCAGAAATGTTCTAAGTGGACCAGAATGACAAAAGCAACAACAAAACCAAACCAAAAAACATTGAGCCTATATATAGAGGCTATGTGAGTAAATGGTATAGAAAGAATAAAAGAATAAACAATTCTTAGTGTCATTTACTCAGAAAACATGGGGATTACTCTGGATAAATTCACAAAATGCAAATTCAAATATTTCACTCATTTCCCTTTCTGATGGTAGAAAGAACTGTTTACACATGCCAAAAGCATGCATACAATTATTACATCACTAAGAAAATCAGGTGAACATACATAAAGAACTTCAGGACGAACTGTTATGACTTCTCTGACTTCAAGGTAGGCTCCCTCCTTCATTTTAACAAACATACAGGTACAAAAATTTTATTTGAGAGTAGGGAGATTTGAACAAATATGTCTGCTTAAGGAAGAGTCCTAGTGGAGAATTCCTGTCAAGCAGGTTATTACTTGTTTCAGAGATTTGCTATGCAAAGAGAAAAGAAGAACCTCCAGTTGACTATGCCAGTGGAATAAAAAAATCATACCCTTCAAAGAAAGGGTATGATCTGACTCAGTTCCTGAAAAAGCAAATGACTCAAAAACAAAAATTTATTAAAAAAAAAATACCTCTAATAATTCTTGTAAATGTTTTCTCTTCTCCACTCTCCTCCACATATACAATTTTTACACTTGCACAAGCAGAAACAGGTTTTCCAATATGTGCTCCATGAATAAGTTCTTGAATATTTTTCACTCTCAAATTAGCTGTTTTTTCTCCCATTACAAAACTAAGTGCATCCATTACATTAGATTTTCCTGGAGAAGAAAAGAGACAGGAAAAAAAAGTTAATGTTAAAAAACCTTGCCCAGAACCCAAGAAACCAGGCTACCAACAGAAGTGAAATAAAGTCTACACTCATTTTCACAGTCCTGTCTTGTCAAGACTCAAAATGCATGTAACTGAAAAATGTCATGTACATCAATGGTTTCTTCTCTGCAGCTATGGTAGGCCATTAAGTAAGCCAAGTTTAAGGATATAAATTCCTTGATCTAAAGCCCAGTTCTCTCCCAGTAGGTATTATCTCATGGCAAATCATGTAACTTCTCTGAATTTCAGTTATCTCCATTTAATAAATATGGGAACTGAACCATCACTTAAAGCATTAATACAGCACCAAACCCTCACATACTAATAAGAAAAAAGGCTAACTAAATCCAGGATTTCCCCAAGGACTAGACTAAGATTGCTAGAATATTTATATGACTGGTATGAGATGGGGTACAGAAAAGAGTTAGCAAGCAGGCCTTAGACTGCTATCCTTTGGAAGGCCTGCTGACAAGGCTGGCTGACATCTGGGAATTTAGATTTTGGGAGGGTTCCAAACCATTCCTTGATAAAAATGGCTCACTATACCTAAAGTGTTTGAGCAAACAATATGATTTATGCTGAACACTTGCTTTCTTTCTGGGAGGGTAGAATTTTGATATATGCCAGGGAGCGAGTACCTATGTGACCAGCCCCAAATAAAAACCCTGGCTACTGAGTCACTAATGAGCTTCCTTGGAAGAAAACATTTTCACACATGTTGTCACAACTTGTTGCTGGAAGAATTAAGCATGTCCTGCATGACTGTAGTGGGAAAGGACTCTAGGAACTTTGCACTTGGACTTATGAAGCTTTTCCCTCCTGAGTTTGCTTTGTATCCTTTCACTGCAAAAAAAATTATAGCCACGAGTACAACTATATATATTCTGAGTATTGTGAGTCCTCCTAGTGAATCATCAAACTTGGGATGGTCTTGGGGACTCCCGATCCAGATGGCAAATTATTATCTAACCCTTAGTCTGCTCTAAGATCATTTCCAAGGTACAGTGTCAACACAGATACTACCATCTCTATTTAAAATCTTTTTCTTTTTCACATTCTGTTCCTCAGATCCACAAGCAATTCCAATTCCCAATGCTAGAAAGGGTAAAGATAACATGAACAAAGAGAAAATAATACTGTCAATCACTGGAAATACTGCTTAGTTTGAGGTTTATTATCTTTCCAAAAAGGACCAACAGTGGTCAAAATACTGCAAATTTATGTAGCCGAGTTTCATTTTACAGGTATGAAACCTGAATTTTTTGGTAAACTGATCATCTGCAGATTGAGAGCTACTTTAAGACAAAACATACAGCACAAAATGAACACTGATTTGCATTATTAAATACAACAGTAACAGAATTAACAGAAACGTAGTTCAAGTTCTTATTTAATAATCCACTACCCAATTCTTCTCTACCGAAATTCATTCACTTAATATAATAAACGAACAAGACAAATAATGTCCCTGCCTGCCTAATGAAGGTTATATTCTATCAAGAAAGCCAGACAAAAAACCAAAGTGACTATTACCTATTATAATTATGAAGAAATAAAGTAGATGATAAAAATTGAGGGCAACTAAGGGAGGCAACTTTAGATAGGATGGTGAAAATACATGTATTAAGTTTCAACCTGTTATCTAATATTTGCTTAACAACCATCTGTTGAAATAAAGAGGGGGAGGGGGGAAGGGGGGGAAGAAGGGAAGAAAGAACAAGAAAGGGAGAGGACGAGGGACAGGGACAAGGGAAGAAGAAAGAACCAAGTCAAATTTTGCAATGTTCAGACTGGGGACCTCTGCTGTAATTCAAAACCAACATCAGAAAAATAATGATTCTGGAAGTTCTTTTTTAGGCTATCATAACTTGATGATGGTGGATCAAGTATTCAAAGATATAAAAATGACATTACTGTTCTCCCATCTCAAAAACTAGCTATTTTCCATTCATTTTTCTTCTTACCCAATCAGTTGCTAAGACCTTTTTGATTCCAGCTCTAGGTATTTTTTCTATTCCTCTTCTCCTTTACCTTCCATCTTTTAGTTCAAGCCCTGCTTAGAGTCTCCTAGCTGAACTCCTCTCACTGCATTCTTTTGCTCCCTCAAATTCATTCATTTATTCTACACAATTACTGTGTACCTATTTATTAGGCACTCTGCCAAGTACTGGGGCTACAAAGACAAACAATGTGTGGGATTTCCCCTTAAGGTGCTTACAGTGGGGAATATGACCAATTTTTAATGATTCCTTTTTTTCAAAGCAGAAGTTTTTCATTGGACAGACTGTCAATGGGATGTGGCATCAACCAGATGACCCATCAAAACATACAATGCACTTCTAAAATTTAGATTTATGCCCTTTGAGTAGTTGTATTACAATCTTTTTTATTTAACCCATAATATATGATTAAATATAGAAGTAAAATACAGAATTGGGGCAGGGGGGAAGCACCAAGGTATTGTTTAATTAAGGGTTATATCCTGAAAATCAAATTCCTGAAGCTAGATGTGTATAGAAAAAGGATAAAAACAGAATAACCAAAAAGCCTGAAGTAGTCATGAACTCCCCAAGGACAAAGCTTAGCTTTATGTAACATGGTGTAATGGAAACATCACTAGACTGGAAGCCAAATAACCTAGATTCCATTCCTGTCTTCTATAATTGGTTATGTGACCTTGGGCTAATAACAACCTTTTATTTCTACAAGAAACTTACAAAACTAGAGGTGGGGGCGAGATGGTTCTCTTTCAATTTAAAATGTTATAAGAAACCTTTTACCAGACAGCTTACCTGGAATGTTATAATCAGATGAAATGGTAGTTTCTAGTATGCATATAACAAAATAGTAGAGATAAAAATGACAGGTTTTGAAAATGATTGTTGCAGCCACCATTCTCAAAACAGACTAAATTCCCATGATTTCTGAAGTGGAAAACCGAAGGTCATAAATTGATCTTTTTCAAGTGTATCAATCAATATACTTGGACGATAATATTGTTAGCAGCAGCGTTTGTTAAATTTTAAGGCCAATGATATACATAATTATATCTTCTTGATACTATTTCAGAAGCTAAGATTAATTTACCATTAGCATTATCAAAAGTAATTTATATGGAGAGGGGAAGATCATGTCAGATTAGGCAGACAAGGCTCAGCTCTCTCACAAAAACACAGAGAAAGAGCCAACAGCTGCCCGAGGGACCTGCTCTGGGGGTCAGCAGACCAGGACAGTGCTTCACAATTCCCAGGAGGGTGAGGGACAGAGAGAGGAAAAACCTGAAAAAACAAACTGTGAGTTACTAAACCTCCCTGCCCCCACCCCCAAGATATTAAGCAGAGGTAAAACCCCTGGCTCATTGTAGCTGAGAGGGGAGCAGATGTCTTTGTTCCTGTCAGCTGTTACAAGGGAAAAGGGAGGGGGAGTCAGGGGGCTTTTATTTAGTGAATTTGGCCAGCAGAGCCCGCTTTGAATCTCAGCCCCGACAGACCAAAACAAAGGAAAACGGAGAGACATATACTTCCGTGGAAAGGTGTGCCAACAAATGCTGCCTGCTGGCCAGTGTGAAAATTGCATAGACAAAAATTGCACTGGGAAGCGGCTGTGGCTCAATCAGTAGGGCTCCCGTTTACCATATGGGAGGCCCTGGGTTCGGTTCCTGGGGCCTCCTGGTGAAGGCAAGCCCGCCCGCACGGCGTGGTTGGCTGACCCAGCGAGCACAAGCAGCAAGGGGGGGATAAATGAATAAATAAATAAAATCTTTAAAAAAAAAAAAAAATTGCACTTGGGCCTGTTCTCTGACTTCAGGGAGAAAATCTGCACCCCATTAGTGAGTCCCTGGCACGATTTTGATAACTTAAGCTGGGTAATTTTAAAGACTTAGGGTAAGTTGAACCAAATATGAAAGAAAAGCTGTGAAAAAATAATAGGCAAGAGAGAGAAATTGGCCATCAGAGTAAATTCACCAACACATTCAGATGCTTAGACATCAGCAAAAAATTAAAGCCATACTAGGAAACAGGAAGAGGTGGTCCAGCCAAAGGAACAAACCAAATATCCTGAAGAGATACAGGATATAAGACAATTAATCAATCATGACCACACAACTCTCCTAATTCAATTTAAAGAATTGAAAGAAAATATGACTAAAGAGATAAAGGATATTAAGAAGACACTGAGTGAGTACAAAGAACAATTTGAAAGTCTGCAAAGAAAAGTAACAGATCTTATGGGAATGAAAGACACGATGGATGAGATTAAAAATACACCAAAAGCACATAAGAGCAGATTTGAATTGCTCAAAGACAGAATTAGTGATTTAGAAGACAGAAAATCTGAACTGGAAAAGACAGGAGAAGAGAATGAGAAAAATGGAACAGGGTCTTAGGGAATTGAATGAGAATGCAAAACACAAAAACACATGTGTCGGGAAGCGGCTGTGGCTCAATCAGTGGGGCTCCTGTTTACCATATGGGAGGCCCCGGGTTCGGTTCCCGGGGCCTCCTGGTGGGGGCGGGCCCGCCCACGCGGCGTGGTTGGCTGACCTGGCGAGCGCGGGCAGCAGGGGGGGGATAAATGAATGAATAAATAAAAATCTTAAAAACAAACAAACAAACAAACAAAAAAAACACATGTGTCCCAGAAGGAGAAGAAAATGAAAAATGGGCAGAAAGAATATGAGGAAATAACGACTGAAAACTTCCCAAGCCTTATAAAAGACATAAATATCAATATCCAAGAAGGAAAACACACCCCAAATAGAATAAATAAATAGACCTACCCTGAGACACCTATTATTCAATATGACAAATATCAGAGATAAAGAGAAGATTCTGAAAGAAGCAAGAAAAAAGCAAAGCATCACATACAAGGGAACCTCAATAAGATTAAGTGCCACTCTCTCATCAGAAACCATGGAGGTGAGAAGAAAGTGATATATTGCATTTAAGGTACTGAAAGAGAAAAACTGCCAGTCAAGAATTCTGTATCTGGTAAAGCTGTCCTTCAAATGTAAAAGGGAGTTCAAAGTCTTCACAAATAAAAACTGATAGACTATGTTACCAAAAGACCAAAATTGTAAGAGATACTAAAGGGAGTGCTGCAGCCTGAAAAGAAAAAACAAGGGCAAGAGACATGGAGAAGAGTATAGAAATGAAGATTATTAGAAAGGGTAAATTAAAGGGCAAAAAGATAGACAACAGTATGATCTGACAACAGAAAGCCAAAGGTCAGAATGGATGAAATAAGTAATGCCTTTACAGTAATAACATTGAATGTTAATGGCTTGAACTCCCCAATCAAAAGATATACGTCGATAGAATTGACAAAAAAAAATATGAGCCAGCTATATGTTGTCTATAAGAGACTCACCTCAGACGTAAGGACACAACCAGGTTAAAAGTGAAAAGTTGGAAAAAAATATTCCACGCAAGAGTAACCAATAAAGCCGGAGTAGTGATACTAACATAGATATAAATGCAAAACTGTGATAAGGGATGAAGAAGGTCATTATATATTAATAAAAGGGGCAATTCATCAAGAATAAATAACTATACTAAATATTTATGCACCTAACCTCAGTGCCCCAAGATACATGAAGCATACACTGGCAAAGCTGAAGGGAGAAATGAAATAGATGTCTCTACAATAATAGTTGGAGACTTCAATACACAACTCTCAGTTTTGGATAGACCATCTGGACAGAGGATAAATGAACAAAGAGCTTGAATAATATAACAAATGAACTAGACCTAACAGACATCTATAGAGCATTGCACCCCAAAACAGCAAGATATACATTCTTTTTTTGAGGTAATGCAGCCAGGCAATGAATCAGGGACCTCATAAATGGGGAGCTGGCACTCAACCACTGAGCCACACTGGCTCCCCTGAGTTGGTTTTTTCGTTTGTTTGCTAGTTGTTTGTTTTTGTTTTTAGGAGGCACTGGGAATTGAACCCGGGACCTCCCATTTGGGAAAGCAGGCACTCAACCGTTTGAGCCACATCCACTCCCTATACATTCTTTTCAAGTGCTCATGGATCCTTCTCCAAGACAGACCATATGTTGGGTTACAAAAGCCTCAATAAATTTAAAAAGGCTGAAATTATATAAAACACTTTCTCTGATCATAATGGAATGAAGCTGGAAATCAGTAATGAATGGAAAAACGGAAAATCCATATATATATATGGAGATTAACAAGACATTCTTAAATAATCAGTGGGTCAAAGAAGAAACTACAAGAGAATTCAGCAAATATCTTGAGATGAACGAAAATGAGAATACAACATATCAAAACCTACAGGGAAAAAAAATAAAACCAAAAATTTATGGGACACCACAAAGGCAGTGCTGAGAGGGAAATTCATAGCCCTCAATGCTTACATGAAAAAAGAAGAAAAAAGCTAAAATTGAAGACCTAACTGCATAGCTGGAGGAACTAAAAAAGAACAGCAAACTAATCCCAAACCAAGCCGAAGAAAAGAAATAGTAAAGCTCAGAGCAGAAATCAATGAAATTGAGAACAATTTGTTGAGAATCAACAAAACCAAAAGTTTGTTCTTTGAGATCAACAAAATCGACAAACCCTTAGCTAGATTGACAAAGAAAAAAAAGAGAGAAGATGCAAATAAAATCAGAAATGAGAGGGGGGACATAACCACTGACCCCGCAGAAATAAGAGAGATCAGAAGAGGATACTAAGAGCAATTGTATGCCAAAACAATAGAAAATGTAGAGGAGATGGACAAATTTCTAGAAACATACAAACCATCTACACTGACCCTAGAAGACATAGAAGACCTCAACAAACCAATCACAAGTGAACAGATTGAAATAGTCATAAAAAAACCTCCCAAAGATGAAAAGCTTGGGACCAGATGGCTTCACAGGTGAATTCTACCAATCATTCAAGGACGACCTAATATCGATCTTGCTTAAGCTCTTCCAAAAAATTGAACAAGAAAGAATGCTACCAAAATCATTCTCTGAAGCCAACATCACCCTAATACCAAAACCAGATAAAGATACTACAAAAAAAGAAAATTACAGACCATTATCTCTAATGAACATAGATGCAAAAATCCTCAACAAAATACTTGCAAACCAATCCAAAAGCACATTAAAAGAACTATACACCACGATCAAGTGGGTTTTACCCCAGGTATGCAAATGTGGTTCAACACAAGACCATCAATTAGTGTAATAAACCGCACTGATAAATTGAAGAAGAAAAACCAAATGATCCTCTTCTATTGATGCAGAAAAGGCATTTGACAAAATACAGCACCCTTTCTTGATAAAAACACTCCAAAAGATAGGAATGGAAGGAAGCTTTCTTAATATGGTTAAAGTGTATATATGAAAAACCTACAGCTAGCATTGTACTCAACGATGAAAGACTGAAAGCTTTCCCACTGAGATCAGGAACAAGACAAGGATGCCCACTGTCAACAGTATTATTTAATATTGTGCTAGAAGTCCTAGCTAGAGCAATTAGACTAGATGAAGAAATAAAAGGCACCCAAATAGGAAAGGAAGAAGTAAAACTTTCACTATTCGCTGATGACTTGATCCTATATCTAGAAAATCCAGAAAAATCCATAGAAAAGCTACTAGAATTAATAGATGAGTTCAGCAAAGTGGAGGGATAAAAAAATACAGAAAAACCAATAGCATTTCTATACACTACTGATGTGCAATCCAGGAGGAAATCAGGAAAAAAAATTCCATTTATAATAGCAACTAAAACAATCAAATATTTAGGAATAAACTTAACCAAGGACTTAAAGGACCTGAATAAAGAAAATTACAAAACATTGCTAAAAGAAACCAAGACTTAAATAAATGGAAGGGCATTCCGTGTTCATGCACTGGAAGACAAAAGATCGTTAAGAACTCAATTCTACCCAAACTGATTTTCAGATTCAACCTAATTCCAGTAAAATCCCCAACAGCCATTTTTGCAGAAACTGAAAAGTCAATAATCAAATTCATTTGGAAAGGTGAGAGGCCCCAAATAGCAAAAAATGTCTTAAAAAAGAAGAACCAAGTTGGAGGACTTTCACTTCCTGACTTTAAAGCATATTACTTATCTACAGTGGTAAAAACAGCATGGTACTGGCATAAGGAGAGATCGACCAATGGAACCGAATCAAGAACTCAGAAATTCACCCTCACATCTATAGTCAAGTGATTTTTGACAAGGCTGTTAAGCCTACCCAGCTGGGCCAGAACAGTCTGTTCAACAAATAGTGCTAGAAGAATTGGATAGCCATATCCAAAAGAAAGAAAGAAGACCTCTATCTCATACCTTATACAAAAATTAACTCAAAATGGATCAAGGACCTAAATATAAAAACCCCCACCATAAAACTCCTAGAAGAAAATGTAGGAAAACATCTTCAAGATTTCGTGGTAGGCAGTAGTTTCTTAAATCTTACACCCAACGCATGAGCAACAAAAGAAAAAACAGAAAAATGGGACTATATTAGTCAGCCAAAGGTGTGCTGATGCAAAGTACCAAAAATCTGTTGGCTTTTATAAAGGGTATTTGTTTGGGGTAAATGCTTACAGTTACAAGGCCCTAAAGAGTCCAATTCAAGGCAGCTTTCTTACCAAAGTCAGTTGCCACATGAAGCAAGATGGTGGGCAATCTCTGCCTGGTCTCTCCTTCCTTCTTCTACTTAACGCTCCAAGAGCCCAGGTTCTTTCTATCTCAGCTGTAGGCTGGCATAGGGCTCATCTCTCAGGGCTTCCTATATCAGTTCAGCATAGGTCTCATTTCTTTCCAGGCCTTATTAGTTGCTCGGCGGCTCTCTTCTCTTCAGCTGCAAACTATCAGGCGAATGGTTCATCTCTCCCCAGGGTCCCAAGATCAAACATGACAGAGCTATCTCCTCTTCCATGTGTCTTGAGAGTGTGTCCATTTATGTCAGCCCATCAAAGGGGGCAGGGACTCAACCCTGAGTCATGCCCTACTGAAATGGTCAAATCAAAATCCTTATCTTAATAGGTAATTTAATAAAAAATATCTCAGGTGAATCTAATACAATCAAAGGGATCACACCCAGAAGAACAGATCAGTTTACAAACATAATCTTTCTTCTGGGGATTCATAAATAATCTCAAACTGCCACAGGGGCCTTCTCAAAATTCAACACTTTTGCACCTCAAAAGACTTTGTCGAAAAGGGTGAAAAGGGAGCCGACTTAATGGGAGAAAATATTTGGCAATCACATATCTGATAAGGGTTTAATACCCATAATATATAAGGAGATCATACAACTCAACAATAAAAAGACAAACTATCTGATTAAAAAATGGGCAAAAGACTTGAAAAGACAACTGTCCAAAGACAAAAAACAAATGGCAAAGAAACACATGAAAAAATGTTCAACATCACTAGTGATTAGGGAAATGCAAATCAAAACCACAATGAGATATCATTTCATACCTATTAGACTGGCAGCTATTACAAAGTTAGAAAACTGTAAATGTTGGAGAGGATGTGGAGACAGGAACACTTCTTTACTGTTGGTGGGAATGTAGAATGATACAGCCACTGTGGAGGACTGTTTGGCAGTTCCTGAGGAAGCTGAATATAGACTTGCCATGGGACCCAGCAATACCACTGCTAGATATATACCCAGAAGAACTGAGAGCAGTGACAGAAATAGACATCTGCACACCGATGTTCATAGCAGCATTATTCACAATAACCAAAAGCTGGAAACAACCCAGGTATCCATCAACTGATGAATGGATAAACCAATTGTGGCGTATATACACGACATAATATTATGCAGCAGTAAGAAGAAATGAAATTGTGAAACATATGACAACATGGATGAAGCCTGGAGGACATTATGTTGAGTTAGGGAAGCCAGGCACAAAAGGACAAATACTATATGATTGCGCTACTATGAACTACATGTATTATGTGAAATATAAATATGTGATATATGATTATGGGTAAAATTGCAAATAAGACCATTTTTTCTTTGAAGCTGAACAAATGTAGGTTAATACTACAAAATGTTAATATCAGACAAATAAATTTATAAAGATGAAATTAGATTAGTGGTTATATAGGGCTGGGGAAGGAATGCTAAGGGGTGTGGAATCTTTCTTTTGGAGTAATGAAACTGTTCTAAAATTTTTGAGATGATGAATGCATAATATTGTTATTATACTAAAAGCCATTGATAATACACTTTGGATAGATTATATGGCATATGAATATATCTCAATAAAACTGCTTAATAAATAATCATGCAAGAATAGCAAGAAATAGCAGCTATGTACAGCAGGGAAAACAGAGATTGAGAGGTGAGGAATTTTCTTGTCTGTTTTTTATTATTATTGAAATAATGAAAATGCTCTAATAATGATTGAAGTAATGAATGCACAACTATGTGATTACACCAAATACCACTGATGGTACATTTTGGATGAATTGTATGCTTTATTAATATGTATCACTAAAATTGATTTATTAATAAAACTTAAAAATTTTTTAAATGAGAGAAACCTAAATATACAGTCAAAGCAGTGCCAAAATTAATAAAATAATGCTTAATGTTTCAAACAGTATTTGTTCCTTAAATTATGTAATAATTTAAAATTTAATTTAGTGTTCAAAATTACTTCTGTAACAATTTATATCAGCCTTTTCTATGTAAATTGCATTTGTTTCATTAGAATATTTTGCCACTGGTATATAAAATAACATAAAATCTTTAAAAAAATTTATAGAATATTTTCTTAGTGAATAAATGATTTGACTTGACATCAGAAGTACGGGTATAATTCTGCAGCCATATAATACTAAAAAATAAAAGTAAAACTCATTCAACGGGTTAAAAATGAGTTATGAAATGGCTTTTTAATTGTCTGACCCTTATCAGATCTTTCCTGCTCTCTCCCCTTAACCTTACTTAACACACAGAGGCTAAAAAATTTTGAGAATAAAAAACAAAACAAGACAAACAAACAACAAACCCAGACTTCCAAAAAAACTGTATCTTTTCTTCCTATAATACTGGCCTCCTAATGGTATTAAAAGAATCACACATATGGAGGGTCCACCGGTCATCTTGGGGATAATAATTGGGGAATGTTAAAAGGAGAGCCAAGATTCTTATTAATGGCAGTATCAGTGGGTTTAAGTGTATACTGTATTGCCTTTCTTTTCTGGAAATGCAGTACTTTAAAGACTTGATACATAAAGTGCTTTTATCACTGAAAACTGAGCTTGTCTTATGTTTAAAAAAAAAATAAACAAAAAACTGAATGGCACCTATGCGTATGTAAGGAAAACTGTAGTTGTTTTGTTTCTTTATTACATGTTTCTTATCAAATCCTGAAATCAGAGCACATACAAGTAACAGGATGACAGTCACCAAGAGTGGTTAACACTACCAACTACCATGCAGTTGAAAATACCATACTTGAAATGCAATTGTGTATTGAAGAATGTCAATGACAAGAAAATTGGACCATTTTTTAAAAATCCACACTTGTTAAGGGCAATTCTCATGTGTTTAAAATCATCCATTTTAACATCTACAAGAAAAAGTTGAACTTATTATTTTACATCAACAGAATGTGGGTTAAATAAAGAGAATAATCAAGTTGTCTAATGGATTGGAAGGTGACTTATTAATTCCCTTTCATTTCCAAACCTCATCAAACAGTCATTACATTTATGAGGTAAGTCAGTGGAATGCTTGAAATCTAGATGAATTTTAAGATCTTCAATTTGTCCTGTTAAATATTTCACAGCACTGACATAAAAAAATCCCTTCAGATCAACGTAAATTTAAATGTTTGCAATATCCTAGCATACTTGAAAAGCCTTTCCCACAGTCATCACAAACATGGGGAAAATTTTTAGTACATTCAATAGCAACATGACTGTTACCATTTGTATGAAGTCTACTCCAAAAACCACATACTTGATATACAAAGATTTTACATTAGTCAAAGGTTATTTTACTTAAGAGGCTGTACTTTCCATGTTCTCCATTGTTATACTTATCACTCAACTCTATTAATTTACATGCATCTTCATTCACCACAAGGCTATGCAAGTCTTCTGCATTGTTTCATGTTCACAGAACTGATACAAGTACTGTTCATCACAGCTGTGCTCCTGGAAATGTAGGTAGAGTTCACTGCTTGAGGAGAACTGTACATCACACTGCTCACACCAATAGAGATGGATCACTAAAACAGATGTCTGCAACGTGCTAGATAAGGTTCTCAAAAATTACTGTCTTATAAACACAGTATTTACAAATGTAGAGATCCTCCTTATGTATTTTGGCATGCTCCATCAGAAGCATGTTGGTAGAGAAACTTTCCTTGCATACTCAACACACATTTGAATCAGTACGCTTATACTTCAGGATCATATGTTGCTTTAAATTAGAAAAATATTTGATATGGAACTCACAAAGTTCACATTTATAGAGGCCACTGCTATTAGTGCTCAGTAAAGGCCATTTCTGCTGGACAGTCACATTCAAAGCCTGGCTCTTGTCGAGAACTTCACAAAACTTAGCTGTTGGCTCTTCATCAGTTTCGTCTTGGAGACTCTCAGAACTTTTTCTGTTTCTATACCATAATCCTCGGAAACTGCATGCACTTCTGCAACAATTGGAACATCTTCAGCAGTGTGAACTTCTATAGGACTCTCTTCTAGAGTTTGTTGGTTGACAGATTCAGGTGAGTCACTCTTCTCCAAAAATTTCATTATCTGCAGCTTTTTCTATACAAGAGGCAGAGTAGTCTAGAATTTTAAGAACAGGACTGGGAACGAGGGTACTTATGATTTCTGTTTCGGGCTTTGATTCCATCTGTAAATTTTGGCAAATCATTTGATGTCTCTGTATCAGAATCATTATCTTTGTTGTCAAAATATTTTAAGTCTGGCTGTCTCATAGAGTAGACACTATAACAATGATCAGAAAAAATTCCATTGAATCCACATGTAATTCTACTTATTCCAGAGGAATCTGAATAATGAAAAAGCTATAAAGTCTTCCTTTTTCTTTTTTTGGGATATTCATTCATATTTTTAAAATTTGATATAATTCTTAATACTTCAGTGAGGAAAAAAAATGAATTACAGGGAAATTTTCACAGATGGTTAAAAAAACAAACAAACCAGTCCCTCTTGGCCCGCTTGGCCCACCCAGGTGCAGCTCTGAGGCAGGAGCAGCCTAGGCCTTGAACCACAAGGCCCAGCGCACAGATTGATAGTGGTGGGCTACAGCTCTGGCCTTGCGCTCCCTGGCACTTCGTTGGGCGGGTCCCTCTCCCTCCTCCATGCCCCATACCCTAATGAAACCCACTTTGTGTCAGACATTCTACATTGTCATTTTACCCAATCTTAGCAACAATCCTATGAGGAAGGTTATTTTGCATTTTTCAAGGTTAAACAACTCATTGTTTTGGCATGATGTGACTTATTCCAAATGTTATACTCTTTCTACTAAAATCAGAAAATTGTAATACATTTTAAGTTCTAAGATCATATTAATAAAAAGTACTGTAGAATCACTTAGGATAAATATACTATTAGTGCCTCTGAGTAGGTTTTGCAGAACAGATAATTTCTGAGCTAAGTTTTAAAGGGTAGTTTGAAGTTTGGGGTGGGGAAGGTAGGGTTGATGTTGAAGGAAAAGGGAATAGTTTGGTCATAGGTACAGAGGAGTGAGAGAGCATGCTAACATTCCAGGAAGTAAGGAGTGGCAAGTAATTCTAGGTAGGTGGGGTGGAGCATACAAGGTTAGGAATGGCAAGAGAGAAAGCTAAGAAAGTAAGCAAGAATCACAATATGCTAAAGGAACTGAATTTTACACTAAAGATTAAGGAGGATTTCATAATCCTTCAGCACCGACTTCAGTGACTTATGGAAATGTTTTTACAAAGATTTCTCAGGTAATAACCCAATAGAAAAATGGGCAAAGGACATGAAAAGGCAATTCACAGAAAAAGAAACACAAAAGACCCTTAAACATATGAAAAGATGCTCAAGCTCACTCATAATAAAAGAAAAGTAAATTAAAAGATAATGACACCTACCAGTCTGGCAAAAACCCAAAACTTTTTAAGCACATTTTTTGGTGAGGCAGGAGGGAAACAGGCTCTTTCATATACCTCTGGTGGGAGTACAAAATTATACAACCACTAAGGAGGGAAAATCTGGCAATAGCTAACAAAATTATAAATTCATTTACCCCTTAAGTCAGCAAATCCACTTATAGGAATCTATCCCACAGATACATGTGCACAGCTACACAATTCACATTTATACAATTCATTAAATATTGGTTTAACAGAAAGATAAAGAATCATACACACACACAACACAGAATCTCTATATATTGGTATGGAGGGAGCCTCAGGGCTTAGTAAATGAAAAAAAAAGCAAGGTGTATAACCACATATATAGTATGCTACGTTTTATTTAAGAAATAGTGAGGAGTTGGGAGTAAGAATACACACATACATATTTAGCTTATATTTGCAAAAAGAAACACTGAAGGATAACAAGAAACTAAAGGTTATCTATAGGTGAAGAAGAGCAGGACATAGGGACTGAGTTGGACACCTGTTCGTCTTTCCATATCTATTCTCCACCTCACTTTTTACCCCTTATCAATAGGCTCCCATGCCTTCTGGCTCCAATGGGAGCCCGGGCACTAGAACGGAAGAAGGGAAAAGAGTGAGGTCAGGGTATTTATTCCCCTACTGCTCTCCCTGTGAAGTTGCCTCTGGCTGGTTGTGCCCTTCAACAAGTCCCTGCCCTTTCAAAGTTCCTCTTGGGTATGTCCTCTCTGGGCTCAGGAGTGGTGTCAACTCCACTGCTGCTAGACCCATGCTCCTCACCTCCTTGTGATTCCTCTACATACCTTCCACACTTTTGTAATAGTCCCTTTGGAAATAAATCTTCCTCAAATTATCCTGATTTAAGAATGCCATCTATCTCCTGTTGGGACCCTGACTGATAAAAGGAGTAGGAGTAGAAGCAAGATTTCTCTGTGTATACCTTCTCTATAATTTTGACTTATGAAATACGTATCTACATTACCAATTTTTAAAATTAACCTAAAAATTCCCATAAATGAAAATAATCAGAAATAAGTGATCCAGGGGAAGCAGATATGGTTCAAGTGTTTGGGCTCCCATTTACCATATGGGAGGCCCCGGGTTCGATTCCCAGGGCATCCTGGTGAAGGCAAGCTGGTCCGCGTGACAAGATGACGCAACAAAGGGAGATAAGCAGACACAGAAAAACGCAAAGCAAATGGACAAAGCAAGCACAAGCAGCAAGGGGAGGATAAATAAGTTAATCTTAAAAAAAAAAGAAAAAAAGAAATAAGTGATCCTAATTGAATATTAAATTAGTAGCAGCCATATTGAAAAATGATTTATTTCAAGGGACTTAAGATCACAGAATTCCTACTGCATATCCTACATGGAATGCATTCTAAGAACCAAAAGGAAGTACAGAGTAGCTTTATTGTTTATAGTATTATTGGTATTGGTAGTTTAAAACAGTTTTCTTTATACTATAGATTAAAGCAAATAAATAATTATATTAATTATACTATATATTAAAGCAAATAAATAATTATATTAATGATATTAGGAATTAAGATTTGCAGAGCCAGAAAATATTTACGATGACAAAAATCAAGGAACAGTTCAAAGAGTTATGTTAAAACTGAATGGAAAATATCAACATGAACTCAGAATTTAAAAAATTACTGTAACATGCAAAGATGCTTGGCATCAAGAGTCACTAGGGAAATGCAAATCAAAACTGAGATTTCGGGAGGCGGCTGTGGCTCAATCAGTAGGGCTCCCGTTTACCATATGGGAGGCCCTGGGCCCGGTTCCCGGGGCCTCCTGGTGAGGGCAAGCCCGCCCGCACGGCGTGGTTGGCTGACCCAGCGAGCACAAGCAGCAAGGGGGGATAAATGAATAAATAAATAAAATCTTAAAAAAAAAAAAAAAGATGTAGGTCTTTGGTGACCTTATAGATTATTTCAGTAGAGTATGGGGCAGAGAAATGAATCAAGAGGGTTGAGAAGAGAATGGAACTATACACAACTGTTTCAAAGAGTTTAGCTGTACTGATAAGAAAAATGGAGCAAAAGCCTAAAGATACAGGGATTCCACCTGCCCCCCCCACCCAGAATTTTATTATAGAACTTTCAAACATGCAAAAATGTCGGAAGAATTTCAGCATTCACTCATATAATCAACACTAAATTCTACAATCAACATTGTACTATACTTGCTTTTCACATAGCTAACCATCTATAACTGTCATAAGACTTTAAAAAATGGGTGTTAATAAGGCACGCATATATTTATGCCAATGAAAAGCTAGTAAGAAGAGAGAAAATGATAAGTCAAAAAAGGTGAAAAACTGTAAAAGCAAAGAACTGAGGAGGAAGAGACAGAATCCAAGGCACAATTGAAGAGGAGGGCTTAGATAGATCAGGCATATTTGTGAGAATTCCCTGCTAGAAACCCGTCAAAGTCTAGTTTTTTTTTTCTCAGAAAGTTAAATACGAACTCTTCACTCTAGAACTTAAGGACTTCCCCAACCGGATTTCAACCTTATATCCCACTGCTTCCCTTGATATGCTGTACATTCTGGCCAATTCAGACTATTAGCTGTCCCACAAACACACTCTCACACACCACTGGAAAAACATTCTTTACCCTCTAAGCCCAGCTTGGATGCCATCTCCTCTAGAAAACTTTCCTGATCTTCTCAACCTGTCAACATCTTCCCAAATCAGATATAAGATTTTCCTGGTTGAAAGTTTCATAAACATCATTATTCAATGTTCTATTACAATCGGTTGTGCCATTTCTTTACACTCCCTGTACCTTGGGAGCAGGAGCTGTCATACTCTGCGTATCTTCTCCTGCTCCCAGCACTTACACATATACACAACATATATAGCTGAATCTGTTGAGTTTTGCTAGGTGGTAACAAGAGGAAATTATTACAAAAAGTTATTACAAAGAGAATGTAATTAAACTGAAGTATAACCAGAAATGATCGATTAGCTTAAAAGCTATCTGAACGTACCAGTAATTCTGTGAGATTTTAATAATGATCTGCAAAGTTCAAATGAATATGAATGAAATATCACCCATTAAATTAGTCATGGATGAGTACCATATTGAGTTTTGGTGTTCATATAGCAAAAAGAATGTGAGGGAGCAGATGCAGCTCAAGCGGTTGGGCACTTGCTTCCCACACGGGAGGCCCTGGGTTCAGTCACTGTTGCCTCCTAAAAACAAAGAGACAAACAAGAAGCAAACAAACAAAAAAACCAACTCAGGGGAGCTGATCAGTGGTTGAGCCCCAGCTTCCCACATACGATGTCCTGGGTTCAATCCCTGGCCCCGGTATCTTAAAAAAAAAAAAAAAAAGTGAACCTCCCAGACAAAATTCACGAATAAGTAAATCAGAAAATTTTCTTTTGGGAAGATCATTTTGAAGGCAATGCTGAAATAAGCCTTAACTGCCTTTACATGGTTACAAGCAAAGACTCTAGGTTACCTTTTACAGTGACTTCTCAAGAGAAAAACTGAGCATCCAGGGAATATGGACCAATAAAAGGAATTTGTAAAAGCATTTTCACAATAATTCTATGATGTTTTAAATCACAGTATGTATTTTTAAATTAAGAAAGTAAGACTAGTTTGTAATTTATATTCAGTACTAGTCGTCCCGGGCCCCCCCCCCCCCCGCACTAGTTTTTAAAAAGGTCTAGAACGCCACTTTAACAGAATATTCCATGGTAATGGGCACCCAGTTTAGGCTGACTTAAGTTCAAGCCTTCTGTGCAGTTATTCATTCTAAGCGGCACAACGTTAGAGTTACAAAACATGATTGTGCCACCCTTCACACAGTCATCAGTCAAAAGGTGAAAATAAACTGGTGGTGGGCTCCTGATAAATAAATGGAGAAGGGTAGTTAGGGAATGGATGCGAGAGGACTTGCAGTGTATCTTTTCAATGACTTTTTGATCAAATAAAGTGTGAATGGGCCAACAGATTACACAGAAGAGCAAGGAAGTCTTCAGGCATGAGACTCTTCTAAGTTTAGGTATTCTTCCACATATTCTGAGTATAAAGCAAAACATTAACCAGCAGCTACTTTTACAAGGCACCAGAAATTTCACATCGTTCCAGAAAAATTATACATATTCTGGATATGGTGTGCCATGAAAGCACATGTTTAAGTGTTTTGTTCATATCTATCGAGTGAATGAACTAATTTAGACCAACAGTTATCTTTCAACTCAAGTCTCTTTCCAACCTGAGGAAGGAAACGTGGGCTGCAAGAACCAAAAGGGAGGGCACCCCTCAAGCACACTCCCGAGGGAAGCACCAGGTCCGTCCCGCTTCCCCTGCACCCTCTGCCACCGCAGCCGTGAGGATGCGGCCACGCCAGGCTCTGCCCCGCGCTGGCGACCTCGGCAATCACCTCTCCCCGCAAACCGCCGTTTCCTCCGCTCTAAATGGGGACAGCCCCGCAAGGAGGGCCATGAGGACTGAGCAGAAACAGCAATGCCAGGAGTTTGCTAAGAGCGCCACAAACAAGGTCTTTATCATTATATTCCCGCGTGGAAGGTTCCCTGGATCCAAGTGTTGGGAAGGTGTTGGACCCGGTACCTCCTCAAGTGCTCCCCACTCCCACTTCACCTTGGGGCGAGAAGGATAAGGGGATCGAAGGGAGGGCAGGGAAAGAAGTCCACGGGGCAGGGGAACCAAGGCAAAGGAGAGGAGGGTCCCGGGCCAGGGCTGGTGTCCGGGCAGGGGTCGAGGGTGGGGGGCCGGGGGCGGCGGAGGACAGAGTATTGCCCCGCCGCGTGGCTGCCCTCACATCCCCTCAGCCTAAATCCGCCGGGGCGGCCAGACTGCGCGGGTGGAGGCTGTCGGGCGCCCGTCCCGCGGCCCCCAGTTACCGGAGCCGTTGGGGCCGATGATGCAGGTGAACCTCCTGAAGGGGCCGATGATTTGGCGGCCTCGCCACGACTTGAAATTCTCCACGAACAGCACCTCTAAACGGCCCATGGCGGCGCCCACCGCGCCTCAGCAGCCTCCTCACACGCCGGCGGGAAAAGCGCGGGAAGGGCCTCGCGAAGTATCGCGATAGGTGGGTTCGCGCTGCAGCACGAGGGCGAGAACGCGGCGAGCGCAGCCTCGTTGCGTAGCAACAGGGCTTGTTGACGTTTCTGAGGAAACCCGGGTCTCCGCGCGCCTGGCTGCGACGCCGAGAGCTGGACTAGCCTCGGGCGCACAGCGGTCTCCCGCTCGCCCAGCCTCCGAGGGAGCCAGCCTGTCTGGACTATAGCTTGTTTTGTTTCTGTTCTCTTTTCTTTTTTATCTTGAATGTTCTAAAACTCCTTAGGATTTCTTTGTGATTCCCAGAGCCATGAAGGTAGCGCTGCCCAAGGACCTGGCGCAGGACGTTGGTCTGTCCAAGAGGAGACAGGCGGAGCTGTGCAGGCAGTCACGGATATTCAACGCCAGGAACAGGATCATTGGGGTGAGGCCCTCAGGCAGAAGGTGAAAAAGGACCAGGAGGGAATGAGGAGGGGGCGAGGAAAGCGGACAGCGGGAGGGAAAAGGAGACGAAGTCCTGGAATGAAATCTTTGATCCAGGCAGAGCTGCAAGCAGCAACAGGCTTTCCCGGGAGGATGGGAGGAGGGGGCGTGGGGGCAGGGGCGGGGGGGGGGCGTGTATTTCGAAGTATTGAGTTTGCTGAGGATGATAGAGATCTTAACAGACTGAAAAATACACCCCTCTCATTTTGCCAGATGGGCAGATTGAGTCCCGGAGTGGGGAACGGACTTGCCTGGAGTTAATAGCCAAACCTGGACTATGCAGTTCTCTTGCCCGGGGCTCCTTCCAGTCCATTCATTTAACAAATGCCCATGGGGTTCCTATCTTGTGGCAAGCCTGAACTCGGCTCAGGAGTTGAGGAATGTGGCAGTCCCTGACCTGGCAGAGCTCAAGATCCAGTGGAGGAGGGAGGCAGGCAGGAAAAGAGGCACATATATTTATATATCATTTTGCAAATGTTTGTATGTATTGTGAGAATTTTGATTTTTACCCATAATAAAAAATATATATATAAAAAAAAATAAAAAAAAAAAATGCGGTGGGGTCAGTAGCATGAGAGAGCACGAGAGCACAGGTAGGGCTAGAGGGGAAGTCAGCGAAGGCTTCCTCGAGGAGGTGGTGTCTCAGCAGTGCTCTGAGGAAGGATGGTCTGTGGAAAGTTAAGGGTACAGGCTGAAGAACCAACTATAAGCCAAAGCATTCAGGTATGAAATGCCCTGGTATATAACTAAGAGAGCTCATTTGCAGTGGGGCAAGGCTGAAAAGATAAGGAGGATGGTTATAAACTGGCTTTAATCCCTCTCTCCTTGATTTCCATTCCCAGGGAGACACAGAAGCCTGGGATGTGCAGGTTCATGACCAGAAGATAAAAGAAGCAACTGAAAAAGCTAGGCATGATACCTTTGGTGAGCATTTCCTGGATGCCTAGCCAGCAGTTTACAGCTGTGTACCTTTGGACCACCGTTAAAAACTTCTCATTTTCTCACTCTTCCTCCTTTTAAAATCTCACCATGTCTTGTGCTCACTTAACTTAATGAGCTAATTCTTCCCCTCTTAAAAGAAAAAACAGCTATATGAAATCTAATGTAGATTGTGGGAAATACATTTTAAGGATAAATTATATTTTTCTCTGTTTTCTTAAAACATACACACATTCTCTGCCAAAAAGCTCAAGACTTTCCATGGAGAACAGCTGTACACAGTGTAATGTCCAGCATTGAGACCGGACACACACAGCCCTGAGCTCACACTCCTGAGCCGATTTAAAGATGGATATGATCCACTTAACAGCATTCCAACTCTGAGATCAAAATTTCAACTATAATTAATTTCCCCTATCATGGCCAACAATTTCAATTTATTTTTTAAACACCCTAAGGATTTTTTACAATATAAAAAGAGCAGGATACAAAATTGTGTATGCTGCGGGTTGTCAATTAGGTTAAAAAAAATATGCATAGAAAAAGACTGGAAGGAAAGTTAACAGGGGTGATGAAATTATAAGTGAAGTTTATTTTCTTTTTTATGAGTTTCTGCTTTTCTGAAAGCTTTTACCGTCTTTAGTTTTAGTTATAAGAAAAATTCAAACCTATGAGATAAAAAGTGACACATACCTCCGTGCTACCAGACAAGATGGCAACATTTTGCCAAATTGGCTTCAGATAGTTTAAGAATTTTTTTTTGAGAATTAAATGTTTTTATATATCTAACTAAATCCCCACCCATCTCTTCATTTTCTTCTTCCTCTCTCCTCCAAGGTAAGAATCATTCCCATGTATATTTTTTTACATTTGTACTATTTATATATGTATCCTTAATAACATATAGAATTATTTTGTGTTTTTAAACATAAATGGTATCATGTTGCAACAAATTTGAAACATTTTTTTTCACTCAACATATTTTTAAAATTATTTAGTGATCTATACGGAGTATTCATTTTAATTGTTTTATGGCTTTTTATTATATGAATTAACCACAGTTTCTTTATCCATTCCCCTGCTTACATTATCTACAGTCTATGTGTGGGAGATACCTAGGAATGGAACTGAGCCATAGGGTATGCTGTTTTCAGTTTTGGGGATGTTGCCAAATTGTTTCCCAAACTTACAAGTATACCCACAAGCAGTGGACGAGAGATTGCGTTTCCCCACATTCTTACTAATACTCACTGTTACTAGCACTTTAAATATTTTGCCATTTCATTGGATGTTTCCCATCTTGTAGAGCTGATCATCTTTTTATAAGTTTATTGGTCATTCAGGTTTCTTTTTTACTGATTTGCCTCAGATTACGTCTCGTCATCATTGGTACATTGTTAAGAAGTTGGTGGTTAGACCCAGTGCTGGTCCTATCTGTATTAGTTGGGGTTTTCCAGAGAAACAGAACCAACAGGATATATATGTAGTTAAAATGATGAGATTTATTATAGAATTGGCTCACATGACTGTGGGGATAGGCAAGTCCAAATTCCCCAGGGCAGGCTACAAGCTGGGAACTCGGAGGAAGGTTGTGATGTATTACCGGGGAGAAGCTGGCTGACTGAAGCAGAGATAGAAATTCTTCCTTCTGACTGCTGAAATGATCACGGCTCCCTTTCAGGCCTTCAGCTGATTGGATGAGACTCCTCTCGTTGCTGACGGCGGTCTCCTTTTCTGACTGTAGGTGTAATCAGCCATAGATGCAATCGCCTGGCTGATGATTTAATCCACTAAATACCCACACAGTAACAAGCAGGCCAGTGCTCGCTTGACCAAGAAACTGGACACCATCACCTCGCCAAGTTGACCCATGAACTTAACCGTCGCACTACCTTTTGTCCAGTTTTTGGTTGGGTTGTTTGCTTTTTGTAATCGATTTGCACGTGCTCTATGTATTCAGGATACTAATCCTTTCGTGGTTGTGTTGCCTTTCTTGATAGTCATATACTTTTTTTTTTTTTTTACTTGTACACCAATGTTTACAGCAGTACCGTTCACAATAGTCAAAAGGTGAAAACAACACAACTGTCCATTGATGGCTGAATGGATACCAACAATATGTAGTATTTTCAACAACCATAAAAAGGAAAGAAATTCTTATACATACAACATAGATGAACCTTAAAAATATTATGCTGAGTGAAATAAGGACAAATCTTATATGAGTCCACTTGATAAGAAATATCTAGAATAAGCAACTTCATTAGTTATAAGGGGTTGGGGGAATGGGGAATTATTGTTTAATGAGTAAGGAGCTTCTGTTTGGGATGATGAAAAAGATTTAGTAAATGGAAGGTTGTAATGGTAGCACAACACTGTAAAAGCAAGGCCACTGAATTGTATACTTAAAAATGGCTAAAATGGCAAATTTTATGTAATATACATATTACTACAATTAAATTTTTTTTAGTAGTTTAAAGAAAGCACAGACCAAAACCCTTTTTTTTCCCCCAAATTTCAAAGTGGGAAACATATGCCTACAGTTAGAAAAGAAAACATCTCTCAGTTTAGATAAAATTTTTCCTTGTACATCATATTTTTAAATACATTTTTTTTCTATTTAGGGAATGTGGAAAATGTTTATTTATAATGTCTTTGGAAGGATACCCCACTTGCATTGTGTGGACTTCAGATTCTTTTGGGCTACAGATGTTGAGAGGTATTCCATGGCATTTGCATTTCTTATAAATCAGTGTTGTCTGGCCTGGCCTTCCATTATTCAGCTTTCTGACATCTTGTCAAAAATTAGTAGAGGGGCAAGAATTCTTGCCCGGTTAGTTTCCACAATGCAACCATTTAACACCATCTCATCCAAAATGATGTGTACTTGATCCAAATTAAACATTATATCTAATTCACTCACTCGGCTGAAGTATTCATCTAAAACTTCCACAAAGTTATGGATGAATTCATAAACAGCCATCTCATTCTCAACGTCATTAACTCCAACCACAATGAAGAGAGCTGCATACTGACGATATATCAGCTTAAAATCCTTATATTCAATGAAGGAGCATTGGTCACTGGATCGAAAGAGACAGCTCTTTATGACTTCTGCTTCCAGAAGTGTCCGCTTATTAAGCGCCGTGTGTTCATAGTACTTAGAAAGTCGGGTCTGTCCTTGTTTATTCACCATGAGGAAAAATTTTATCATTTTTTTCGTTCTAACCAGTATTTTCCAAAATACAGCTCAAAATGTATGGCGAGTGGTTGTAAATGGAACCTGTGCAGCTCCATGGGCAGCGGTCCTGGCGGCAGCTCTTCCTGGGGTTCCCCTCCCCCTTTCCCGCAGAAAATTCAGTCGTATACTTTTATAATCATTAAAAATTCATTTTAAAGTGCATTCAAATTAATTTTCTCTTCTGAATCTTAAGCTTATGGATATACTGTGTCTATTGTAGCTGCTGAAATGAGGCAAAATGACAAAATCATGTGCATATTAGAAAACCGTGAAAGGAGAGAGAAGAAGAGTCTCTGTAGAGCTATCAATGACTTCCAGCGGGGCTTTCAGATGCCAGAAACTCGCCGTGAATTTGATCTGTCTGATCCCTTAGCCCTTAAGAAAGCTCTTCCAGCCCGGCAGTCAGATAATGATATTCGGAATACAATATCAGGAATGCAGAAATTCATGGGAGAGGATTTAAACTTCCATGAGAGGAAGAAATTCCAAGAGGAACAAAACAGAGAATGGTCCTTCCAACAGCAAAGAGAATGGAAGAATGCCCGTGCTGACCACAAATTTGCAGGTAATGACACAAAAAAGACAAACTGGCCCCAATACTTTCCTCAACAAATCAACCCCAAGGTCTTTTGAGGTCCTATGTTGGCTATGTAGGGAAAGAGGAGAAGTCAAAAGCCTGCAATCCAGGAATTAAACTCTGGTCACCCGTCAGTCATCCGGGAAGTGCTTTCTGAGGGTAGGCTTTGTGTCAGGGCCCACTTGGGTGCTGGGATGCAAAGGTAACTTGGAGTTGGCACCTGCCCACGTGGTGTGCCTCAGGCTGCTGGGAAAGATGGGTGGGACCAAGTGTCCAGGCCCAGCCTAGTGTTCAGGGTACGTGGAACAAGTCCCCGCAGGGAATCGTGGGAGCACGGAGCATGGTGGCCTGACCTCTAAATGTTACAAGTTCAGAGCTTGGTGTTCAGCCTTTTCTCACTCTACTCTCTGTGAGGGACACCTCCCATTCTGTCTGAACCTACTCCCACCACACTTCTGCTCTCCTCACCTCCCCACTGAAACTGCTCTGGTCAAGATCAACATGACCTCATGTCGCCCGAAGGTTTCCATCTTCATCTTGACACAGTGATCAAGCGTCCTCCAGGATACCACCGTCACCTGGTTCTCCTCCCATCCAGACTCCTGTTGAGTTCTGCTCATCTTCCCAGCCACTGCATGTTGTTGAACATCAGTGCCTTATGGGCCTCTTCTCTGGCACGAAACTTATCCCTTGGTTATTTCATCTAGTCTCATGACTTTAAATATCACCTATAAGCCATCACTTCCCAAATTTATATCTCTAGTCTGGACTTTTCCCTGAATCTAGACTCAAAAAGTCCATCTGCTGCTGGACATCTAACTGCTCTTGCATGCCTAATAAAAATGCCAAGGTCAGCACAAGTCCAGTAACACATGCTTTATCTTCCTCCAAAACCTAACCTTCTACCTCCCAGGCCATCCCGACTCCCTTTTTTTCTCTCCAATGCCACATCCAGTCCATCAGCAAATCATCTCAGATTTCACCCAGCTTCTCACCACTTCCACCATTACCACTCTGCAGAACTAACTGGTCTCCCTGCTCCTGCCCTTATCTCCCTCAGTCTCCTTTTCAACTCGACAGTCAGAATGATCCTGTTAAAAGATATGGCAAACCCTTTGCTCAGAATCCTCCAATTGTTTCTCGTTTCACCCAAAGTCAAAGCCAAGTTCATTGCAATGACCTATAGTCTTCACAGTCTGATCTTAGCTCCACTGCTCTGCCCTTCCACTAATCTTCTTGCCACATGGAGCTTCCTCATTGTTCCTAGCATGTGTGCCAGGCTCATTCCTGCCTCAGGGCCTTTGTATCTGCTGTTTCTTTACCTGGAAGCATCTTTCCCCAGTTAGCTGCCTGGATTTCACCTTCTCCTTCAGGCCTTTGTTAAAATGTCACCTTATGAGTGAGACCTCCCTGACCACCCTATTTAAAATTGCAACCGTGTCCTCCTCTGACCCCCACAACCCCCACCTGCCTGGCCATGAACCTACAGAATAGGTTCTGCCAAGGTTAGACGGGCACTTAAGACCAACAAATGAAGCAGGTCACTCATGTAGCAAAACAGCAGTTTATTAGGGAACTTACAGACCAGGAAGCTGGTCCTGGGTGGCTGAAGGACATTCAGAGTAGGGCTCTGAGGTGCTCCAATTTCCATCTCCAGCCAAGAGCCTTTATCTCAGCCTTGGATTGACCCTCAAATCGCCTCCTTGACATCCCACCAGATATCTCACGACATATGGAAAAATTAACCTTGAATTCCTCCTCCAAATCAGCTCCTCCCTCCATCTTTCTCCCCTCAGTAAATGGCACCTCCTTTCCTTAATCAAGCCAGAAATCTGAGAGTCATCCCTGAATCCCCTTGCTCCTTCAGCCTCTGTCTCCAGTCCATCCTCAAGCCTTGTCCATTCTACATCCTGAATAAATTTTGAACTGTCGGCGTCCCTCCATCTTTGTTGCCACCACTCTAACGCAAGCCACTTCCTTTCCTCAGCCGGACGGACCATAGCTTTCTAATTGTCCACTTCCTTTCTTGCATTCCTGCGGTCCATTCTCAACATAGCAGTCAGAGTAATACTTTAACAGTAATTTAGCTGTGTCACCCCCTCCCTGCCACCTGGGTTTAAAACCCTGTAATGGCTTCCTACTCCCATGGAATAAAATGGAAAATCCTCTGCCCACCCCTCCAATATCAACATACACCCCTCATCCCATTCACTAGGTTCCAGCTATTTTGGCTTTCTTTCAGTTTTGCATCCTGCCAACTCCTTTCCCACTTCAGAACCTTTGCACCTACTCTTGGCCCAACTTCTTTGGTCCTTCAGGCTTCAGCTTAAATGTCATTTCCTCCAAGAGAAGCTATCTCGTCCCATCCCCCAACCACCCAAATCAGGTATTCCTAACGTTTTCTCTCTTAGCATCCTTTTTTCCTCTATTGCATGATCACAATTTGTAACAATATATTTTGAGGTTTATTTGTTTCTTGTCTGACTCATCTCCTAGACAGTAAGTTCCAGGAAGGTAGGGAAGGCTATGTGTTTTTTTCCACCACTATATACTGTATTCTTAGTGAGGTGGTGTGTGGTCCATGTTAGACCCTTAGCATCTTTTAAAAAATTTATTGTGGGAACATATGGACAACATAAAGCTTCCCATTTTAACTACTCTCAGGTGTACAATTCAGCCATGCTAGACTCTTTATATTAGTTATTAAAGGAATGGATGAGTAAATGAAGGGTGAGGGGTGAGGCTGAAGGTGAACTGGGGCCCAGAAACTCAAGACTAAGGTGTTTGGGCTTTGTTTTGGGGGACAAAGTGGAGACCTTCAGTGCACAAACGCCAGGTGAAGGAACTTCAGACAGATGACTTTTTTCATGTAACAGCACTGTGAAGGTACGGTCTTGCCTCCCGGCTGGGTCTGGAAGGCTCAGAGGGGTTAAGCAGTAGTTCAGGACACAGAGCTAGGAAGTGTGGGGCTGACATCCAGGCCTGCTCTGACTGGGAATCTTGACGTTTTGCTCTTTGGACCCTCCACTTTGACCCCTCTCCTCCTCCTTGTCCTGGCAAAGTCCTTCTACCTAGCCATCCCTTCCTCTGTGAGCCCTGGGCTCCCCCCATCCCTTGCACAAACTGTGTAACCACTTACCCTGCCCGCTGGCCCCTGATAGAGCAGGGCAGGCAGGGACCACCGTGCCCGTCCCAGACCACGGCAGACATTACTAATCCATAGCAGACATGACACGCCCATAATCGGCTCATCATTCACCCCTACTGAGCCCTTCCTGAGTGCAGGCTTTACCCGAATCAACTCGTCTAATGCCCACAGCAGTCATCCAGGGCAGGTCCAGTCGTGTTATTAGGCCCATTCTTGTGGTCAAGGGCATAAGAAGCGAGGCCCCGCCGTCTGGGCAGGACCCCTGGGCTGGCGCTGGGCGGTCGCGCTCGGCCCCATCACGCCTTGCTCCCTTCCAGAGGACCTCTACACCAAGACCAGGCTGCAGTTTGACGAGACCGCCAGGCACCTGCAGAACCTGGAAAGCGCCACCAGAAAGGCGGTTTGTGCCTCTGTGAAAGGGTTCAACAAGAACCAGGTACCTGGGCTCCAGGTGCCTGGGGGAGGGTGGCCGCAGCTTCTGGGGCTGCCCGGGTTACCCCATCGAATGCATGGAGCTCAGCCCACGTGGCCCTGGCACCCAAACCCTGACTGGGCTCCTGCCCCTTGCTGGCCTCATTCAGGCTGGTTTTGGAGATGAGCAGTCGGGAACCTAGGCAAAGTAGCTTCTGGGAGCACCTGCACTGCTCTGACTCGGTACAGGCAGCCGGTTTCAATTCTTCTTTACCTCTTCCAGGGGAACAGGCACACACGAGGCTCTCATTAATGCAAGCCATGATGGTGCTAATTGGCCCAGACTTTGAAGGCCTCAGGGAAGCTCCCTCCTCCTCCTTAAACTCTGCGCTGCTTCCTGACAAACTCTGCCCTCCCCTCCAGCTCGCTGCTTTTGAAAATTGCAGTTCTGTTTCCTGGGTGGGGTGGGGGCTTGGCCTGGGTTGGTTTATCAGATTAACTGGCCAACTAGAACTGTGATCTCCAAAAGAGGGTGTGCAAGTTGGTGATTCTTTGGGAAGCACGAAGAAAAATGTTAGATCTTAGCTTCATGTTCATTTTTAAATCTATTGTTTTAAATCTCCTCGTTTCTGTGTGTGTTTTATAAAACACATTCTACTATGGTCCAGTTGTACCTCATTGTGCACTAAATATATTATATTGGAGAAACAAGCTTTAACATGCTTTACTGATGGGGGTATGCAACCAGAAGTCCCCAAGAGGCTGAACGGAGACAAGAGAATGCCAGGGCATTGCCCCCACTCACCACCCAGACTGAGCAGGGATTTGACTCCGGGATTTATTTGTCCATCAGGAGCATTAGGGTGACAATGCATTGTCCACCTCTTAGAAGTTGTTACTGTTGTGAATCACTCTGTCAGGGGTTCTTTGTAGCCCAGATGTCTAAGGGTGGCCAGGCCCACCAGGAGGGACACAGAGCCCTCTCCTGGGGCAGGAGACAAGCCTGTGGGGAGCAGCAGCCTAATCTTGGAAAGAAGCTCCCTGCTTTGGCAAAGTTGGGCAAACAAAGAGCTGAGCTGTTAGATTCACAACCAAGCAGTCGTGATTCTCTTATCCAGCCCATGCCACCCCATCCTCACCCAGGCAGCCAGGGGTCCAGGGCCCCCTCGCAGCCATGCCTGACAAGCCCCTCCACCTCTGCCCCAGCCACAGGACCGCCCTTTAAAGCATTCTTCCCTCTAGGGCTGGCCTGGGCCTCAAAATCCCCCTGGAGGGACTTGGCACATCTTCCTTCATGATTCCCCTGCTTAGGCTTTGGAGTCAGCAGAAAGGAAAAAGCGAGAGAAAATCCAAGAACAAGAGGACAACCTGGCCGAGATCTCCAGCCTCCTGCATGGGGACCTGCTTTCTGAGAACCCGCAGCAGGCGGCCAGCTCCTTTGGGCCCCACCGCGTGGTCCCCGACCGCTGGAAGGGCATGAACCAGGAGCAGCTGGACCAGATCCACATCATTCAGAAGCAGCAAATCCAGGAGAAGCTGGTGCCTCCTTCCCCCCCACCCCGCTGCCCCTCCTAACAGAGCCCACAGACTCAGCTTCTGGGGCTACCGACTGCCTCCCACACACTCATCTCCTCATACCCGCCTTATGCTCGGTCCTAGAAGCTGCCCTCACGGAGTTTGTGTTCTGGTGGGGGGAGATGGCAAGAGCCAGATAAGCACCTAAATGTGTGATGCTACAACAGGGGTGACACTTGCTAAGGAGGAGAGTAAAGCTGGGCAAAGGAGATTGAGCGTACTGGGTGTGAGGAGATTGGTGGTGGGGGGGGGGGTCTCATGAGAAATGACGTTTGAGCCAAGACCCAAAGGTGGGAGGGAGCAGCAGGCATGATGGACAGCTAGGGCCAAGGCCCCAGGCCAGGAGCCAAGGTCTGTGAGGTAGAGGGGTGGGGTCCTGGCAGCCACGGGGTCAACTTGGCCTTTTTTTTTTTTCCTATGACTGCAGTGGGGAACTTTGGGGGGTTGTGAGCGGAGCAATGACATGATCTGACTTTCCCTTTCAAAGGAGCCTTCTTTGTTACTGTGTTGAAAGTGGACTATTGGGGGAGGGGGGAAGAAGAGAGCTCATTGGGGGGATCGTTGCAGGGGTCAAGGTGAGAGGCCAGGGTGCTGGCAGGGCATGCTGAGAAGGACTTGGATTCTGGGTCTGTTTTGAAGGTAGAGCCAACAGGATTGCTTAATAGATTGGGTGTAGCACGTGAGAGCAGAGAAATTGAGGATGACACCAGGCCTTGGAGCCTGAAGAACCGGAAGGATAGAGTTGGCATTTACTCAGGTGGGGAGATGATGGGAAGAGCAGGTTGGAAGGGGGAGTGGAAACCACAATTGCAGTTTTAGATATGCGAAGTGTGCGGCATAATTAGACATATGTAGCCGGTAGGATTTTTCTGCCTGTACAGGGCAGAAAATCCCAAGTAAGAGTAGCTTAAACAAGATAGAACTTTATCTTTTCCATGTAGATAAAATCCTAAGGAAAACAAGCCAAGGCTGGGATGGCAGCTCCATGGTCATTGGAGTACCTGTCTCCAACCTCTTAGTACAAAATGACTGCTTGAGCTCCAGCCATCACATGCAGATTCCAGCTAGCTGAAAGGAGAAATGGGGAAGAACACTCTAAGGACACTTCCTGGCAGTCTCACAAGACATTTCCACTTACATTCCACTGGAAAATAGTCGCATAGTCACTCCTAACTGTAAAGAAGGCTGGGACTTGTAATATCTTCCAGGTAACCAAGTGCTGGGGATTCTTTTATAAAGGAAGAAGAAAACTGACCACTGGGGGACAAGCAGCATTTTCTGCCACAACCTCCAGTTGGCATTGTAGTCTGGGGTTCAGAAAGAGGTCTGGGCTAGAGATGGAAACAAGGAAATCGTGCCCATACAGAGCAGGGAACCTGCATTAGTTCCCACAGGGAGGGAGTAGAGAGAGAGAGGATCTGAGTACTGAGTCCTGCCCCCCCTCCCCTCCATTTATAAAGAGCAGAGCACACTGAGGAGGCACAACCAGAGAGGCAGGAGCTTGCTGGAGGCACCACTGGGCAGCTGAGCCATTGCCGGGTTCAGCAGCGCGGCAGGCACCGGGACCTCCTCAGGAGCTTCTTTGGAAGGCTTCTTGGGTGTGCAGGAGCCTGGTGAATGGGCTCAAGAGAGAACAGGCAGAAAGGAAGTGGGGACAGCAAATGTCCACAGAACTTTCAAGGCCTTTTGCTTTAAAGGTGTGCAGAAAAATGGGGCGGTAGCTGGTGGGGACATGAGGTCAAGGCAGAGTGATTTTTAAAAATTATTATGGAAACGAGTGTACTTTTGTCATTCGATGGGGGTGACGCAGTATAGAGGGGAAATTTGATGCCAGCGCAAATACCTGCCCATCCACGTGCCGGTACAGTCTGGACATTGGGGAGCAGAAGTGGGGCTTGCGGAGTTCAGACCCAACATCCGCTGCCCCGGGGAGAGCAGATGGGGAGGCAGCATGAGCACAGTAGCAGGGAGGAGGGTTGAGGTGGGAGCTTGTGAAGCTGCTTTTCTGGTGAAATAAGGGTGAGGGGCGTCAAAACTGGAGATTTGAGTCCAGGTGCTAAATGGTCATCGGAAGAGTGGCAGGTGGAGCGTCTAGGGGAAGGGAAGCCGGGGGTCAGGAATTTGAAGTGGCACCAGGGAGCGTGGTCAGATGCCCTTCTCTGCCACATCCAGCTCTGAGTGGTGAGTCGGCTCCATCAGGCTGCGGTTTGCCCGCCAAGAATGACCAAGCGAGGCACTCCAGGGTGCTGGGGGTGTCTGCCAAGGGAACGCTGGGGGAGGAGGGAAACGAGGATGGAAGGGACACGAGGTCAGTGGCTTGTAGGTCACAGTGGGATGGGGTAACTGTGGGAATCGGGGTGTTAGGGAGAGAGCTGAAAAGGCAGGTCAGCGTGATGGCAAACGGGACGCTTGATGTTGGGACTGGGAGGGTGGCTTTAGTGATGACAGCAAGGCCGAGGCTGAGGTTCCCAGAGTGGGCTTCAGCAGCATCACCATCACCCGGGAACTTACGAGAAATGCAGCCAAGCCAGAAACTCTGTGGTGGGGCCACACAGTCGGTGGCGGAGCAGCCCTCCAGGAGATCCTGACTTCTGCTCAAGTTCCAGAACTACCGGTAGGATGTGCCCAGGGGAGTGACTAGCTGAAGAGTCGGGACCAGATCTTTGGAGAAGGGGAGGAAGAGCTGAGAACCAGGGAAAGGAGAGGCTCAATTCTGTGGCCTCTGAAAATGATGGCAGGAGAGGGCCTTGGAGAGGTTCTCAAACTTTTTAGAAAGGGTCAGGAGAGGACTGCTAGGTAGGGTGTGAGCCTCCTAGCTGGCAAGGGGATGAGGGAATGAGCAGGTTGTCTCCGAGGTGTTACTGTGTGGAGAGAAGGCTGGCGGGGGGGGGGGGGTGCGGTGCTGGAGGCCGTCAGGGGCCACCTGCTTAGGAAGTGGCCCCCAGTAGGACAGCCACTGATGTTGGAGTCAGGACACAGGGGTAGTGGTGGCCCTGGCTAGGCCTTGCTCTGCCCCTTAGCACGGCACCCCGATCCGAGGCCAGCCTGGCAAAGCAAGGCACCGTTTTTGGTTATCAAAGTAATATGCATTCTCTGTAGAAAATCTACAAGACAGAAAGGTACAGAGAAGAAAATAAAAACCACGCTAAACTCACCACTCAGAAACACATGCTGCCTCCCCCATATGCCTTCTGGTGTCCTTCCATCCCGCCTCTTTTTCCGAGACGGAGATAATTTGGAAAACTGAGATCGTGCAAAGAATAGTTTGGTTGTCTGCTTTCCTCTTCATCGGGCCGAGTGTGCCCTCATATCACGCCGTTATTTTATTTACTCGTTCATTTATTTTTTATATCAATGTTACATGTTACTCAGCACAGGACAATGGCTGCGATAGCAATAAATCTGCCTTAGTCGGCAGTTACACTCCCCCCCCCCCCTTTTTTTGTTCATTTCTCAATTCTGTGGGATTTGGGACAATGCCCACTCTACGTCAGGCTGAGGAGGGATGCAGGTATCATGGGGCGGAGGAATGGAATTGCTCTCCTTGCAGCTGAAGACCTTCCTTTTGGACCAGGGCTGCTCCATCGTTGTGGTTTCGTTAGCTGCCAGGGCAGGCCCCAAGAGCTGAGAGGAGGAGGTGGCCGCACATCTGCTGCTTTCAGGGCTCCACCAGCATGGGAACTGCCGAAGGCTTTGGGTCTCTGAGACGTGCTTAACAGGCACATTGACAATTCTAGGTTCAGATAAAAGAAACAGAAGAATCATGCTTAGGGGATTCATCTATTTCATAGATAATATCACCATGGTCTGCTGGGGAAATAGCTTTTCATATATTCCCAGGCCGAGCCCGCCAAGGGGCTGTTGATTTCAAGTGGCCCGTGGTTTGCCTGGGA
This sequence comes from Tolypeutes matacus, assembly GCA_026826555.1. Taxonomy (NCBI): domain Eukaryota; kingdom Metazoa; phylum Chordata; class Mammalia; order Cingulata; family Chlamyphoridae; genus Tolypeutes; species Tolypeutes matacus. The sequence goes on along the minus strand of JAKSZT010000088.1, from coordinate 5,619,637 downwards.
TGTCTAGGTCCCCCGGGCCCTCGGGAGCACTTCTGTTTGAGGCTTTGTTTCCTGAGATACTGCTGTGTTTTTGCTGACAGCATCTTGTAATGACTGAGCAGCGGTGAGTAGCCTCGTTTTACAGGAAAGGAAACTGAGGCTCAGGGGAGCAAAGCCACTGGCCTTGCAAGTGTAAAGCCAGGCCAGCCTGCCCTCCGTCCCCTCCTGGTGACCGGCTGACCCAGGCCTGTGAGCCACTGGGCACTCCTACCCCTGCTCATCCGGTGGGAGGAAGTGCTGCCCAGGGGCTGGCACCTGACTGCTAACGGACGTGGAGATCCTGGGCCGTGGCCCTGGCACGGGGGCGGGTGGCACCCTGGAGTGGAGCCCTGGCTGTCCTTGCAGCCAGTGATACACAGGCGGGAGAAACAGCTCAGCTCCTGGAATGATGGCAGGCTGGGGGTCTCCTCCCCTTCCCAGCCTCGGTTTCCCCACCTGTAAGAGCAGAGGCCTGGACTCCAAGTCCATCTCCTGGGCTCCCTCCAGAGGCTCCAGGAAGAAGAGCGCCAGCGCAACCTGGACTGGGACCGGCAGCGGGTCCAGAGGGCCCGTGCCACTCTGCTGGCAGAGCGGCAGCAGCAGCGGCAGCAGCGCCACCTCCGCAAGGCCCTGGACAACAGCAACCTCAGCCTGGCCAAGGAGAAGCATTTGCAGTGAGTGCGGGAGGGGCCAGGAGGCGGCGGAGAGGGCCTGGTGGGGCAGGGGGTCATAGGCCGAGATGGGCCGGGCTGGGGGCACTGGAATCAGGGTGCTAGGGAGAGAGCTGAAAAGGCAGGTCAGAGCGATGGCAGGGGTCCCACCCCTTTCCCACCCAAAGAGCACGGGACCCCTTGGTGATATATTTCTCGGAGCCCATGTACCACAGTGGTTTGGACCTATGGCACAGCCTCCTGGTACCGAAACCAAACAGGAAGAGGGTGTCAGAGCCAAGAAGTCAGAGATGCAGTCCTTGGAGACCACCGGTTCTGCCCGGGGAGGATGGGGATTCAGTGGCGCGGTCCTCCTGTAAACGCTTCTCCCTGCACTGGGACCTAAGCCCACTCCGGCGTGGGCGGGCAGGCACACACGTGGGGGCGCTGGGAGTCCCCAGGGCGTGGGGAGTCTCAGGGAAGGCGTACCGAGTCGCCTGGGGGAGTCACTAAGGCTTCTCAGAGGAGGCGCGGCTGAGGCATGGAGAGGCCAGTGCCCCCCACCCACGTGCAGGGAGGGCCTTCGAGGCTAGGGAGGGCAAGCCTGAAGGCTCTTTCTATTACTGATGGGGCCTCAAGAGTAGAGGTCAGGGAAATGTCAAATGCGGATAAATGGGTGCACTTGTAACTTGTAACTAAAAGACCTGGTCTATCTATTTATCTGTCGTCTGTCTATCTATCCATCCATCATTTATGTATCTGCCATTAGCAAGCTCTTGACCTGAACTCAGTAGAGGCCACTGGATTTCCTCCAATTGGAAGTCAACAGGCTTCAGATGCCCCTAGGTCATCGCTTTGGGGGGCGGGAGGGGGGAGGCGGATCCTAAAAGATGATCTGACAAGTCAAAGGGATGAGCACACGTCTTTACAGGCACACCCTTGACATTTCCTTTGACACTATCCCCACATGTTGCTGGTGCCAGTCCCTACTTGGATTGTGGAGTCGTGATAAATGCTCAGTGCCTTGGAGCTCACTGGGGCTCAAGTTCCTTCTGTATTCTGATGATGACACTAATAAAAAGCTTGCTGGCTTTATTTTGTCTTTTTTAAAAAGGCTATTTAGAAAGTAAACACATTTACTGATTTTTTTTTCTCCTTGTTTTATCAGGAAAAAAAATATGAAGGAAGTCTATACAAATGATCCCACAGACGAGTATTACACACAGTTTAATACAAGAAGTCGATGATGAGAAGACACCCTCGTTCACCTCTGAATGGTTTACGTTTAAAGCATGGCAACCTCCAAGAGTCACATTTAAATATATATATATATTCCTTGGCTCAGAACTAGTCTGGCTTTATTTTTCCACTGTGGTTGGAGCATTTATTAACCCTCTCGTCGTATTCTGATGTGCATTCGGTTTCCGTTCATTTGACTTCAGTGGCTGTCTCTTGAACACCTACGCCGCTCTCCGTGTGTGGATACAGAAATCAAGCAGACATGCCCTAGGAAGGATGATTCCAGAGAGAAAATGATATTTCAGCCGGCCCCATGTATACCTTAGACTCTGGTCCAGCCGCTGCCATAGCTAACACAAGTGGTAACCATGCAGGCACGGTGATGTCCTGAACGCCTCCTGGGGAATTTACTAATTCCAGGCTCACAGCAGGGAGTGCTGGTCTTTTCCTGCCTCACATTTACAAGGAAGAACCTGAGTTGTGGTCTTACTCAAGATCATGCTGCCAGGAAATGGTGGAGCTGGGATTTGAACCCAGGGAGCCTGGCTCTCAACCACTTTCCTCTGCTGACTCCTGAAGAAACAGTGGCTTTGACAAGGCAGAGCTTCACTTCTTGCTCTCGTAAGTCTAGGCAGATAGGAACTCTGCCGAGCGGTGCTGCGGGGCCCACGCTCCTTCTAGCTCGCTGCTCTGCCGTCCCCGCATGTGGCATCCATCTCGTGGCCTGGATCTGCTCCAGCTTCCACCATCCCATCAAGTTGTGGCCAGCAGGGAGGAGAAAAGGAGGAAGGAGGAGCCTCCTTAGCTCCTCCCCTCTAGGGACAGGGCACGGAAAAAGGGCATCTCACTTATGCTCACTTCCTGTTGTCAGAACTTAGTCATGTGACCACATACAGCTGCCGTGGAGCCTGGGAAACCTAGCCGAGTGACCATGTGGCCAGCCAGTGATTCTATACACGTACATAAAAAAAATGGGAGAATGTATTATTGGGGGGCAGCTAACAGTCTGCCACAGCCTCGAGGAGTGACTTGAATTTGCTAGAAGAGAAGACAGGGAAGGCCCTCTACACCGAGAGTGGGGCCTGTGTCCACAGTAAGCTCCCAGGCCCCGTACGTGCTCCTCCTCCATGTGGCTTCCGGAGGGGCCTCGTGCACAGGACAGGGACACGTAGCGGCTCCCAGTGGCACCTTGCCGTTAGCTGAGCTGGAGCCGGACGGCCCAGTGCAAGCTCATTAGCTCACCTTCCCACTCCGTCTCAGCACAAATCTTGTTCTTCCCACTCTCAGAACCTTCACGGGCTGCCATTTGGCCTAAGCCTGAGGATTGCTAGGATATGGGTAAATTGGGGCTGGACTTTCAGCATAAACAAAGGCCCTGGGCCATGACCGAGAGCAGATGGAGTGGATGGAATGTAGAGAGACTGGAGGCGAGGATATGGGGGTGGGGAGGAGGCTGGCCAAGGCAGGGCTGGATCCGAGAGGGCCAGGGACTTTATCCTGGAGGCAAAGGGAGCTGCTAAACCGTCAAGGGACAGGTCAGGTGTGTGTGTGTCTGACAGGTGACCAGCAGCAGAGCAGAGGAGGTGGGCTCTGGTCCCCTGGGGGCTGTCAGAAGTAGGCTTTGAAGAAGCCTCTCACCCAGGCCCACGGGGCTCTCAGGATGGCTACATGATTGAACAAGCGATCACACTGGGCACGTGGTTCAAATCCAGGGTGGACCCAGTTACGGCATGACCCAAAGCTGGGGTCGGGGTGCTGCCTCCGGTGCTGCAGCTAAAATGTGGATTAGGGTGCCATGCTCATTGATGCCCCATGAGTGGAGGGAGGCCAGGGAGGGGTAGCAGCACCCACTGTGTGCTGAGCTCTAGATGGGTGTCTTGTGTAGATAATCTCATTGAAACTAGCTTCATGACAAGTCTGTGGAGCAGGGGTTTTTCATCTCCATTTCCCAGCCAGAGAAATGAGGGACCTCACCACTTGGGGTGCACCCAGGAAGCATTTCTGCCATCTTTAAGCAGCTGGCAGGTGGTTGAGAAGCCCCACTGTGACTCGAGCTCATGCCTGCAGAGGGATGGAGCTCTCCAGATTGATCCATTTCTTGCAAATGACACCATCACTCCTGCTGCTAACAGCCTTGGAGCTTCGGTGCCAGGTGTAGGATGGTGCCTTGGCTGAAGACCCAGAAAGCTGGAGTTCTGAGCCCCGAGGGTTTGCCCCCTGGGGCTGTCACTCCTGGCAAGACCCTGCAGAGGCAGTGGGGAGAGGCACCCGCGGAGGCCTGTTCTCTGCAAATTTAGAATTCATGCCAGCTGGTGGTAAGTGCTTTGAAGGAAAATGCAGCGGGGTAAGGGCAGGCTGAGCATGGCAACACAGGTGAGTGTGACACTTCCAATGTGATGGCCATTTCTGAGATGGCCTTTGGGTCCCAACCTGAAGGAGGTGAGCGCGTGAGCACTGTCCATTCCAGGTGGAAGGGTGTTCCTGGCTGAGCCAGCCACCTGTGCAAAGGCCCTGAGGCAGGAAAATGCTCCCCCTCTTGGAGAACAGCAAGGAGCCAATGGAGCTGGAGTGTAGCGAGGGAAAGAAAGGGATGGGAAATGTGGGCCAGGGGTCATCGGGGTCAGATCATGGAGGGCCTTGGAGGCCTGGAAACGGGTTTGGACTTTATTCTTGGTGTGAAGAGTTTGGAGCAGGAGCATGAGGTGACCTCGCTCACATTTTAGCAGGAACCCTCTGGGTGCTGTGGGGATAAGGGTAGAACTAGACCAGGTAGGGCCTGTCTGCACATGTTCAGTTAATGTCCTCAACCAGAACCCCAGCTTTGCCCAAGAGGAAACGGAGGATCAGGGAGGGGAAGGGGAGCTACATTCCTGAAGCCCCACGTTGGGGTGCTCCTCTTCCCGACCCCTGCTGGCAGTTACTGCAGCTCTCCTGTCCCCTCTGACCTCTTTGCTCACCTCCCTGGGTGGCCTGGTGGAGTGACCTGTCATCCTGCTGGCGGCTCCGAGCCTGGGGGTGGCGTCTCCGGCTCTGGGTTGTGTCAGGTAGCCCTTCTGCCCACAGGTTTAAATCCCATCCTCCAACCGAAACTTTATCAGGAATAAAGGGGATGTTTGGGCCTCAGATGCTGACCATTTTTTCTTATCCCAATTGGCTCAAAAAGAGCCGAGCCCCCGCCAGATACCAGAGGCACCCGCAGAGGCCTGTTCTCCGCAAACCCCGGGCCAAGCCCTTGCTGGTACTGGTATGGACCAGGATCCCTCGAGAGTCTCTGGTTCATCTCATGCCGTGGCCCAGACCTGAGCCATCCTGGGGCCTCGTGGTCCCCAGTCGCTGGTCTCTGCCAGCCCATGCCTCTGTCGCTGCCCAGTGACAAGGGCACTCCCATGTTGCTCCTGCCCCTGGGTCCTCCTGAAGGAAACGCCAGCCCACGGGTGGGCAGACACCTCTGCTCAGGTCCCTGTAACAGTGGACTTGGCTGTGACACTTATCAAGACGGTGCTAAAGGCCCAGGGAAACCACCCCTGCCCGCTGGAACCAGCTCCTCCCCGGCCAGAGTCCAGGGCCCTCAGAGCCCAGTTGGGAGAGAGGAGAAGCCCCTCTGTCCTGGCCCTCAGCCAGCCTGAGCAGGAGCTGCCTGTTCCGGGTGACAAGGGCAGGAAAATCCCCTTCGGAACTCTCCAGACAGAACAGGCCGCACTTGGGCAGGCGCCCGGGTGCTGGGGTCACTCTCGCGGCCATGGCACAGCGAGAGCCCCCCACCCAGGGAGCAGGTGCCTGCCCAGGTCCCGGCTGCAGCGAGCGCCTGTGCTGGGGGACGCGGGACAGAGCGGGGCCTCGCCAAGGGGAGTGAGGGGCAGGGGCACTCGGGGGCCCTGCGCTGGGAGGCCCGCCTTGGCCCTGAGTCTGCCTTCCTGGTTAAAAACGCGCCTAAGGCAAGGCCGGCCTCGGGAGCTTTGGCCGCGCGCGTGGTGTCGGTGCGCCCTCTGCCGGCGACCAGCGGCACGACACGTTCTCGGTGCTTCCCAGTGCAGGAAAAGCACCCGAGTGCAATCATCGTAAAATGAATCTGCAGTTAATCTGTTGCCGTATTTACTTCATCACCTGTCTCTCCAAAGAAAAGCTTTTAAGAATCCAGTCATCTGCTGCTTACACAAGACACAGCTAAAGCAAAACAATGTAGAAAAGTGCAAACTAATAGGATTCAAAAGTCATTTGCTCGCGTTTATTATGGTGTTCAAATTCTGGGTTCAGACTAGTGGGGGGGGGCTGGAAAATAAAAAAGGATTAGCCCTATTCTAGGTAATTTAAAGATTCTGCCTTACAGTGTCCACATCACTACTGGCCTCCCCAGTCAGTTCTGTTTGATTAATAGCTCAAATTTCCCAGGCTTCTCAGCTTATTCGTTCCACAGTGCAGAAGATGTATGAAACGAATTTGTTGTCAACATCAGATATTCAGGAACTTAAGGTGGAATCCTAGAGGTGAATTCCCTGTCTCAAACCTTGGTTCCTACATTACAGATGGCCCCAAAAAGGCTCATTGAGCATTGCCCAGTGGATAATTTGGTAAAGTGAGGTGTGGACCATGTTATTATTTTATTTTTTAAATTTTGGGGGACCTTTGTTCTTGACCAGGCTCAATGCCTTACTCATGCTTTGGGCTAGTACCTGTTTGGTGGGGAGGGGTGGCACAGGGAGTGTTGAGGTCCCTGCATAGTATCTCATGACAGATACGAACATTAAAAAAATCCCAGTCACTATTTCATCAAAAGGACATCTCTAATACTGAAGCAGCATAAACAGAAGATGTAGCCTGATAAAGTTTGTGTGCTCAATATTGCATTTTTTCCCACATATCAGACACTGGTTTGGGTTCTCTATGTGTTACTGGCACCTTTTCTGCCTATTTTCTTTGGTCCACTCTCTTCCAATAAAACCTAGTGAAATTATATTACTGTTATTAGTCTCTCCTCAGCGGTCTGGAGTTTTGACTGTGCTAAACCTAGTTGACCAAAGAAATACTCTGGAAGCACTTTTTTGTCAGTGCCTCTTCATCTGTTCAGACTTTGTTTATTCAGCTTTTAAATCAGTTTGTACCCTCTAAAATCATCACTCAAATAACTGTGCTCTTAAATGAAAAAAAATAAAAAATCCACACCATTTTGTGCAGAACTCGATGCTTTGAAATTATCTACTCTTTCCAAATTCTCACTCTGGAGTTATTAATGAGCATTTCTTATGAGGAAAGCATCAGGGACTGATTTGAAATCATTTCAGGCAATAATTTTAAACATTTTAAATGAATCTTATTGCCACTGCTGAGTGTTTTTCTCTTGCCTTTATAGGTTTTGCACACATCAAAATTGCAGTATTTAGAGCAAAGATTCTACATAATTCACATATGTGAGCAGCGTCACTGACTCCTACTTCAGTGCTCAGTCCACCTACCCACCCAGAGAGGCTCAGTAAACCTCCCAGACTGAGGTGAGGCTTATCCTCTAGGCTCCTGGTCCGCCGTCTCTTCATGCTGTGTATTTGGGGAAGGAAACGAACGGTGCTTTGCAGTTAGAGCTTTGTCTCACCTGCATCATAATCATATAGACACACACTCTGCGTGCCAAGCACTATGCTAAGTGCATTCGTTGCACGCATCTTAGTTCTTTGCAACGATTTCCAGAAGTCAGGATTATTGTCCTCACTTTTCACAGATGAAGTCAGCGAACTGAAGGAGTTTTGCTTCCAACAGAATAGTCTGTATGAAAGATTAAATATCCTAAAAAGTCCACTACAATCCAACTAGATTCTGGATAAATTACCAGCATTTTATATATATTGCAGAGTTCACAAGAGACTAAAGGAAGCCGTGAAGAGTCACACACATGAAGGAATGATGAACTGAAACCAAAATCGTGAACAGAAGCAAGAACTGGAAGCTGTGGCTGCCCTGGCGGTCAAGGCTGAAAACAAGAGCCAAGAGCTTTAGTGACTAAACCAGGAGGGAATGAGAGGCCCTCGTAAAGAGGGGAGGGAGGGGGGAGGGTCCATGGAATCTCTGCTTTAGTCTGGGCCCCTCGAGGGTGGCTCCCTCCTTTGTGAAAGAGTTGCCTAGAAGGAAGCCTGCTGGCCAGTGAAGGGAGCTAGGAGCCCAGTGAGCCCTTACTGGGCTAGCAGCAATGCTGGTGCTGACGAGAAGACAGTGGTCCTTGAGAATTCACAACCAAATGCCCACACTTACATGGCACAGGAGCTCCAATTTATTCAAAGATGTGAGGGAAGTCCCCGGCAGAAAAAGTAAATGTAAGTGCTCTCTGATTAGTACAGTATTGCCCCTGTGGTTCCTGGTAGAAGCTAAAAGAAATCCTCTGTAGAGGAAAGCAGTCAGTCCTAACTCAGGCCCTTCAGGTTTCTCCTAGATTAAGTTCAACCCAAACCAATCCCATACACATATAGAATTACAAGATACACAAGGAAACAAGCCACCATGAGTAAATATCAGTAGAAATAGCCATCAGCTGATTTGGATCTCCCAAGAACTTTAGATAGTAACTTTACTAGATATAGTTTAAAAAGTATATGAGGAAATAAAAAACAGAAAAAAAAACAAAAACACACAACAAAAGTATATGAGGGAAGCGATGTGGCTCAAGAAGTTGAGTGCCCACCTACCACACGGGAGGTCCCGAGTTCAGTTCCTGGTGCCTCCTAAAGAAGATGAGGGGAAGCAGATGTGGCTCAAGCAATTGGGCTCCTGTCTGCCATATAGGAGTTCCAGGGTTCAATTCCTGGGGCCTCCTGGTGAAGGTAAGCTGGCCCGTGCAGCGAGCTAGCCTGAGCAGAGAGCTGGCCTGCACGGAGTACTGGCCTGCGCAGGAGTACTGGCCCGCGTGGAGAGCCGGCACAGCAAGATGATGCAACAAAAAGACACACAGAAGAAAGACCATAAGAGACACAGCAGACCAGGGAGCTGAGGTGGTGCAAGAGACTGAGCGCCTCCTTCCCCCTCCGGAAGATCCCAGGATCTGTTCCCGGTGCCACCTAAAGAGAAGATAAGCAGACACGAAAGAATACACAGCGAATGGACATAGAGAGCAGACGGGGGGGGGGGGGATAAAAAAATAATATCTAAAAAAAATAATAAAAAAAAAATGAAGATGAGCAAGGCAGCGGACTGGTGCAGCAAGATGACGCAATGAAGGGACACCATGAGGAAAGACAATGAGAGACACAACAAGCCAGGAACGGAAGTGCCTCAAGTGATTGAGCGCCTCCCTCCCACATGGGAGCTCCTGGGTTTGGTTCCCGGTGACTCCTAAAAAGAAGGCAAGAACACAATGAACAGGCACAGAGAGCAGACAGCGAGCGCAAACAACGGTGGGGGGGTGTGCAGAAATAAATAAAATAAACCCTAAAAAAAAGTGTATGAGTCTTCTGCTTCCAGCCTTGGTGGAAAAATTAGCACTGGACTAGCCCTTCTGCTATAAACAACAGAAAACTGGACAAAATTAATGAAGCAAGTATTTCCAGGCACTGGACAACAGCCACCGGAAGACTGTGGGCTCTAAGAGAAAGGAAACCACAAGGCAAGCCATATAGTCAAGCACAATTTCTTCCTGGAGTCATTACTACACCCTGGCAGAGGGAGGGAACCCCCAGCAGAGCACATTGATAAACCTCTAGCTAGACAGATCAAGAAAAAAAAGGAAACGCAAGTTACCGATTTCAGGAATGAAAGAGGGGCACATCTCTGCAGATTCTACAGTTATTGAGAGAATAATTAAGGAATATCATGAACACCTCTATCCCAACAAATCCAACTTAAAAATGGACAAATGCCTTGAGAGACACATATTACCAAAAGTGAGACAAGCAGGAGAAACAGAAAAAAAATGAATAGCCTTGTATCTGTTAAAGAAATTGAATTCAATATTTTAAAAATTCCCACAAAGAAAAATTTAGTTCCAGATGACTTTACTAGTGGAATCCTATCTAATATTTAAGGAAAAATTAGTACCAATCTTATACAATTTTTTAAAAGAATGCAGATGAAGTGGGAACACTGCTTAGTTTAATTTGTGAGGTCAAAATTATTCTGATACCAAAACCAGACAAAGACATTACAGGAAAACAAAAACATAGTGCAATATGCCTCATAAACATAGACACAAAAGTCCTTTAAGTATTAGTAAATTGCATCTAGCAATATATAAAAAGAGTAATACATCAAGATTGAATAAGTGTACATGTCAGGAATGCACAGATGGTTTAACATTCAAAAATCAATCACTGTAACTCACCTATATTAGATGAAAAAAATATCCCCCCCCCAAAAAAAAAAAAAAACCCTCACAAACAAACCACATGGTCATCTTAATAGATGCAGAAAAAAGTATTCAACAAAATTTACCACCTACATATGATGAAATAAAAACTCTCAGCAAATGAGAGTAGAAGGAAACTTCTTCAACTGAAAAAGGGCATCTACATAAAAGCAACAGGTAACAACATTCATGATGGTGAAAGACTGACACTTTCCCAAGATCAGGAACAAGACAAGAATAGACATTTTTATCACTTCTATTCGATATTGTGCTGAATGTCCTAGCCAGTTCCATAAGACAAGAAAATAAGTGAAAGGCTTAGATATTGGAAAGGTAAAGATAAAATTACCTCCAGTCACAAATAACATAATTGTGCATTAGAGAATTTGACAAGGTTCTAGTCTACATGGTTACTATACCACAATCAGCTGGATTTGTATATTCTACAATGAAGAATCTAAAAAAATGGAGTTTCAAAAACACTCATTTACAATACCATACAAATACACAAACTGTTTAGGGCTACATTTCAGAATATGTGTGTTAGAGCAACACACTGAAAACTGAGACCTACATAAATGAAGAAATAAGCCATGTTCCTGGATTGCAAGGCTTACTATTGTTAGCATGTAAATTCTCCCCCAAATGATCTATAGATTCAATTTAATCCCTATCAAGATTTTTGAAATTGACAAAGTGATTCCAAAATATATATATGAAAACGCAAACATACACAATTAGAATAAACAATACAATCTGGAAAAAGAACAAAGTTGTAGGACTTACACTGCTTGACTTATGCTACTTAATTGTAGGACTTACACTACTTGATTTCAAAGTTCTATAAAGCTACAGTGATCAAGAGAGTGTGTTATTGGTAGTAAGGATAGATGTATAAATCAGTGCAACAGAACACAAAGTAGAGAATCAAGTACTAGACCCACATATGTAGTCACACTGAGGTCCATCAATGTACCAAGGCACTTCAATGGAGAAAAGAATGACTTTCCAACAAGTGTTTCCATTTACTGTTCTATATGAAAAAAAAAAAAAATAACCTCTCCTGCACATCATAACACGATAAAATAACTCGAAATGGAACTTAGATCTAGAAGTTTAAGCTATAACCATAATGCTTCTTGGGGAAAAAAAAAAACATGGAAAAAAACGTTTGTGACCTTGGGGTTAGCAAAGAGTTTTCAGACAGTGTGCAAAAGCACTACCCATGAAAGAAAAAAAAGATAAATCCAATTAATAAAAATTAAAATATTTTACTCTTAAAAAAATGAAAAGGCAAGTCTCAGACTAGAAGAAAATATTTGCAAAGAATTTGTATCCAGAATTTATAAAAAGCTTTTCAACTCAAAAGTAAGAAGGCAAACAACCCATCAAAAAGGGGATTTTCCTATAAACCCACAATTCCTCTAATAAAAAGAAACACTGATATATGAACAAATACTGCATGCATATGGATTAGGGAGCAGGAAACAGGTACAAAAGGAAGCTGCCTGATTTACTGGGATAAGATTGTCAGTGAAGGTTTGCATTTTGTTAACATGACCATAATGTTGTTTGTATGATAAATGACAACATAATCCCCATTTCTAGTTATAAAGGAGCCATAAAGAGAACATCAAGATAAAATCTCCTCTCTTGGGCTGCAATCGCATGAGAAACCAGAAGCAGGGTGGAAACTGGTGGAAAGATTCAGCTACCCAAGATGAACACGGTACATCCCATCCCCCTGGACCTCCGATCTTGTTTGTAGAAAACTTAGAAGGGAAACTAGTGTCATGCTCAGGAGATCACTAGCATTTTGGTATATCTCATAACTGCTTGTTTTCATATGTATCCTTAAGATTTCTTATGAAATTGAGATAATGCTATACACACTGTTTTATAATCATTTCCACTTAAAATAGTACATCACCATTATTTTCCAACAGCATTAAATATTCTGATTCATATACTGAATCATCTTTAATGGCAGAAAAAAAAAATGAGCTAAAATGGATCCAAGACCCAAACATAAGAGCTAAAATTATAATACTCTTAGAAGGAAACATAGGTGTAAATCTGCATAGTCTTGGATTAGGTAATGATTTTGTATATTGACACCTAAATCATAAGCAACCAAATAAAAAATAAATAAATTGGACTTCATCAAAATTTTAAACTTTTGTGCTTCAAAGACACTGCTGAGAAAGTAAAAAGAACCCACCGAATGGGGGAAAATATTTACAAATCACTTTCCTGATAAGGGTCTAGTATCCAGAATATATAAAAACACAACTCAACAATAAAAATACAAATAACTTAATTTAAAAATGGATGAAGGATCTAAATAGACAGTTCTCCAGAGAAGATATACAAATGGCCAATAAGCAAATGAAAAGATGCTCAACATCATTAGCCATTAGAGAAATGCAAATCAAAACCAAAATGAGACACCACTTCATACCCAACAGGGTGACTAAAATAAATATGACAGACAATTGCAACTGTTGAGGGGGATGTAGAGAAACTGGAACCCTCATTCATCACTGGTGGGATTGTAAAATGGTGCAGCTCCCTTGGAAAACAGTTTGGCAGTTCCTCAAAGAGTTAAATATCGAATTACCATATGACCCAGCAATTCCATTCTTAAGGTATATATCCAATAGAAGAGAAAGTATATGTTTACGCAAAAATTTGTACAGAAATGTTCAGAGCAGACTTATTCATAATAGCCACAAAGTGGAAACAACCCAAATGTCCATTAACTGATGAATATCCATTCAGTGGAATATGATTTGGCAATAGAAAGGTATGAAGTACTGATACAACATCAGTGAAGTTGAACCTTGAAAACGTTATGCTAAGTGAAAGACGCCAGCATAAAAGGCCACATGGTATATGAAATGTCCAGAATAAGTAAATCCATATAGGCAGATAGTAGATTAGTGGTTGCTAGCACCTGGGGGGAGGGGAATGGGGAGTGACTGCTAATGGGTATGGGGTTTCTTTTTGGGGTGAAATGTTCTGAAATCAGAAAGTGATGATATTTATACAACTTTGTGAAACTACTAAAAACCACTGAATTTCACACTTTAAAGGGGAATTATTATAACTTGTAAGTTATAGTTCAATTGAAAAAAACACACACAAGATACCACTAAACACCCACAAAAATTAAAAAAACTGACCATGCCAAATGATGGTCAGGATATAGAGCAGTTGGAGCTGTGTTCAATGATTGGCGGGGAAGAGACAGCTCTTACAAAGTTAACCATACATTTACCACATGTCCCAGCTATTTCAAGAGAGACGAAAACAGATGTCCACAAAAAAAAGACCTTTACAAAAATGTTCATAGCATTTTTATTGATAATAGCCCCAAACTGGAAACCAGCAAAATGTCTAGCAACAGCTGAACAGATAAACAAATATTCTTAAATTCATACTATGCATCAATAAAAAACCTTTATACCAAACAACACGGTTTAATTTCAGAAACGTTATGCCAAGCATGAAAGAGTGTACAACATGGTTCCATTTATCTGAAGTTCTAGAACCAGCAAAACTACTCTAGCGTCAGTGTTTGCTTGGGGCATGAGGAGAGGAGTCGGCTTACGGGGCGTGAGACAACTTCTTCGGAGGGATGGAAATGTTTTTATTTTGATTGGAGTGGTAGTTACATGAGCGTGTGCATTTGTCAAAGCTCACCTAGTCGTACGCTTTAAATTGCTGCGTTTTATAGTGTACATATGTCTTTATATTATCTGTTTAACCACCTATTATTTAATGAAGATTATTTTAAAATGTATGAAATGTTTCAAAGAAACAAAATATGGAATATAATATGGACAGACAGCTTTTAAAAATAACCAAACAGAATTCTTAGGATTGGAAAATATAATAGTTGAAATTAAAACCTAATAAATGGATTAGATTAGACGCAAATGGAGAGAGAAAGGTAAAGCTTATGAAGTTACTCAGTGTAGCACAGAAAGACAAAAAGATGAAAACTGTGAAAGAGAGGCTAGAAACATGAGTGTCAGAGTAAGAAGGTCCAGGACAGCAGATGTGGCCCAAGCAGCTGAGTGCCCCCTTCCCACATGGGAGGTCCTAGGTTTGGTTCCCAGTGCCTCCTGAAAACAAAACAGACAACAAGCAAACAAATGAAAAAAACCAACTTAGAGGGGCTGGTGTGGCTGTGGTTGAGCACCAGCTTCCCACATACGAGGTCCTGGGTTCAATTCCTGGCCCTGGCACTTAAAAAAAAAGAAAGTCCAACATACGTGTAATTAGAATTTTAGCGAGAGATAACAAAATGGAGAAAGAATACGTCTTTGCACAGATAATGGCTGAGGATTTCACAGAATGATGAAAAGCATGAATTGGGAAGTGGATGTGGCTCAAGTGGTTGGGCATCCGTCTACCATTTAGAAGGACCCGGGTTCGATCCCTAGGACCTCCTGGTAAAATAAAAAGGTGAGCAGGTGAGCTGAGCCTGTGCAGATACGCAGCAAGCCACGCAGCAAGATGATGACACAACAAAAGAGAGACGCAGGGGAGAACAAAGGCGAGGTGCACCAGAGACCAGGAACTGAGGTGGCACAAGTGACAGGGAGCCTCTCTCCCACATTGCAGATCCCCAGAATCGAATCCTGGTGAAGACTGGAGGAGAAAAATGAGAAGAGAAGGCAACAAACAGACAAAGAAGATCACCCAGAGAATGGACACAGACCGCAAGTTGGGGAAGGACGGGGGGATGGGACAGACTCATAGAACTGTATACCAAAAAGAAAATAAAGTCAATTAAAAAAAAAAATAAATAAATACTTGGACCCACAGACACAAGAATTCAATATAACCCAAGCAGTTCAATCAAAACAAATTGTCATGTAGACACATTGCAGAGAAATTGAAACATCAAATACGAAGAGAAGATCTTAAAAGCACCCAGAGAGGAAAAGGTGATCATTTATTAAAGGCAGAATCAATAGATTAACCTCAGCATTTTTGATAGCAGTAATAGAAACCAAAAGGCATTGGAATATTTGGAGATTAAGTGATCACTACTGCAAAAAGCTCCAATTCTCCAGAAAGATTTTTAAAAAATTCTAAATCTGTATGTATCTAATAAGATAGCCTCAAAATATAAAGCAAACATTGATTTAAAAAGTATTCCATGCTTGTTATATAACAGATCCTATTCTAAGTGAGGGCCATACGTGAATGCCTTCAACAAGCCTGTGAGATGGAGCCTATTTTTATCACCCTCATATCACATGTGAGCAATTCAGGCCACCAGATGGTCAGTTGACCAGCTCCTGAGTCACTAGGATATACTGCTTCTGAGTGACTTCTCTCTGACCTGCAAAGAGAAATTGATGAACTCACCACCAATCAAATCAATCAAAATTGGCACAAAAGATTTAATAAATATTTTTATTAACAAGGCTGATTTAATAAATATTTTTAGAACCATGCCTCCAATAATTAGAGAATATAGATTCTCCTCAAGCTAAAATGGAACATTTACAAAATGTGGTCAGGTACTAGGCTATAAAGCAAGTCTCAACAAATTTCAAAGACTAGATATCATACAGGCCATATTTTCTGACCATAATGCAGTAAGAAAAGAATTAATAAGAAACGAATTTTAAAAATATATTTTTAAAACACTCATCAGTTCATGCAGCAGGGAAATTCATAGCCTTTAAATGCTTATGTTAGAAAAAAAAGAAGGGATGAAAATTAATGAGCATCAAGTACAAGGACTTTGAGAAAGAATGACAAAATAAATTCATTCATGGAAATTATGGAATACAAAAGAAGAGTAGAAATTAAAGAAATAGAAAACAAAGATATAGTAGAGAAGAGCAAAAAGCCTAAAGTTGGTTCTTTGAAAAGGCAAATAAAATTGAAAATAATCAAGGGGAAAAAAGAGAGAGAGAAAGAAAGGGCACAAGTAAACATTAAGTCTGTAAAAGCAGAGATTAAAAATATAAAATTCTATTATTAACAAGCTGATTTAAGAGGAAATGGAAAAAACTAACTTTTTCTTTAATCAAACAAATTAAACAAGTAGCAAAAATTCTTCCAAGTATAGGAGGAAAGGAAAATCACAAGTCAAGCACACTCACAAAATATACACAAAATCCTCAATAAAACATGAGCAAAATGCATTCCATATTTATTAGAATTAAATAAAAATACTTATCAGTGTGACTATACCAGTAATACATAAAAGTCAGTTGAATTTTTGCACATTAGCAATAAATAGAAAATGAAAAATTTTAAAGTTACCATATAAATTCAAGAAAAATCTAAAGTACTTAGGAATAAATCCAATAAAAGATGTACGAGACCTTATGGAGAAGTATGTCATTTATTTATTTATTTATTTTTATTTATTTATTTTTTATTGTGGGTAAAAATCAAATTTTTCACAATACATACCAATATTTGTAAAATGATATATAAATATATATGCATATATGTGCATTTGCTTACAAAAATGTTATTTAAATGTCATTTATTTTTGAGAGACATCAAAGAAGACCTCAATAAATCAAGAGCTCCACCATATTTACAGTTAGGAAGAATCAAAGTCATAGTCAGTTGTCCCTGGAGTGATATTTAGGTTCAAAGATTTAAACTTAAAATTGCAACCAATTTTTCAAAGAATGTAACAAGCTGATTTAAAATTTTATACCAAAGAACAAAGGGTCAAGAATAACTAAGACATTTCTGATGACCAACAAGATGGGAAACTTGCCCTCCCAGTTATCAAGACTTATCAGGCTCTCTCTGCCTAGAGAGGCCCACACCAGGTCTTGGTGTGTAATTCTGTCTTTCTCTCCCATTTCTCAGCAAGCTCTGTTCTTTCCCCCATTTCCCAAATAAATTCTTCTCACTGGTCTAACTAAACTGGCATGTTCATAAATTCTTTTGTGCATCACAGCCAAGAACCTAGAGGAATCAAACGCTTCCCGTCTTCATTTGGTGAGTCACTGCCAGGAGATATACGAGTGGTGCTACCAGATCCCCGCCAGAAAAAGATACTAAAGTTAAAGGACTTGCAAGCTGGGTGCACTTAGCCCGAGTGCAGTCAGCTGCCCAAGGACGTGCCAGCTCACCAAAAGCACCTGATGGGATGTACAAGTGCCAGTCACTGGACAGCCCGAAACAGCTCTTCAAGAGACAAAGCTCAGGAGTGTCTGTATCAAAGCCAGTGGTTCCCTCTAACTCTAGCCCAAACGCCTACTGCTAGGGGGAAGGCAAGCAAGACTCCCCTTAAGAAATCTTGTCTGTTTCCATTTCCTGTAGTTTCACCCGATACAATAAAAAGGAAATGCCTCTTCTTATGCCCCTCTTAGCTGCCTTAGGCATAACCACTACCTTGGAAAACTGAGATTGGCAATTTATACCAACTCCATTATCTATTGCAATCTCTCCCTAAAGCCAACTAACAGCATAGAAGAAACTAGCCGTGCCTTAGGAGCTCTTAGATAGCAAATGGATTGCTTGCTGCTGTCGTACTGTAAAATCGCAGAGTCCTGAACATGCTAACAGCGGCACAGGAGGGGCATGCTTATTTCTCAAGGAAAAATGCTGTATATAAATCATTCCAGAATAGTCCTAAACAGCATTCAAAACCTGCAAGACGAAGCCCGTGAACTTCAGGGGGATGCAGCCTCTGAAAGCACCTGGCTTTTTTCACCCCTGTGATCTAGTGTGTCATAGCTGGCCCCCTTTTTGGACCCCCACACCACCATCTTTATCCTTTTCGTGGGGCCATATAGCTTCAAAATCCTAACTGTTTATTTCTTCCAGAATCAAGGCCTTCCAAAACAAGATATTAGTCACAGGGGCATTTCAGCCAGTTCCAACCACTGTGTCGGACCCGTCTTCCCTCAGCCTCAATAGAATAGCCAGAGAGGCTTACACCCTGTCAGGCAGGGACGACTGCCCTAGCCAGCAGGAAGTAACTACAGAAGAACGACCATCGCCCCTCAGCAGCCCCTTAAGAATAAGGGCGTGAACTTTCTGAGGGGGGAGTTGAGGCAGGTTAGTACAGGAAAAAATGACCCACAACATGGCTGACAGACAACATGGCTGACAGACCACATGGCCGCAAGACCTCACTGAGACCTTGAGTTTAACCTTGAGGTCTCAGTTTCTCTTTCTGGGACCTCCCCTTGGCCCCGGATATTCCAAACTGTCCTCACCATTGGTCCCAACATTGGTGGGGTAGCCAATAACAGTGGGGTCCCTCCTCTTAGCATTAGCAAGGGGAGGAATAAGGAACAGTTTAAAAGGTAATCACAGGAGGCAGTGCCGGATCTGTCTGTCTAGAGGGGGCCCGCACCAAGTCTTGGTGTGTATTTCTGTCCTTCTCTCCCATTTCTCAGCAAGCTCTGTTCTTTCCCCCATTTCCCAAATAAATTCTTTTTACTGGCCTAAAAAAAAAAAAGACTTATTATACAACCGCAGTAATCGGGACTATGTGTTTTTGTTGCAGGATCAAGTACAGAACAGAAATCTTAGAAATGGACTCACACATACAAGGGAACTTGAGATATGGATCTGGGAAAATTAGTTATCTATATGGAAAAAATTGAAAATTGAATTCATATTATCTCCCTCACAAAACTCAGTTCTAGATGGAATAAAAAATGTAAGTTTGAAAAGGCAAAACATTAAAACTTTTAGAAGATAATATAAAAGAATATCTTATGATCTCAAGATAGAGGAGGATTTCTTAGGCAAGGAAAAAAACCTTATAAACCATATTGGAAGAGATTGATAAATATAACAACATTAAAATTAAAATCTTGTGTTCATCAAAGATATTAAAAATAAAAAAAGAAGCTACAAACGAGGGAATGATATTGACAACACATACAAATAAAAGGTTTGGCATCCAGACTATGCAAAGAACACCTATCTGTAAAGCAATTTGAGAAATAAAAAATATCAATAGAAAAATGAATGAGTTCCCTGGCATAGAAAACACAAATGGGTTTTAAATATGAAAAGATGCTCAACCTCTTTAGTAATCAAAGAAAAGCAAATTAAATCACAACAATATATCATTATACTCTTGCCAGATGGCAAAAATTTAAAAGTCAGATATTAAAAGTCAGGAGCTTGAGGAGCAAGAGAAACTTGGATGTATTATTAGTGTAATCACTTGGTAAATAATTTGGCGATATCTAACAAAGTTAAAGATGTATCTACCCCTCACCTGCAGTTTTGCTCCTAAGTCTCTGTCTTAGGGAATCCCTTGCCCCCGTGCCCCAGGAGCCATCTCCAAGAATGTTCCCAGCATTGCTATGACAACAAAAAGAAAACAACAAAGAAAAACACCCACGATGCCCCCTGAAAATGATAAATGATCTAGTATGACGGCAAACTATAAGCAGTCAAAATAAACTAATGCCTCATTAGCTGCCTGCAAAAATGTGCAGATTAATTCATTGTGGCACCATTCGTGTAAGTTTCAAGAACACACAAAACTTAATAATAGATTTATTTCATCACAAATATAGTTAAACTTGAACACATACAAGATTCCTAGGGGGATTGCCCTGCGGGGAGACAGAGACACACAAGAACTTCCGCGGAGGTGGTCCAGGCCCCGAGCTGGGTGGCCGTTTGTACTGTTCTGCACACACCAGATATTTAGTAGTTACATTTTCACATAGGAAGTTTTTTATTTGCAATTAATTTTCTGAAAGAAACTGAGTTGATGCGACCAGTTTTTGAGTAACGGTGACAAAAGCTCTACCCCTGAGCTCCTAATGTGGAGGCGTTTTCTGCACAGTGTGGTCAAGCTCCACAAGAGCCGTGCAAGGGGCAAGATGAGGAGATGGCGGCTCCGAGAGAGAAGCTCCTTGTCCAGAGGCACCTGCTGAGGACTTGGACCCAGGGGCCTCTTCCTGAGACCTCATGATGCCCCCTGAGAGCCAGGTCCACGCTGGCTCATCTCTGTCCCCGGTGGCTCCAGCTCAGGAGATGGGCAAAGGTGGCTGGTGGGAAAGAATCCATGTTCTCTTGTGACCTGGTGCTGCAGTGGCCCCACTCGAGGCCCTTCTGAGACGCCTGGCCCGGAGAACTTCACGACCTGGAGGGTGGTCCTGGGGGCTCGTCTGATGGGCCCTGAGGGGCCAGGTGGCCGGGCAGGCTCCTGCTGCATATTCTGTGCTGGTGGGCTTCGGCAGGTAAATCATGATGCCCCCCTCAAAAGGCATGTTCGAGCTCCCCCCCTCAGTCCTGTGGGTGGGAACCCACTTGTAAATAGCTCCTTCGAGGATGCTATTAGTTAAGGTGTCCAAACTGAGCGAGGGGGGCCTCCGTCCAACGCGGCCGCCGTCCTTGGAAGCACAGGAAAGTGGCCACAGAGAGAAGCTGCAGGCGGAGCTGGAAGTCCCTAGAGGGGAAGGGAGAAGACCCCAGCACGTGCTCGCAGCGTGGCCGCAGAGCCGGGGGACGGCGGGTAGCTGGCCTCAGAACACTGCCGGGACTTCTCCCGGCCTCAAACCCGCGAGCCAACACAGTGCTGCATCTTTTGTACCGTGTTCGTCTTAGCAGCCAGGAAATTAAGACTGGGGTAAGGGGCTGGAGTGGGGTTGGCCCCGGGGGGGCGGGCTAAGATTCAGAATCAGCTTTGGGTATCAGCAGAGGTGGTGAGACTTTGACCTGGGACCCTCCAGTCAAGCCCACAGGCAGAAGGGGCGGTCAAACTAGACTTCTTGATCACCCAACCCCTTCCCCAAGACCAAGGCGGCAAAAGGCAGGTTCTAAGCCACCTGGTACCAGATGCCTGCGGGGTGAGCTCTGCTGCTGTCTGCCCGCGCCCATGCCTGCCAGCAGGCGGTGGTTCCGTCCTGCATGCTCCCCAGGGCCCCCTGGCCATCGCCTTCTGGGGTCCCTCCAGTGTCCCTGGGCAGGTGGACGAGGCTGGCGGAGGCAGTTATTATAACCCAGCGTCCCCACGCTCCTCGGCCACAGCAGCAATCCTGAGCCTGGCTGCAGGTGGAAGCGTGGGGGGCGGTGTGTGTGTGGGGGGGGAAGTGGGCAGCAGGGGCCTCCTGAGCACATTTTCCAAGAGGCATCTCCAGACCACGTGTGCCATGTCCACGTGACGGTTAAGACAACGTGGGAAAGAAGCCACTGGAAGCACGTGAGAGTGAGACTGTGAGGGTGGCCCTTCCTGAGCGTGCTGCCCTCCCTTGGCAACCCCCTCCCCACCCCAGGCTCCTGGTCCCCCATCCTGGAACCTCGCTTCACCTCTGCGCAGACCTGGCCAAGACCCCGTTTCCCTGTTCAGCGTCTGGTGGGCTTCCTTCCTTCTTTCCTTTTGCTGAATGAACCGTGCGACCAAAGACGCCAGGGCTGACCCCTAGCGCCGGCCACGGCCCCAGAATGTGGGCCTGGATGTGGACTTGGGCTCATGGAAAGCCTGTGGTTTAGGGGAAGGGGGATGAGGAGCTCGCCCCGTGTGCAGGAAGGGAAAACGGTGTGGGCTGATGAGGCCCCAGCTCTGTCCCTGAATGGAACCCCCAGCTTCCCCCCGGGGCTCACCTTCCCACCAGCCAGGGCCAGGTGAGAGCCAGAGTCAGGCTGCCCTGCCCTGACACCTTAGTTGAAAACTTCACGTCCCCTCCCCCAGGCCTGGGCTCCATGTGACATCCTGTCCATTGGACCGCTCCCTCCCCCTGACCCAGACGGAGTTGAGGTCGGTCCTGGAGGGTGTTTCCAGCATCGTGTACTCAGAAGCAGACACAGTGGGGGACCCCCCCTGCCCCCAGAACACTGAGACTCCACTTCCTAATCCCAAATCTCCAGGGCAGCTTTGTTTGAGATAGATCTGTTCTGAGAGCAGCTGGGTGCTGGGGAGTTGGCCTGGGAAGAGATAAGGGCAGGCAGGGAGATTTCTGGCTGGTGGAACGCCCGGGCTCATCTATGATCCATCTTGGAGGTCACTCAGCAAACCTTAGGGATAGACAGAGACCAAGTCCCAGGCGGGCTCACGGTCTGAAGGGGGTACAGGGCATCTGCCCATACACTGCACGGCCACGGGGCTGCTGTAAAGATGGTGCACGTGGAAGAAGGCAGCGTCGCACCCGAAGGACTTAGGGGCAGGCGGACCTGGGTTCAAATTCAGACTCTGCCACCTCCTGACCATACCTGAGGCTCTGTCTCCTAGTCTGTGAAACGGTGCTGTGAACAGTACACCTACCTGTAGTGGGTTGAATTGTGTGTCCCCAAAAGAAGTGTTCAAGCCTAACTCTTATTTGGAAATAGCGTCTTTGCAGAAGTAATGAAGATAGAGCTAAGATGAGCTCATTGTAGGGTGGGCCCTAAATGCAATCACGGGTGTCCTTACAAGAAAGGACACAAAGAATAAAGAAATTAATTAAAATAAAAAGGAGAGACAGACGTTCAGTGAGATATGCCAGTGAACCGTAGCATGTATTTTGGTTCAGGGGAGAAGTGAGAGCTGCAAAAGCCATTTTGTACTAGCTAAGAATTTTTTTTTTTTTTCAATAGTATACTTTGCCTTTAGTGCATGAGGAGAACGGAGGTGGGGAGGCTGGAGAGGCCACGGCCCTAGGACCTCCGCCAGGACTTTGGCTTTTTCTGCCAGTGAGATTGGAGTCTTTGGAGTGCCTCGGCTTACCTACTTGAAGAGCCCCTCTGGCTGCTGTGATGAGACCAGAGGGAGAGGAGAGAAAGTGGAAACAGGGAGACAGGCAGGAGACTGCAGAAGCATCCAGACAGCTGGGACGGGCAGAAGCGGAGGGAAGAGGTCTGCCTCCAGGCATCATTTTAAAGACCAGCAAACAGGCTGCCAGATCGCATGTGGGTGTGGGGGGAGGTCAAGGACAGGGCACTGAGCAGCGGTGCCCTGCTGTCTTAGATATTGATTGTTTCCTCTGACAGCGAGGGGCCAAGTCCTCTCCCAGCCCCTGCCCACCAGTGTGGGAGACGCCAGGCAACGGGGGGCTGGATGGAGAGAGGCGAAGCATGCAGGCGAGAGCGGGGACAGACTCACCACGCAGCTGAGGCTTCACTGCCTCTCCTGGGGCACAGGTTTTAGGGAGAACATTGACAAATTAATGCATTAATTGAGACCTAGAGACTTAGCGACAGGGCTAACGACTACCATCATTTTCAAGTAGCAATGGCCATTATCAGCTGATGAGAAAGTCATGGAGGTGGCCAAGCCTCCTCCCAAAGGCACTGGATGTTCCTCATGGAAGGAGATGCTGCATTTCAGTGACTGGGTGGTAGAAATGAAGTCATTTCCCCATCCTAGTTCACAGGCCCACCTCTCAGTTATCTTCACTGATGTCTCAGGAATGTGTGGACCCGCTGACATTCATTTTGCTGATAAGATGAATAAGCTGAAGCTTAGAGAGGTTTTGCTCAAAACCATGATTAGCTGAGCTGGGATGGGAATCCAGGTTCTGTGGTCCCAAAGTCCATTGAGGGCGCCTGCCTTCTATCTGTAAATTGGAGATAACCCTATTTCCCTCGCTGGGCTGATGCAATCAAATGAATTAAGTGCAATGTATGCAAATACCATCTGTATGAAAGGCCATCCCACTGGGTGGAGCTCCACAGATGGCCTTTTGGGATTAGGAGATTGAGGAAGCTGTGGGTGGACATGAGAATGTGCTCTGAGGGGCTTCCTCTGCAGCTGTCAGCATCCTGGAAGGCTCAAGGCAGTTTTGGGGGAGCTCGGGCCTCACTCTGAGCAGCTGGGACCAGCTGGGTGGGGCAGGGAACTGGCTGATCACTGAGGCACCAAACAGGAAGGAGGAAGAGATTGCCTTCCCCGAGCTTGACTCGACCCTCTAGGCAAGTAACTTCCTCGGTTCCTTTCATGTGGACATGGGCACAAGACAAACCGGGTGTGAGACGTGGAAGGAAGGTGTCAGGGACTGCACATGGCCCGGTCTCTTTTCCCCCTGGAGGTTTTCAGGAGCCCGGTTTGACGCAGCCACCATTGCAATGAGGCCCAAGAGGCACCCGGGTCTTTGCCATCCCCTCTTAGCCTGGGTGCCCTGCAGGGACAGGATGGGAGCCTGTGGCCTGAGCCAGCCTGTCTAGGCCTTGGGTAGTGATGGAAGCCGGAGTTGCAGAGGGAGGGGACACACGGGCAGCTTGACATCACTTAGATTTGGGGTCCATTTCGTGTGTCCTCAGACAAATGACTTAAGCCCCTTGAGGCTCAGTTTCCCCAGCTGGCAGGTGAAGGTCATCACACCGACTGACTCCCAGGGGTACCAAGATGAGCAGGTAGATGGGCACACCTGAGGCCTTTCCTGGCCCCTGGCTCAGCGCCCGTGCTCAGAAGCGCTGGCAAACAGTGGTACGTGGGCCGTGGAGGCGCAGTCCTGGGCCCCAATCCCAGCACTGCCTGTCCCTGGCTCTGTGTCCTTGGAAAAGTGACCCACACTTTCCAAGGCTTATTTCCTTGTCTATGAAATAATAAGCATATCACCGTCCCAGTATTGTCCTGAGAATTAAATGAGATAATTCATGAAAGTGCTTGACCCATAGGATGACCTTGGTAAATGTTAGGAACGATTACAAAAATAACGTGCTTTGGGGCTATCCAGGGCTCCCGGGTAGGGAACTTCAGGTTACCTGGAAGGGCCCCAAATTACTAACAGAATTTAACAGGGGGAAGGACACAGTTCTCCACTCCAGTTCTAAGCATGAGTTCCATATAAATATTTTTCTATTTCTGCCTTACAGAGGTCACTCTCCCCTCAATAAGCCCTCAGAACCCGGGGAAGGAAATGCCAAACGAGAAAACTAGCGGGTGCTGGCTTGCTGCATTCAGCTGTCTAGTACGCAGCCAGCAAACCCTTGCTGAGCGCCATCCGCATGCCTGGACTTGTGCTGGGGAAACCAGGGGGGAAATACCGGGGTCCATCCGCGTCCTGTAGGGCGTTCCCTGGGGAAAGTTCAGTTGAACAGCTTGCAACTTACCAAGGCGCTGGCTTTCTTCCACCCAGAAACACGCTGGAAAATGGATATTCTAGAGGAGTTATCCAACAACCGTTTCTTGGAATCGTAAATGACTGAGGGTTGCTGCAATACTTTAGATTATCTTGTTTTCTTTATCCATGGAAGCCAAGATTTGCATGCTACATCTGTGTGAGTATCTTTTGATAATGAGAACCAAATGTTGTCGGTGGAAATGACTGGAAATTACACTTAGGATCAGAATGTGGGGTTTTAGATTCCGTCTTGGAAGGCAGTCTCAGAAACAAACACACAAGCCATTTTCCCCATAAATCGCCTCGCGATGTTGCAACACGGGGTCTTCTGCCTCCTTCTCGGTCCAGGCATCAGAAGACCAGGATGGAGCATCCTGCTCGAAACTCCCGCAGGCTGGAGTCGATGTCCCAGAGCCCAGAATAAACCGCCAGCCCCCACCACTCTCCTGAGCTCCTTCTTTCCCTGCTGTTAGAAATCTCCACCTGAATGTCTCAGACTCAACGTGTCCAAAGTTACCTTGGCACTTTCCCCAAACCTGCTCTTCTACCTGTGACCTCCTCGTGGATGGAACGACCACCTGGTCCCGGGCTGGAAACCCGAGAATCATCGCCCCTTCTCCCAACCCCAGATCGATGCTCACCGAGTCCTCACCCTCTCACTCTGAAATGACCCCCGATCCCTTTGTTTCAGTCCTCCGGACCCCAGACCATTGCAGCAGCCCCCTTTTGCTGGCCTTCAACAACCTGCCCCCACCCCCTCCAACCCCACCTCCAACCAGAGCGATCGTTGGAGAAACACAGGTCCCGCTGGCCAGGGCCCTTTTTGAGAACTGAAGTGGAACCTGAGTCCATCAGTTTCCTCCACTTGACCTCTACCTTTGGGCAAAAAATGTAAATGACAACAATATAAACTCGTATCTAGGATTTAGACCTTCCAGGAACTGTCCTGAGACCAGGGCCCTTTGGAGGCAGACCCTGCCCCTTCCCCCTGCCACTAGGCCCTGGGGCATGAGCCCAGCACTCATGTGGGGGGACTCTGCTCCCCGTTCTGAGGGCCCAGATGCATTCCCAGCCGGTGAGGGGCACTGAGCCTGCATAGTCAAGAAGGAGGGGCTGGCGGAGGGTAGGGTCAGCTCAGGAAGAAGCTCGAGGCCAGGCCTGTGGGTCCCCAGCAAGGCAGGCCATGAGCTCTCCCGCACTCCCTTTCCAGTTCCTACTGGCCGAATCCCCTTTGCTTGGGTTTCGCACTTGGGAATCAGGATGGGGGACACCTGGAATTGGCCAGCATCTCCACAGTGCTGCAAGGACTTTGTGCTGCAGCCTCAAAGGGTTATAATGAATAACAGACTGGTAAGCATTTGCTTCATCTTGCTGTGTTTTTACCAGGCAGCCAGGAAATCATAGCTGCCCTACCAGTGTGCCCTGAGAGAACCAAAGGACAAAGCCAGGGAGCGCTCGATGCAGGTTTGTCCACATGGTGGGGTCACTAGTGGGACAGCAATAACGCCCACTGGCTCCCCACTATGTGTGAAGCATTTTACATGGACAACAACCTGTGAGCTACCCACTATTAGTATCCCCATTGGCAGGTGAGAAACCAAGGCCCTAATCGATTACCTAACGTGCACAAGATCACGCGGTTTAGTAAGTGGCAGAGCCAAGCGCTGAACCCAGGCAGTGTCACCCCAGAAAACCCAGCATGCCATCTCGGCCATGCTGCCTGCCCTCCTCTGTCTGGCTCAGCACAGTCCTTCTCTTCCCTCTCCTCGCTAGAGCACGGCTGTGAGCGGCGTGAGGAAAGAACCTACCGGAGCCATCTCACCAGAGCCCAGATGCAAAGCAGAGCTCAACAGATGTCTGCCCCAAAAGCCCAGGGGGTGCTACTTCACCAGACACCCAATGGCTTCCACTCCCGACGCCTCCCACCCCTCAAGCCCAGTGCACCGCACGCCAGCACCTCTTTTGGATTCCAGTACGTGAAGCCCCTCGGTCAGCTGTAAATGGCTGTCTGGGAAAAGAGGAAGTTCTCACTCAGCCATTCATCCAGCGTGAATGAACCACGAGCCCTTTCCACAGGGCTGCCACGGGCACAGCTCTCTCTGCCAACAGTGGGCTCTGTGGCCAGCGATACGTGTTGACAATCCACTGAACGCCAGACGTTTCAGAGTATTCATGATAAATCAGCGTGTGGTTTTCCTTTGGGAAGGCAGTGGGGGGCTGGGGGCACAAGGGGCTCACGGGGGGCCATTCCCAGCCACCCCAACCAGGGTAACTGCCTTCTCCACGGAGCGCGGCGTAATTGGTTCTGCATGGTGTGTGTTATGCTTTGTATCGAGAAATCAGAGTGAAAGAATTCCGTGGCGTCTCCGTTAACCTGTTCCTAATTAGGGGCTTCGGGGGGCTCAGGGCCTGGCCTTTGTTTGCAGAGCTCTGACCAAATTCTGCTTCCCAGGGCCCTTCTTGGAGCCATGCTCATCTTTTCCTTCTTAAAATGGAGACTCAAATAGCCCTGCTGGGGCGAGAAGAGCAAGAATCTGCACCTAGGCTGCTATTTTGGATTTTATGGGAAGGGCTAAACACCCCCTCTATACCACGCCACGCCCAGCCAGCTTATAGGGCCGACATTTTTCCAGCTGGACGTTTCCAGACGTCCCCGGCTACCTTGATTCAAGAGAGAGCGAGATGGAAATTTGGGGAGAAAGCAGTATTTTCTTCCACAACTTGGGCACCATTTTTGCCCTCTATAAAAATGCATTTTGCTATATTTAGGCCCGGCTATGAACAGGGCTCTCTCCCACACACTCTTTTTTTTCTCAAGAATATTTCTCAGTTTGTTTTTGTCATTTAATATATTTCCCTACCACCTGGGGAAATCATCAAGTACTTGCATTCCTGAATCACCTTTTCCTGCTGCTTCCTAATTAAACTAAGCCTCTTTGATGAACAGCCACCTAAGGAATTTTAGGTGTCGGTGGAAGGTATCTGTGCCTGCTTTCCCCCACCTTAGAGAGCTATGGGGCTTTGCTCTGTGCCAGGCACCCGGCCAGTTGCCATATACGTACCTGCTCCTTTCCACCTCACGTCAACCACGAGTTGTAGGAACTATTGTCATTTCCGTGTCATAGATGAGAAGGACGACCTGCCAGAGAGAGGTCAAGTCACTTGCAAAGGATTCTACAGCCAGTCGTGGTGGTGAGGAAGCCTGAGATCAGAGTCCAAGTTTATTTGAAGTCGAGTTCTTAGTTGAGCCCAATTCTAAACGGGGTTCCGTGTGTGACATTCGGGGTAGGGCCGGAAGAGACACATATTTGGGACATTTGTTCCCGAAGTTCTGCGGATCTTTTGATCGATCTGTCATCTATTGATCTACCTATCTCTATTTTTCTATTTATTTATTTTACTAAGATGATTTTGTTTATTACATTTTAATTAAACGAGTTAGTTAAACAAGATTCAAATGATAGAGTGCAAACACGCATGTGCCTCAGCTGGAGAGCCCTGTTACCAGTTCGGGGAGGTTTGTTCCATTCGCTCTACCTATGTACATATAAAGACATGAACGCATTTGCAAAAGTTAATGACCATAGAAGTATTTGGCTCTTGTTTCATGAAAATTGCATTTTAGAGAGGTGTGGTTTTTTCCTTTCATTTAACCTGAAAGGATGGAATAACATGCTGATTAATAAGAAAAGAAGTCTCTGCTGAGCTGATTTCAGTTATTCTCTCTATCCTTTTCAGTTTAAGCTGGAGTGAAAACCCTCGAATTAAGAATTTGCTAAGGAGTATGGTGACCCTATAGGCCTGAATAACATGTTCGTATAATGAAAACGTGCGGTTTCAGTTGGAACAGCTATAGCTGTGTGGCTCGACCACCTGAGGGTTTATTTTGACATGGAATTCCACGGGACATCTGGCTCTCTGCTCCCTCGAGGGGGCCCTGGCCCGGGGTCTCGAGGAGGGCGGCCCTCCCTCCCAGCTCACGGCCCTCCCACCACTGCACTGAGAAGTCTGCCTGCACTTCCAGCCCGCTGCGCACGGCAGGGAGGGCTCCTCCACGACCCCCAGGGGGCCACAAGTCCTTCGGGCATGCATTTGGAAAAGAAGCCTCAGCCCCCATCAGCGCAGGGCTTGGAAAAAAGCAAGGTCCCTTGGCCGGGCACACGGTCTGGCCAGCTTGGAGCGGGCGCCCCAGGCCTCCCGCCGCCCCTGGGCCTGGCATCCGTAAACAGCGTCATGCCGCGCCAGCCCTGGCTTCCCTCCATGAGGAAGCTGTCCGTCATGAGCACAGGCCGCGTTTTCCCGCTTTGGAGCCCGGCCAGTGAAAACAGCGACACGGCATTGACATTGGTAATATTTATCGAGCGCTTAGCATGTGCCAGATGCTATTCTAAGCACTTTCAGTCTTAACTCATTTAAACCTCACAACGACCCTACGAGGCAGGTTCTGTCATATCCCCATTTAACAGACGGGGACATTGAGGCCGTCATCTGAGAATACAGGGTCCATGGGGCCAAGGCTCTCCTAAAAGCACAAATCTGACCACTTCAGTGCTCTGCTGGGTGTCCCTTGGCATGGTATCGGAGCAGATCAGATGGCCCTCTGCACCAGGCTCCTGCCTGCAGGTCCAGCCACGTCTCCTCCAGGCCCCTGGAGGCCTTTGCCCCAGGACCTTTGCACAGGCGGTCTGTCCCCCTGGATTGCCCTTCCCCACCTGGTCTGGCTGGCAAACCTTTTCTTTGTCTTTTATTTCTTGTTTGAGCATCAGCTGCTCAGGGCTTCTCCTTCCTTCCTCTCAGTCCTGCTGTTCCCTCCACACATATTTGACATGGGACATCTGGTGGCTTTTCTGTGCTCACCATCTACCTTCTGCATGCAACAGTGGGGCCTAGGAGGACATGTGCTGGGCTGCTGCCAGGGTCTTGTGTCCTTGGCATTTAGTGTGGAGTCTGGGCCACAGTAATTGCTTAGCCAGTGTTTGGGGAGAGGCTTCCATCCAGCCTCATCTCACAGCTCTGACCCCTCACTCAATTCCCACCCCTACTCCCTGCATAAGGCTCCTCCTCAGGGATTCCAACCACAAACAGTATTTGCTGAAATTAAAATAGCATGTTTCTAGATCTGATGGTTGGAAAACTCTGGATGACTTAATCAAGCCTGTTCTTTGCTCAAACTTGTTGAGTGCCCTGGTTTGCCAGCACCCCAGACATCTGTGAGCTGGTCCCGCAGAGGCCTGGGCTGGAGGCCTGGGGAGAGGGGACCAGGACACGCCTGGTTTAGGGATGGTGCTGTTCATTTCCATCAACCCAGAGGCTACATTCTTGGCAAAGCACCCGGGAGATGGCTGGCCGGGGGTGTCCGGTGAGCATGGTCCTCAGTGTCTGCAGTTCCTTCGGGAGTGGTGTTGGGTCCATGGTGAGGCCTTTTCAGGTTGAGAGAAGCCCTAAGGAGGGGCCTCTTACAACCCCAGACACTTCCCTCTGCAGCTCTAGTGTATGGCCTTAGGTGACTGCCAGGAGGGCCTTGAGCAAGCCGAGCCGACTGGGTGTGATGTCCAAGCGTCCGGTGCAACTTCTCAGTACGCCCGTGCCACGCCATCTTGGGATGTGGGCCACGGGTTGTGTAACGATGTCTGCACGGCATCCGTGCACAGGCCCTGCAGCTGCGAAGTGCTCGTCTGCGTGGGTGTGTTCACTGAGGTTAAAAGCCCAAGAAAGACTGAGGGTGGCAGTTCTGCCTGTCGGGTGTCAGTCAGCCCTGGAGCGTGGCTGTAGAAATGGTAGGAGGCGAATGGATACAGGAGGCCCGATTTCCCGGGCACGGCCATCAATGCCGGGGGGTGGTGAGAGAGGGAGGAGGCTGAATGAGTCTCGAGTTTCTTTCTGGCTTGGGCCGCTGAGTGGGTGCTGGTGCCTTTCACAGAAGCGGGGAGCACAGGAGGGTGAGTGCAGTTTTGAATAGGTTGAATAGGTTGAGCCCGGACAACCATGGAGAGATTCAAGAGGTGACAGGTTGTGGGCTGTTGGATGGATGTGTGTGTCTGGGCTCACAGGGAAGAGCTTGGCTGGAGCTGTGAATCCAGCAGTGGGTGGTACAGAGATGGCAGCTAGAGCTATAAGAGAAAAGAGGTGGGCAGGGAGCAAGAGTAGAGGGAGAAGAGAAGAGGCTCCGGAGCAAGTGTCAAGCAACCCAGCACTGAAAGGCGGATGCAAACTGAGACCAGCAGAGCAGGAGGAGATCCAGGGAGGGGTGGAAGCACAGAAGGGTCCCCAAGGAAGGGGCTGCTCCAAGGAAGAGGCCTCCATGGGGGGGCCCCTTCTGCTTTATGTTCCCCACAAGATGGTCGACAACTCAAGAGCAGGGTCTGGTTCAGGAATGGGTTAACAGTTAAAACATGAAAATAGGCCTTTCTGATTTTCCTTAAGCTGGGAGGAATTTCTGTTTTTCTGAAATCAGCCTACTTTCTGGGCGTTCAGGATGGGCAAATGTGTCTTTTGATGGCAAGATGCTCATGCCCTGCACAAGGCACTCCCCTAGCAGCAAATAATTCTGAGCTAAAATGAAACACCCAGACGCACTGTTCTACTTGGAAGGGTAAAAAAATAAAATAAAATAAAAAACAGCCTGTGCTCGCTGTGGCTTTGTTTGGCCTTTAAACATTGGCATTAGTGAGTGATGCTTTCCAGATGCTCCCGTCTCCTCCAGCCTGGAGTCCGGCTGGCCAGCGGGCCCCACTGTGGGCCTCTCGCGCAGTCAGCCTCCCGCGCAGACAGATGGCCTTCCTCAGGCCCAGCTTCCACCCTGCCTCTGTCCAGCTGTGAGGCTGCGGCCCCACTTCCTGCTGGAAAGGAGGGCTGGGCAGATGGACCCGTGGCCATCTACCATCCTACAACTGTGCATCTCTTGGGATTGTGAGTACCTCAAAATGAAAGTCGGGCACCTGAGGACCCTATGGGATCAGCAGTGATGATGCTTTCTACTGACAAGTGCTTCCTAATCCTAGAGACACTGCCCGCACATCTGTCCTGAGCTGCCTGCTCAGCTCCACCTCTCTGGGTGCTGCTGGCGCTGCTCATGGATCTTCTGCCTTGATAAGCTCACTTCTGGGGGCGTCAGCCCCTTGCTTGCTCCTGCCGCTCAGATGCTGTTCTGAGGCTCTCCTTTGGAGTTTATCTCATCCTGCCTTGAATTGGGGATGGATTTTTGCGTGCATATATACAATATCTTTATTGTATTCTGATACACGAACAAATTGGTGACACCTATATTAGAATTTCTTTTTAACTTGCTTAGAAATAAATTAGATTCATAAGAAGTTGCAAAAAAATAGGAGACTTCCACTTCCAGGAAGATGGAGTAGAAGCACTTTTATCTATTACTTTTTCTAAGTATAGCTAAAACCCCTGGACATTATATATAAAATAAACACAAGAAGGCTCTGAAAGGTGGAGAGAAGAAAGCAGATTGGCCAGGGGCCTTGGGACCCAAGGAGTGATGTGGTGGTGAGCTCTTTGGTTCCTTTTGTCTCAAATATCCCAGACTCAGAGCTGAAGAAACTGGCAGCCTAGAAATGCCAACAGGCACAAAAAAAAGAACCCCAACAAAAGACTACTCTCTCTAGCCAAAGGAGTAGGAAAGGGGGCAGCCTAGCAACACAGAAAACTTTTAAACAATAACTATTCAGCCAAACACCATAGAAAAAATTGTAGCCCCATCCACACTCACTTGGGCTATAACAAGGTGCCCTAGCACCCCCACTGGGGTGGTGTCAGAGAAGGCCAATGAGGGAGCCAGGATTTCCACCCCATCCAGCAGTAATGAGGCACCCCTCTTGTACCCTTTGGGGTGGGTCAGAGCAGGCCTAGTGGAGAATCAGGGCTTCCACCATGGCCCAGCAGTAAAAAGGTCACCCCCTTCCAGCCAGGGAGGTATCAGTGGAGGTCTAGTGTGGAGCCAGAACTTCCACACCCTCCCAGCAGTAATGAGAAGTCCCCCACCCCCCCTTGGGTGAAGGTGGAGGTGGAGTGAAGAACCTAGACTTCTACCTCCACCTGTCAGTAAAAAGGTGGCCCCCTTCCTCCTGCTTCCATGCCACAGCAGTGTCAGAGAAAGAGGGCTAAAACAGAAGGTTTAAATCAGATCCAGAGCCTCATACATAATGTGAAATTGTCCAGGTTTCAACTGAAAACCACTCATCACACCAAGAATCAGAAAGACCTCAAACTGTGTGAAAAAGACAACAAATTGGTGCCAACACTAAGATGACAGAGCTATACGTTATCTGTTAAACAATTTAAAGCAACCATGATAAAAAAAAATGCTTCAACAATCATTTATGAAAATACTTGAAACAAATGAAAATATAGAAAGTTCCAGCAAAGAAACAGAAGATAGAAAAGACCAAATGGAAACTTTAGAGCTGAAAAATATAATAACTGAAATTTAAGCTCAGTGGATGGGTTTGACAACAGAATGAAGGGAACAAAGGAAAACATCAGTGAACTGGAATGTAGAACAATAGAAACTACCCATATGAACAACAAAGAGAAAATAGACTGAAAAAAAAAAAATGAATAGAGCTTTAAGGATCCATGTGGCTATAACAAAAGAGCTAACTTTTGTGACAATGGCATCCTGGAAGGAGAGGAGAAAGAGGACGGAGCTGAAAAAATGACTGAAAACTTCCCTTCCTTATAGGGGAAAAGCAATTCAAACAGCAGTGGATTTCTCATCAGAAACCATTGAGGCCAGAAGGAAATGGCACAACATTTTTCAAGGGCTGAAATAAAACAACTGTCAATCCAGAAACTTATACTTGGGGAAAATATTCCTCAGGAATGAAGGGAATATCAAGACATTCCCAGATGAAGGAAAACTAAGAGAACTCGTCACCAGCATACCTATTCTAAAAGAATGGCTAAAGAAGTTCTCTAAACAGAAAGGAAATGATAAACTAAGGAACTGTGGAACATCAGGAAGGTAGGCAAAAATATGGGAAAATACAATAGCCTTTCCTCCTCCTCTTGAGTTTTCTAAATTATGTTTGATGTTTAAAGCAAAAAATATAACACTATTTGATGTGGTTCTAAAGGTATGTAGAGGAAATATATAAGGCAATTATATTACAAATGGTAAGAGTAAAGAGGTAACAATTCAATATTTCATTCTAACTGGTAAAATGACAATACCAGTGGAGTGTTATAGGTAATGTATATATAATGTAATATCTAGAGCAAGCATTATATTATATAACAATTGTATTAGGTATACTCAAATACACTATAGATAAATCAAAATAGAATTCTAAAAAATGTTCACGTAGCCTCCAGGTAGACAGGAGAAAGAAAACAAACAGATGAAAATGAGAGAGAACAAATAGAAAACAAAAAATAAGATGGCAAACTTAAGCCCTAGCAAATCAATGATTATGTATTGATGCATGTATATCAAGTAATTACTATGTATAATTATTTATGTACATCAATAATGTAAATGGTATAAATATACCAATTAAAAGACAGAGATTGGCAGAGTGAATTAAAAAGCATGACCCAGCTATATGCTATCTATGAGAAACTCCCTTCAAATGCAATGCTATAGGTAGGTAGAAACTAAGAGGATGAAAAAAATATATAGCATAAGAACATTAATCAAAGAAAAGCAGGGGTAGCTATATTAACGTCAGAGAAGGTGGACTTCAGAGCAAGGAAAATTACCAGACCCAGAGAAGTCTATTATATAATGAGATGGGGTCACTCCACCAAGAAAACATTCCAATCCTAAATGTGTATGCAACAAAGAAAAGAGCTGTAGAACATGTGAAGCAAAAACTGATAGAACTGAAAGGAAAAATATGTAAATCGACAATTGTATTTAGAGACTTCAACATCTCTCCTTCTCTACAATTGATAAAATATCAGGATAGAACATTTAGACAGATTATCAACAAGTACATAGAAAAAATGAACAACACAATCGACCAACAGGATCTAATATACATTTATAAAACACTCCATCCAACAATAACAGAACATACAATCTTTTCAAGTGTCATGGAGCATCTATCAAGATAGACCATATCTTGGGCCATAAAACCAACATCAACAAATTTAAGAGAATTGAAATCATGCATAGTATATTCTCTAACCACAATGAAAACCAATTAGAAATTAATAATGAAGAGATAGGAAAATCTCAAAACACTTAGAAACCAAACAACACACTTCTAAATAATTCATAGGTTAAAGAGGAAGTCTCAAGGGGAAAAAAATACACTGAACTGAATGAAAATGAAACATATCAAAATTTGGGAACACAGCTAAAACAATGCTGAGAAGGAAATTTATAGCACTAACTGTACACATTAGAAACAAAGAAAACTCTCAAATAATAATATAAGCTACCATCTCAAGAACCTAGAAAAGAAAGAACAAAATAAATCCAAAACAGGCAGAAGGAAGGAACTAATAAAGAGTGAAAATCAACGAAATTGGAAGTAGAAGAATAATAAAGAAAATCTATGACACAAAGAGCTTGTTCTTTGATAAGATCAATAAAGTTGGCAAACCTCTAGCAAAAAGAGAGAGAGACACACACAAATTACCAATATCAGGAATGAATGAAATAGGAATCCTGCTACAGACCCTTTAGACATCTAAAAGCTATTAAGGGAATATTATGCACAACTCTACACACATAAATTTGACAACCTAGATGAAATGGACCAACTTCTCAAAAAACACAGACCACTACAACTCACCCAATATGAAATAGAGAATTTGAACAGCCTTATAACTATTAGGGAAATTGAATTCTTAATTTTGAAATTCCCCATCACCAAAAGAAAATCTCTAGGCCCAAATGGTTTCACTAAAGAATTCTATCAGATGTTTAAAGAAGAATTTATAAAATTCTATGCAATCACAACCAGAAAATAGAAGAGGAGGGCTCTCTTCCCAATTCATCTTATGAAGTTGGTATTGCCCTGTTGCTAAAATAAGACAAATAGTAGAAAGAAAGGAAGGAAGGAAGGAAGGAAGGAAGGAAGGGAGGGAGGGAGGGAGGGAGGGAGGGAGGGAGGGAGGGAGGGAGGAAGAAGAAAACTGCCAATCAACATACCTCATTAATATAGATACAAAAAAATTAATCATAAAAAAAGTTTTTTTTAAATCCCTAAGAGAATACCAGGAAGCACAATTCAGCAATATAGAAAAAGAATTTTACACTATGACCAGGTGGGTTTATTCTAGGGATGCAAAACTGGTTCCATATTTGAAAATCAGTCAACCGACCACATTAACAGACTAAAGAAGGAATATCATATAAATCAATAGGGAAGAACATTTGACATAATTCAATACCTTGGGGACGGATGTGGCTCAAATGGTTGGGCGTCCGTCTTCCATATGGAGGGACCTGGGTTCGATCCCCGGGACCTCCCGGTAAAAAAAAAAAAAAAAAAAATTCAATACCCATTCATGATAACTCTTAAAAAAAAAAAAAGGAATAGAGGGGAAGTTCCTCAACTTGATACAGAGTCAAAAAACCTATAGCTAACATTATATGCAATAGAGAATTATTAATGCTTTCCCCCCAAGATCAGGAACAAATCAGGGATGTCTGGTCTCACCACTCTTATTCAACATAGTCCTAGAAGTTCTAGCAAGTGCAATAAGGCAAGAAAAGGAAATAAAAGGTGCATAGATGGCAAAGGAAGAAATAATACTGAACCTACTTGGAGATGATATGATTGCCTATGTAGAAAATCCCAAGGAATCTACAAAAAATCTCCTAGAACCAATAAGTGAGTTCATCAAGATCTCAGGATAAAAGATAAACATACAAATATCAACTGTATTTCTATAAAATATCAATGAACACATGGACACCAAAATTAATGCTACCATATCACTTATAATAATTCAAAAAATGAAAAGCTTAGGCATAAATCTAACAAAACACATACAGAATTTGTATCTGAAAACTATATAGTGCTGATGAAACAAGTTAAAGATCTAAATAAATAGAGAAACATACCTTGTTCATGGATTGGAAAACTTAACATAGTAATGATGTAAATTTTCCCCAAATTGATATACAAGTTAATACAATTCCTATTGAAATCTTAGCAAGATATAGACAGTATATAGATATAGACAAGATTATTTTCAAATTTATATGGAAAGGTAACAGGACTAGAATAAAGTGAGAGGGATCAGTCTATCTGATTTTGAGATTTATTATACAGCTATAGTAATCAAGAGTGTGTGGCGTGCTCGATTCGGCAGCACATATACTAAAATTGGAATGACACAGAGAAAATTAGCATGGCCAATGCGCAAGGACAACATGCAAATTCATGAAGCATTCCATATTTTTAAAAAAACACAAAAAACGAGTGTGTGGCATTGGCAGAGAGATAGACACACAAGTAAATGGAACACGAGAGAATCTAGAAATAAACGCAAACATGCCGAAAAAAAAATTTTTTTTTTAAGATTTTATTTATTTATTCGTTTATCCCCCCCTTGCTGCTTGTGCTCGCTGGGTCAACTAACCACGCCGCGCGGGCGGGCTTGCCTTCACCAGGAGGCCCCGGGAACCAAACCCGGGGCCTTCCATATGGTAAACAGAAGCCCTACTGATTGAGCCACAGCCGCTTCCCACGAAAAGATTTTTGACAATGGTGCAAAAACAATTCAGTGGAGGAAAGACAGCCTTTTCTACAAAGAAATAAACCTCCACACAAAAAGAAAATGAATAAAAAGAAAAAAAAATTAAAATAAACCTCCACTTAGAATGAGGTACACTTTACCAAAAAACAAACAAACAAACAAACAAAAAAAACAAAAAAACTTGCTCAAAATGGATCATGGATTTGCCCTAAAAAGTAAAACTATAAAACTTTTAGGAAAAAAAAAATAGGAGAAAATCTTCAGGATCTAGTGCTAGGCAAAGAGTTCTCAGACTTGATATCAAAAGCAAGATCCATAAAGGAAGAATTGATACATCATACTCAACAAAATTAAAAGCTTTTTCTCCGTGAAAGACCTTTTAAGAGGATGAAAAGACAAGAACGACTGGGAGAAAATATTTGCAAACCACATATGTGACAAAGGGTTAGTACTTAGAATATATAAAGAACTCAGCACTCAACAGTAAACAAACAATCCAATTAGAAAATGGACAAAAGACATGAAGAGACATTTCACCAAAGAGGATATATAGATGGCAAATAAACAGATGAAAACATATTCAGCATCGCTGGCCATTAGGGAAATGCAAATTAAAAACACAGTGAGGTATCACTATATCACTATGTACTTATGAGAATGGCTAAATCTCCAGAGACTTGAAAAAGTGCTGAGTGAGAAAAGTCAATAATCCATAAAGGTTACAACCTGTATGGCTCCCCTTATAGAACATTCTTCTAGTAAAAAAAAAAAAAAAAGAAAAAGGAGAACAGATTGGTGATTGCCTGGGTTAAGGAGGGGATGGGGCAGGAGGGAAGTGGCCCTGCCGGGATGGAATGTTCTGGGTCTTTCCTGCGGCAAGATCGCTATCGTGGTTGTGATCTGGTACTAGAGTTTTGCGAGATGTTACCATGGGGGGAAATGGATATAGGGGACAAGGGAGCTCTCTGTATTATCTCTTACAGCAGAAGGTAAGTCTATAATTATCTCAAAATAAAAATAAAAATAAAAAATAGCACAAAGAAGTCCCTGCCGGGCACCCTTTATCTGGCTTTCCCTAAGAGTAACATCGCACAGAACTACAGCACAATATCAAAACCAGGAAATTGACTTTGGCACCATGGTGGTTAGCTTTTAATGTGACTATTTATAGAATGCCAGGAATTGTGCTAAACGTTTTTTCTTTCATGCATACGCTCATTTAATGAACAAATATTTATTGCGCACTATGCTACAGGTTCACAGCAAGTAAAACAAGGCCTCCGAGCTGATGGAGCTGAATTTCTAGCTGGGGAGACAGAGAATAATCAGACATGTAAACAATTCATTGAATTCATGCCAGCTGGTGGTAAGTGCTTTGAAGGAAAATGCAGCGGGGTAAGGGCAGGCTGAGCATGGCAACACAGGTGAGTGTGACACTTCCAATGTGATGGCCATTTCTGAGGAGATGGCCTTTGGGTCCCAACCTGAAGGAGGTGAGTGCGTGAGCACTGTCCATTCCAGGTGGAAGGGTGTTCCTGGCTGAGCCAGCCACCCATGCAAAGGCCCTGAGGCAGGAAAATGCTCCCCCTCTTGGAGAACAGCAAGGAGCCAATGGAGCTGGAGTGTAGCGAGGGAAAGAAAGGGATGGGAAATGTGGGCCAGGGGTCATCGGGGTCAGATCATGGAGGGCCTTGGAGGCCTGGAAACGGGTTTGGACTTTATTCTTGGTGTGAAGAGTTTGGAGCAGGAGCGTGAGGTGACCTCGCTCACATTTTAGCAGGAACCCTCTGGGTGCTGTGGGGACAGGGGTAGAACTAGACCAGGTAGGGCCTGTCTGCACATGTTCAGTTAATGTCCTCAACCAGAACCCCAGCTTTGCCCAAGAGGAAACAGATGAGGGAAGGGAAGGGAAGCTACTTTTTGAAGCCCCACGTTGGGGTGCTCCTCTTCCCGACCCCTGCTGGCAGTTACTGCAGCTCTCCTGTCCCCTCTGACCTCTTTGCTCACCTCCCTGGGTGGCCTGGTGGAGTGACCTGTCATCCTGCTGGCAGCTCCGAGCCTGGGGGTAGCGTCTCTGGCTCTGGGTTGTGTCAGGTAGCCCTTCTGCCCACAGGTTTAAGTCCCATCCTCCAACCGAGACTTTATCAGGAATAAAGGGGATGTTTGGGCCTCAGTTGCTGACCATTTTTTCTTATCCCAATTGGCTCAAAAAGAGCCGAGCCCCCACCAGATACCAGAGGCACCAGGAGAAATGGCTAATGCAGAGTGCTGGGCACACTTCTAAGAGTGACCTGGACTTTCTGATTTATCCTCTTAACCATGGTTTCACCCTTGTGGGTGGCAGAGCTGAGATCTTAACCTGGCATTTGATTCTGGAGCCCGTGGCCTTCACCTTTAGGCTCTGCTGCCTCCCCATTCAATCCATGTGATTGTGTGACTTTGTGGGGTCTCTCCTTAACTTTTTACTGTAATAATTTTCAAACTTACAGAAAAGTTGAAATAGCACAATTCATGCCCATTTATCATCTACCTGGATTTAACAGCTCTTAGCATTTTACCACATGTATTTCCTCTCTCTCTCCTTGCCTTCCTCTTCCTCCTTCCTCCTCTTTCTCTTTCTTCACCCCATATACGTACATATATTTATGGTTGTTGCTGTCATTGTCATTTGTCTAAACAATTTGAATAAGTTTTATGGATCATAAGATCGTGGGCAACTTCTTAATAGGAGTCTGCCCTAAGAATCTGACTTGCAAAATGCACAGAGGAGGTAACGGGTCATCTGAATAAAATGCCAGGAAGAGCAGGAAGTGTCTCCTTGAGCAAGGAGGAAGGACAGGGATTTTTAAACTAACCCCATGGTGTCACCTGAAGATCTGAAGAACATGTTATCAGGAGGGGGTAGTTGGAAAGGGACTCCAGGAAAGGGGAGCAGAGGATGAGGCAGGGGCACTGTTTTCCCTCAAGGAACCCTTGCCCATCCTGGTCCTTGGGGAGGGGAACAGCTGCAGGTTGCTTAGTGGAAATGTTCTGCATGTTCACTATAGGTTTCATGTAGGTGACCTTTATCAAGTTGAGCAGTTCCTTTCCATTCCTAGTGTGCTGAGACTTTTCGTCATGAATGGATGCTGAATTTTGTCAAGTGCTTTTTCTGTATATATTGAAATAATCCTATGATTTGTGTCAATGTGTTGAATTACATTGCTTGATTTTCGAATGTCAAACCAACCTTGCATTCCTGTGAAAAACCCCACTTGGTCACGATGTATTATCCTTTTTATATATTTTGCTGGATTTGATTTGAAGTATACTTTTCTTGCAGTGTCCTTGTCTGGTTTTGGTAAAAGGGTAATGCTGGTTACAAAGTGGATTGGGGAGTGTTCCCTCTTCTTCTATTTCCTAAAAGAATGTGTATAAGATTGGTATTATTTTTTTTCTAAAATGTATGATAGGATTCACTTGTTAATCTTTGAATCTTTCCTCTAACCCTCAATCCAGTCCTGACACAATCAGCACTTGGTGCACGTGGAATGAATGAATTTGTGAGCCCAAGTGTTGCAAATTCAAATGGCTTCAAGGCTGGGCCAGTAACATAAATTTGTGAACCAGCAGAGTCTAAGCAATGGGGGCTGGGGGCCTTCAGCTAGAAAGCAAAGGCATGCAAATTCAAACTTTTGAAAACTTATTTGTGCATCTACCTGCAGACCTTCATTTGCAACCCCTATAAACAATCCTAATACCTTATACAGTAAAGACAGGGAGAAGCTGATAGAGGATACTTTAGGAACTTACTATATTTAGAAATTAAAAATGTGTGTATATGGCTCTTCTTATGTTGATTCTTCTTTTTCCTCCTCACTTCCCTTCTCCCTCACTCTTGCTACCCTGGGATTGCACACTTCCAATAAAATACTCTTAGAAAAAAAATTTTTTAAAAGGCACTATGGCATTACAGCCTGTGGTAGACACTGGCCCAAAGGGGCAGGCGGGTGGGAAACGCCCAGTGTGGCTCCTGCCAGCCCAAGCCCAGTTGGGATTCTTGCTGGAAGTGCACAGCATGTGGGCAGCATTTCTTGGCTAGCAGGACAAAAGTGGGCATGAGTTGGAATTCCCTGCCCCAGTTGTCTTGATGTTTTTGTTCATACCCCGCAGTGTTTGAGGAGTAGATTCATTGAGAAGAGGTATATGGAGACAGAAATAAAGTCCTGGCAGCCAGTCCTCCTAGACTGCTGGGGCGGTTTTCTCCCATCTTTTTCTCCTCTCAGTTTCTCTCCTGGAACGGCTCATTCAGCAAATCTTTCCTGCCTGTCTGTCCCGGGCCAGGCCATGTGCTGGGTGGAGCCAGGGACCAGCCAGGGTCCTGCCCTTGAAGACTGGGGACTGCAGACTGTCAACATAATGACTCAGAACCATCAAGAAAATAAGATGAAATAAGCTCACACTGCTTCTAAAGGCAAGGAAATGCATTCTACAGGTTGGAAGTCTTTCCATTCAAAATGGTCAAAATAAAAAACAAAGAGTTATCACTCGAAGGGACAAACTTCATTAGTGGAGAAAAGCCATTCCTGTGGAACTGGCCCTTTTCCAAACATACTTGATAAATGAGTCATTACTGCGCAGTGTTTTTAAGGGGTAGTTGAAATGTTTTCCTATTGCTGGGGCACAAAGGGTGAGAGAGGCAGTACAGTCCCGCATTTTAAGTTTTGGTGGTGACTTCAGTGTTTAAAAACAGCCTTTGGGATCAGTTCTAAAATCTCATGAATTCTGTGTAACTATTAAATTCTTACTTGTCTCTCTCATATCTTGGTTTCTTTTTCCATTAAAGTTTAAAAAATATATTTTGAATTTTCCCTGGCATCAAATTGAAGTCATAAGACCTCAGAATCGCAAGCAGATGCTCTCTTTCTAGAGTGTGAGTGTGTGGGGGAAGTTTTATTCAAGTGTTTTTTGTGCAAAAAATAATTAGGCATGTAAAAAATCTGCTATAGAAAGTGCACACATTCTCTGGAGAGTGCCTCAGATTTTCTTCAAGGTTCAGTCTTGCAGAGATAGTGA
This sequence comes from Tolypeutes matacus, assembly GCA_026826555.1. NCBI lineage: Eukaryota > Metazoa > Chordata > Mammalia > Cingulata > Chlamyphoridae > Tolypeutes > Tolypeutes matacus. The sequence goes on along the minus strand of JAKSZT010000088.1, from coordinate 5,576,672 downwards.
TAGTTTTTAACATACATACTTTTTTTTTTTCTTTCTTGATTCAGGCTTGTTTTTGTTTACTTGCTTTTTGGCCTGACCCCCACTGTGACTCTAACTTGTGAGAATTTAAACCTGAAAAACTGGCATTTAAGATTAGGCATGAAAATATGAGATTAATACCTCCAAAATTTTTCACGCATTTTGGATAGTCTCTGTTCCAATTTTTTTTTTTAACACCGATATGAACATGTGCTGGGAAGCAGCACAGGTTCTTAAAAGTGCTTTGCCAAGCACACCTCTAAAGCTAACCCCATTAGGGGAAAAAAAGAAACACCATAACAGCACTGTTGGCCCCAAAGCAATTTACCAGCCATTATGGCTGGCTCTCAACTGTTTCTCATTAAGCACCTTCCCCAAGGGCGGCCCTGGGACTAGTTCATTCCTTAATTATCAGCCCCTAGCTCAGTGCCTGGCAGCATTAGGTGCTCAGTAGAAATCAGCTAAATGAATTATTTGAAAATGCATGAGCTAAAGAGATATGTTAAATGAAGGGGCTGCCAAACAGATGATCCATGCTGTAGGGCAAAAGATGCTGCCTGGCCTTTCAAATCCCAAAATGGACTTTTGAAAATTTTAGCAGGGACATTGCCTTGAAATCCAAGAAGCTACTTTGCCTGGTGGAAAACATTTCTGAAAGGGGAAGGAGAGAACTTTGTCCTGCTCTCCACTTCTCCCTCAGAACTGGGGTCAATGGATGCCAAGAGAGGTTCTCGGAGAATTCTGAATAAGGGGCCACTTATCCTCTTGGAGGGCCCCACACCCAACTGTTAGGCATACGCCATGGTGGTGTGGGGGCTGCGGGGTAGAGGAAGCTGTTCACGGGTCATTGCAGAGAGGACCTGCTGGTGGTTTCTAGATGGAGCATCCTTCTCTCTTCCCTAGAAAATTCTTACCTGTTCTTAGGGACTCACTCAGATACTTTCTCTCCGGGAAGACTTGTCTGTCCCCCAGTCTGAGTAACATGTCTCCTCTCCCCTCATGTATGTTATCCCTTTTTACTATGTCCCATAGGTCTTTTATTCTGTTTTATTTCTTCTAATCTTTCTTACTATGTTTCAGTTTTGGTACTTTGTATTGTTCTGTTTTTGAGTTCACATCTCCTGTATTCTGCTATGTTTAATCTTCCAATGAGTTCATTTCCACACAAGCCCCCGCCCCGAGATGGCTCCATTGTCTGTTTGCTTGCTGTTTTTGCTTGTTGTCTGCTTGTTGTTCTTGCTTGCCGTCTGCTCGTTGTCTGTTCGTTTCTTCTTAGGAGGCACCAGGAACTGAACCCAGGACCTCCCATGTGGGAGGCAGGTACACAACTACTTGAGCCACATCCACCCCCTGCTTGATTTTTGTTTTGTGCTTGCTGTCTGCTCGTTGTTTGCTTGCTGTCTTGCTCATTGTTCTTGTGTTTTTTGCTTGTTGTCTGCTCTTTGTTTCTGCTCATGATCTGCTCGTTGTTTGCCTGTCGTCTTTAGGAAGCATAGGAATCAAACCCAGGACTTCCCACGTGGTAGGCAGGTGCACAATTGCCTGAGCCACATCACTCCCAATGGTTCATTTTTCTGTTCTAGAAAGTTAATTCAGTTCATTTTCTTCAAAGATTCTCATTTCCCATTGAAAATCTTCTACCTTTTGTTTTCTTTTACATTTTCCTCTAGTTTCTTTGCCTGTATTTTCTCTTCATTACTGGGTCATATTTTCTTGACCCTTTTCATGTTTGGTAATTTTAATTCAATGCTGGACATTGTGTATAAAAAGCAAAGAGGCTCCAGGTGATGTTATTCTTCTCCAGGGGATGGTTCCTCCTTCATTCCTAAAAACATTCAAGTAAAAACAAAAACAAAAACTAAATACAAAACTGTCCCTACTGGACAAGTAGGGTGAGAGGCTTTTCACCTCAATCCAATCAGAAATTGAGCAGGGTCAGATCCAGGTTACAGTTTTAGTCATATTCAATCTATCTCTGGTTGTCCTCATTCCCACTTCATGCCCTCCTAGGTTTTGACTGAGAGCTTGGTGGGACTGTCTCTCCTTAGCCCTGAACGATTTCCCTTCACAGTTTCCATCCCAGCTCTTGGGCCTCCTGCCCAAATAGCTTCAAAACCTGGCAAATTGAGTGGGGAGACTGGCAGCATGTTTGAGGCAGGTTCCACCCCCAGGCTGCTTCCTGAGAATCATTCTGCCTTTTAGAAGATGTTGGCCTAACTCTCTGGCCGCCTGCACATCACCAGAACTCAGAAAATGTACCATAGTTGGGAAGGGTGGTGCATCTGAATCCCTGCAAGTTTCCGTGCTCCGTTCTCCCAGGTGACCAGTTAGATGTTTTCTGGTTTCTCTTCCCCCAGCACAGGCTCTCTGCCAGGAAGTCCAATGGTAAGTCTTCAGAAATTACAATGGTTGGATATTATCAGCTCACCTCAGAAAAGGTCTCCTGTCTCTAGAATTTAATCTGTTCTTTGCCTCATCACTTCCACAGCTTGCTGATGCCTTAAAAATACGATTTTTAAAATTTGTCTGTATTTTTTCAGTTGTTGCAGTGGGAAGGATGGCCTACGGTGATCTACTACTTACTCTATGATGCTGAAAAAGAATGCCTTCCACATAGTGTAGCCACCTATTTACTTTAAAAGAGATTCATGCTTCAGTGAAAAAAGCTAAATATAAAATTATGTCTCCCTCATTATCCCAACTGTAAAAATCCTCTGCGCAAGTGAATAAGAACGAGAGAGGAACATGGAAAAAGTAAGCCTGATGGGCTGGGGTAGCAAGTTTTCTCTGTGCTTTTGATTTCCTGTGATATGATTAAAATGTGGTTTATAGAATTTTCAAAAATATCATTTTGGAAACCCAGGCTTGGCTCCTGTGGCTCTGCCTGAGAGCTGCTTGCAAGATGGCGCCCCAGGTCCTTGTAAGTGGAACGACCGCCGGCCCCTCTCCCAGTTCTGTGTCTCTCCAGGTGATTCCTTGCTCTGCTGGAGAGTCCCCTCACCTTGTCCTGCCACAGTCTTCTTCCTCATCAAGGCTCTTAGAACAGCTGGGGACGACTGACCATACTGATCTGTTTTGAGTGTCTGATATATTCTCTGGCGCTTTCACAGGTCGAACTCTGAGCTCGGAGCCTGGGATGCTGGGGAAGCACCAGGCGCTGCCTTTCTCTGGCTGTGTGGCAGCTGGTGAGCCACTTGGCCTTTCTGATCCCCAGTTTCTCCATCTGTAAAGTGGATCCCACGCACCCTCTACAACCGGTTGAGGACTCAGGGCCACGCTGTCTGCATTTGCGCCGTGGAGTCCAGCCAGCCTGCAGCCCTCCTTGCTCATGGATGTGGGTCCACGGAAGCCACAGAAGCTCTGTGTCACTTGTGGAGGGACACACGGCCCAGGGATCCTGGGGTGACCTGATTAGATAAATTCACACGCCAGACTCTTCTGTTCATTCTCCAAACTCACACGGATCACTAAGTGTTGGCGCACACAAGACAGATGTGTCCTTTCGCTGGGGCGAGCCCTGAGCTGGGGTCCCTGAGATGAACTAGGTGCAACCCCATCTTTTGCAGATGGGCAAAAGGCGATGCCAGCACCTGGTGGGTGCCGAGACCACGGGGGGTACCCCTGGAAGCCCGGATGAGGGCTGCAAGGAGAGGACGCCACACCCTGACGTGCCTCTCCCCGGCCTGGCCCCCATATCTGCCCACTGGTGCATATCCTGCTGAACCCCAAATCCCAGAGAGAGTTAAAGGCTTTGGTGATGTGAAACACGAGAGCACAAACAACATGGTCGTAAAAGCAGTCAGCCCTGTAAATTGTGAAATCCAAGACGCAGATGGACTTTTTGTTTCGAAATAAACACTGCAAATTTTATATGAGGATTGAAACTAAGAACAAAGATAAAGCAGGAGCCTGTTCTGTGTCGAGACCCACCATGCTCTATCAGACTGTGCGCCTCAGATCTTGAGGCTTCTTTTGTGATTGGAAAGGGGCTACTGAGGTCCCACTGCCAACCTCCCACTGCTCCTGAGTGAGTTGGGGATACTTGGGGTCCCTTCTGAAGGGTGGGAATGAACTCGATGGGATGGGAAGGGCCTTCCAGGTGAGGGAAAGGTGGTCTCGGGCCAAGGGAGGGCTGAACAGGAACCTGAGAATGTCTCATCCCCCAGAGTGTAAGCTCCATGAAGGCAGAATTTTTGTGTGGCCCAGAACTTTTGTCTGTTTGGTTCAAAATGGCACAGATTCCTAACTCACCGAGTAGCTAGCACATAGTAGGTGCTCAATAAAATATTTATTGAGTGATTGAGCAAAGGAATGAATGAACGAACTATTTGCAGGGTATTCAAAGAGAAGAGGCTGAAGATGAGACGGAAGAAAACAGACGGGAGAGGATCCCAGGTGTTGTACGGGCCAGTGTGTGGTCACCGACTTCACCCTGCAGGCAGCGGGAGCCGGCGACAGGCAGCACGTTCCCAGGCGTGCGCCCACGCGCGAGGTGGGCGTGGGGCTGGCCGGAACGATTGTGCGTGACACCACGGCGGGGCAGTGCCAAGGCCACGGCCACAGCCGCCCAGCCCTCCGACAGCCCAGGGGCTCGGCGCCGGCTCTTACTGATGCGTGCAAGGCTTTACCAGGACGAGAGGAAGCAGGAGGCAAACACGAGCAAAGCCAAACGGCAGAAGGCGTGGAGCAAGCCCAAGAAGAAAAAGCCAGGAGCAGGCTAGCAGGAGGCCCCGGGCCCTGGGCAGAGCTCGCACCTGGGTGCAGACAGACGGACTCCCGGGGAGACACTGGAGCCCCCGGCCTCTGTGGAACGGCACAGGTTCCCGCTCACAGGGTTATGTGCGAGCCCAGCGAGCGGAGGATGGGCAGGCACCCGGTGCATGCCTGGCCTTGCTCAGGGCTCCAGAAGCACATGGTGGTGCAGACTGAACACAGGGATGAGGACTCTGAGCACCTAAGGGGGCTGCGCTGCCCTCCAACCTTGGCTGTTCTTTCTGCCTCACGTGCCTTTCTGGCCCCATCTCTGCTGGCAGAACTCTTCCTACTCGCTGTTCCCAACTCAGGAGTCAGAACCCTCTGGAGTCTTCCAGGATCAGTCCTTCTTCTCCCTCCCCCTCCTCCTCCTCCTTGTCCTCCTCCTCCTCTAACCACCTCGCCCTCCCCCCCACCTCCTCCTCATCCACCACCTCCTCCTCCTCCTCCTTTTCCTCCTCTCCACCTCCTCCAGCCAACTCACTGATAGCCATCAGTAGGCACGGCCAGATGTGAGACAGGTGGGCGTGGCTCCCCCACTGTCCCTTGGCGCTCTGCACACACCTGAGTCCTGATCATTTTCCTTAAAGGCTTGTTTTACACACTTGTCTCCATCCAGGGGAGCAGGAGCTGAGCTTCTCGAGAGCCAGGACCAGGCTCCTTTCTCCCTCCTTCTCCCATCCTTGCACGTGCCACCTCCTCCCTTCTTCTTTGCCCACCTGGCAGACTTCTCTTTACCCTCTGGAGCTGCTCCCTGCAGGCCCCTCTTCCCAGGCCCTCCAAGGATCTCCGTGGTGCCGAAAGGGCCGGCTTAGGGGTCTGTATCCCCAGCCCGAGTCCCTCGAGGAAGCTGGGCCCGATGACGCCTGGCCTCCAGCCCCCAGCACAGGCCCTGGCAAGGTTTGTGCTTGGTATTTGTGAACAAACACTTCCAACCCAACGTGCGCTGGATCTGAAGCTCTGGGGAGAGCAGGGGGCCTGGGGTTGGAGGGTCTGGAGTGAATTTTGTCTTTGCTACCCAGTAACTGTGTAACATCAGACAAGTCCCTTTATTCATTTGAGCCTCAGTCTCCTCATCTGTAGAATGGGGATAATTTGAGGCAAGGGGAGATTGAAGCGCCTTGTAAACTGAGTTGTGCACAGCTGGGAGGTGGGATGCGGCCAGGGCCTGGAGTCTGGGGAAGGCCTGCTGGGCTTGCTCCTTGCTAGGCAAGGCAGTGCTTCTTAAGGCTCACAAGCCATCAGCCATCACAGATTTCCCTAAAACATGAGTCCGTACAAAAGACTGTTGAGTTTCTTTTGAAGACCATGACTGACGGAGACTCTGCCCCAGTAATTTAGCTCAGTGAGTTTGCGTTGGTTGAACAGACCCTAGAGGTTCTGCCATACATGCAGCTGGGGTGAGGAGGAAACTTGGGGCCTTTCATCAGAGCCATTTGTCCTTCCAGCGAACGGTGGGTGGTTGGACCAACAGAGAAAGAGACTTTCATTAGAGCGGCATGTGCCCTTTGACCCATTCATCTGACTTCTGGGAACCTGTCCTAGAGTAATAATCTCCAGCACAGAAAGGCTTATTTAGTTATGAACAAATACATGGTCTCTGCAGTATTTCTCCCCCCGCCCCAAGATGGCTCCCTCATCTGTCTGCTCACTGTTTCTGCTTGCTGTCTGTGCTCGCTGTCTGCTCGTTGTCTGCTCGTCCTCTTTAGGAGGCACCGGAACTGAACTCAGGCTCCTATGTGGGAGGAGGGGAACCAACTGCTTGAGCCACATCTGCTCCCTGCAGTATTTCTTTTAACAGAAAAAAAAAAAAAGAAAGAAAAGGAAAAAAAAACCTGGAATCAATCTGAACATCCCATAGAGGAATGAGTTGATGTTTTCCCAACTTGGTGGCATTTTACTGCCCACTGAGAAGGAATGACTATGAGGCCTAATTAAAGAAATCAAGTTACAAAAACATGTACCCTGAGATCAGCTATGTAAACTATGCATATAAAATACTGAAAATATATATGCCACAGTTCTGGTTATGTTAGGAGGGTAGGATTATGGGTAGCTTTTGTTTCCATTTTCCCCAATTTTCTGCAATATGGTTATAGTTAAAAGTATATTATAATGCTAAAATTCAGAAACAAAGGAACAATGACGGTTTTCCTAAGGCAGAGCTGGAACTGCTGAATTTGTGTGTGGGGGGAGGAAAGTTCTACAGAAGCACTGGCGTGGCCTAAATAACTTTATTTTTCTTTAATGAAAAAATAATACATGCACAGGGTAAGAAATATTCAACGCAGAAAGGTATATAAGTGCCATATCCTAATGAAACTGCTTCTTCCTTCAATATTCTATCTATCTATCTATCTATCTATCTATCTATCTATCTATCTATCTAATCTTCTCGGAGCCTAGCATACATACAACTTTACATTCTGCTGTCATCTTCATTTTATTTAAATATGACACCTCTGTTGCAAGAGTCTTCATACTTATAAATTTAAAGGATTACATGATATTCTATAGGGGGCTGTGTCATATATATTTACTAACTCTCCCTCTATATGAGACTTTCATTATTTATGTCTCTGTTTATGTTACGGTTAGAAATCTCATTGCAATAAATGTAATTGTATACAATGAATATGGAAAATCTTCTAGATATCCTTTCTATCAGCAATAACACATCAGAAAATGATGGGAAAACATTTCACTCAAAATAATGTTAAAAATAATAAAGTGTTTAGAACTTATATCTATACGATCTATATAAAGAAAACGGCAAAATGTTCAGAAAGAGTGATCTAAAAGGTCTGTGTTTTATGCATGATTTGTCTGTAAAAGTACAACTTCTCTAATAAAAAAGAGAAGACTTGAATAATTGGAGAGGCAGTTATGTCACGGATAGAGAATTAATGGAGTAAAGGTGAGGTACTGCCTCACTCAAATCTCTCGGTCGCAATGGACAGAAGCCTACACTTAGGCAGAAAAGGGAGCTGGATGGAAGGATTCCACAGAGCAGGGTTCTCAAGCTTGGCTGAGCGCAGGGATCACCTGGGTGGGCGCGGGGGGCTGGCTCCCTCCCTGGGAGATTCTGGCATAATTGGTCTAGGGTGCGGCTTGGGTATCAGGATTTTTCCAGTGTGCCCCCAGTTTGAGAACCACTGTGGTAGAGGACCCGAAAATCCAATTAGCTGGGCCTGGGGCGGGGTGGGTGGAGCCGCATGCAATGGAAACGCTTCTGCCAGGGCCAACCCTGTGGGCAGGGGGAAGGCGTTGTCCTCGGTGAGAAGGCATCCTGGGCACGGCCAAGTCCCTGAAGTGCCCAGTCCACGCATGTGCCCTCTCCCCTCTCCATAGACTGGCGCCTCCTAACTCGGTCCACTGAGCTCACAACTCCAAGGTCATTAACTCCCCGTTACAGCCAGACGCCGTGGAATGAGGACCCTGGACTTAGGGAAGGTCCATCCCTCCTTTGATGCTGTAACAATCCCGGTACCTGTTAAGACTGGGCCGACGTGAACAGGAAAGCACTCGTCAAACGCGCTGGGCAGCTCGGGGAATCATCGGGAATTCGCAGACCACACTCAGAAGCGGGGCGCGGACAAGGACGTCTGGAATGAAATGGGGACCCCAGCCACATTCAGGCCACACGGCCGGACAGGCGAGGACCCCGCCGTGGGTGCCGTGGGCGCCGAGCCTGGAGCGCCACATCCTGGCTGCTGCTGCCCACGAGACGGGGTGTCCCCAGCCTGGCCCCTTTGCATCACCAGCGCCCCTCTCAAAGCTCGGGGGCTCGTCACACTGGCTGGCCCGGGTCACAGGCGAGCACCCAGCTTTCAGGGCAGCTGGAGGATTCGGTTTCCACAGCGCGGACACCTCAGGAGCCTCTTCAATGGGAATTCCTCAGCTACAGGGGACAACGAGAGATGTCTGCTCCAACCCCACTTCACTCCCGTGCAGCCCGGACGAAAGGGGACATTTAAAGATGGCAGGTCCTGAGCAATACACATGGCCGACAACAAAAGGGCTGCAAATGTCCCGGAAACAAACAAAAGCCCCATCACAGGGCTGTTCCGGTCTCGGCTGCTCCAGGCCACCAGGAAGCAGGGGGTCCCGCAACCCAAGAAGGTGGGGGTCTCTCATTCTGTCAAAACAAAATGGCAATTGCCGCTTATAATGGTTTTTCCCACATGAGCTCCAGGGCTTTTAATCTTTTCCCAGTTCCACTGAACTAAACATGAGGGCCGCTACCCGACACCCTTGTCAGGAGCTCATCATATTTGTCTGTTCGGGGCTTTTGTTCCTGTAGCACAGGAGTTTCCGTCTTCCAGCTTCGGAGCAGAGTGCGGCACCTCAAGAACTATGTTTCAGCTAAAAACAAGTGGTGGTGGTTTTCCTTGACGTTGGCCTGATCATCGGTTTTCTTTTTTCTCTCAGATCCATAAAGTCCCAGGACGGCTGAGGTTCTGGAATGCTCTGGAATGATGGTGTGCGCTTCCTTCCCGGGTTCTGAGGTCACAGGTTCACAACCCCTGTTCCTCACCTCTTTCCTTGAAACTGGTCCGAGAGAGGCGGTGCGGGGCTGGGTGGGCCCAGGGGCTGGCGAGGAGCTCCAAGGACCCAGGTTTGGCTCCCGGCTCTGCTGCTGCTCTGTGTGGACCTGCAGCCCCCCCCCCCCCGAGCCTGCTTCCTTGGCTGGGAGCTCGGGGTCATGACATGGGCTGGCTGCGTCAGCGAGATGAGCTCAGAGGGCCTGGCGCACGTGGGACATGGCGGGACGTGCGGTTGAGCATCTTCAGCTGCTGCAGGGGAGACGAGCACAGGCGGCTCCGCCAAACGCCTGACCCTCCTCAAGGCCTGAGGGGGGCGCCCCATGTCCACGCCTCTCTTCCTCTCCTCTCACCACACCCACTTCTTGAACTCAACCCCTGTCCTCCTGAGTTCTACACGTCCTGTTCCCTTACCCGGCCATCTGTGGCCATGGAGCCTGCTTCACGCCTGCTCACCCTCCAGGCTGGGTGTTACCTACTCACCCAGGACAACTAGCAAGAGGACAGTGGTGGACAACTCCCATCCCCCAAAACAGAGGCCATCCACAGCCGCCAGCAAGACAGTTCCATCCATCTGCCCCATCCATCGTTAGGAGAGTGGGCATCACCATCTCCAAATCCTCAACATCAAGGAATGAACAAACATAAGGGGGCAATGCAACTATGGACTAAAGTAGACTAGCAATGGAAGAACTTGTATCACTGATATAAAGACGGTGGTCACCAGAGGTTCTGAGGGGAGGGAGAGGGAAGAATAGGTGTAACTTGGGGCATATCGGGGACATTGGAATTGCTATGCATGACCTTGCAATGACAGATACAGGCCATTATACATTTTGTCAAAACTTATAAAATTGTGCAGTGCAAAGTGTAAGCCATAATGTAAACCATAGACCATGCTTAGTAGCAATGCTTCAATACATGTTGATCAATTGTAACAAATGTGCCATACTGAGAGAAAGTGTTGAAGGGGAGGTGATAGGGCATATGGGAATCCCCTACACTTTTGATGTAACATTTATGTAATCTAAAGCTTCTTTTAAAATAAAGGTGCTAATGCTAAGGGTGGAGGGGTACCTCCTCCAGGAAGGCTTCTTTGACCACCTCCTAAGTCACTGTCAGTGCTGACGGCGTAGGGTTGTCATGAAATGTCTCACTTCCTGAATCGTGGTGTGCACCAGATGCCCAGCAAGAGCTGCTCACAGAGCCCTCTGACTGAGAGAAGGGACATTCAGGAGAGCCTCAGAGCCCACACTGACCCCCCCACTCATGTCACGACTTCCAGCAGGACCAGGCCTGCCCATCTTGGGAGTTCTCACCTGGTGCCTGTCTCCTAACGCCTGGGGACAGACAGTCCAGGCTGGCCCAGCTTGAAAGACCACCTGTCTCTTGGTTAGATCCATCTGTCCTTTGCCGAGTCAATGGCCAGTCACAGAGACAAAGAGGAGCTGGAGAGCCTGTGGAGGACAAGGGCCAAGCCAGTGCTCTAAAGCAGGGAAGCCTAAGAACCAGAGGAAACTGGTGGCTCTCCAGGAAAGCTGAGGAGAGGTCTCCTACTGCCCTGCCCTTTCCCCTCCTGGCTGCAGACCTGGCTGAGGCCCACCCTTCCCTGCTGGTCCCTCCGTGAGCCTCGGGCAGTGCCAGATGCCCACGGGGTGCCTGGTTCTTTGCAGAATGAAGGAGAGCCGCCCACACCCACCGCCCTGCTTGCTCAGCCCTGCTCGCTCCTCACTGCCTTTCTCTCCAGCCTCAAAGAGGACCCCCTTCCCATCGGCATTGGCCGCCCTGCTCTAACCGCAGCGGGACTTGTCAGTGCTGGCCTCACTGACCGCCCGGCAGGGCCTCTCCGAGAACCCTACAGGGACAAGGCCTTCTGGTTTCCCACCTGCCTCTCAGGCTGTTTTTTCCAGTCTTCATTCTGGTCCCTAGGGTTTTATTCTCTGTCACTTTCTCTAGGTACTCTGAGCCTTTTCCATGGCTTAAAAGAATCAAACTAATACCAAAGTACTAACGCATCTCCAATCTGTCTCCGGCTCAGAGCTTGCCCCCTCCCAATGCCCACCTGCTTGCAGGACCTCGCCACCTGCGTCCTCAGGCACCTTGTACCATCCGAGGTCACAATGGGCCAGATAATCTTCCTGAGGTGCCCAGGATCTCTCAAGCTCCCCAAGGAAAAACGCTTCATACTCTTCTCTGCCTGGGAATCTCCTGCTCATCTTTCAAGGCCAGTCCCATGTCACCTCTCCTTAACCTAGGAGACAGCAAGCAGGCCCCTTTCATCAGCTTCCCTAGGCTCTCTGCAAACCTCAAACTTATGAGACATCCTGTGAAATTTGTTTTCTCTTTTTGATTCCTTAAATTTAACTCTCATTCAGAAAAGGGTGCACATCATAAGTGAACAGCTTGATGAATTTCCCCAAACTGAACCCAGTCTTGTGAGCAATGCCTAGATTTAAAAAACAGAAACTGACCAGGTCCCAGCTCCCCCAGAAAATCCCCTCATGGCCCCTGGAACCACTAACCCACCCCAAGGGTCAGCACTCTCCTGACTTCCCCTGTTCTTGTACTCTATAAAGGGAATCATGAATGTGGGGGTTGAAACTGTATGTACCCAAGAAAAACATTTTCTTCAGCTTAATTGTGAAGTAGGACCTTTTGGTGAGGTTATTCAGTGAAGGCGTGGCCCACCTCAGCCAGGGTGAGCCTTAACCTGATCACAGGAGCCCTTTATAAGACACTGAACTAATAAGACACACAGAGAGAAGGGAAGCCACAGGGAGCAAGAAGCTGAAATCAACAAACCCAGAAGAGAGGGGAGAGGCAGCAGACACCGCCATGTGCCTTGCCATGTGACAGCGGAGCCAAGGATCACCAGTGGCTGGTCTTCAGTCTTCTGGAAGAAAGCATCACCTTGGTGATGCCTTGATTTGGACATTTTCCCAGTCTCAAACCTGTGCGCAAATTAATTCCCATCGTTTAACCTGCCCCATTTCATGGTATTTGCTTTGTGCAGCCGAGGAAACGAAAACAGTGAAGAACATGCCTGGCTTCTTTTGCTCTGCATTAGGTCTCTGAGATTCACCCCCACTATTGAAAGAGTTGCACATCATTCCATTTTCGTCGCTGTGTGATATTCCAACCCGAGAATGTACCGCATTGTATTCATTCTCCTGCTGCTGATATGGGGCAGTTTCCATTCTGAAGCTATTGTGAATAGGGCTGCTATGAACATTCTAGCACACGTGTTTTGGTACACATGTGCCTGCATTTCTGCTGGGTATAAACCTAGGAGTGGAATTGCTGGGTCTTGGGCTCCATTCCTTCCTCTAAGTGATGTCCTTGTGGGGTCCTCACCTACATTTGTTTTTTTAAAATCTAGTTTTGGAAAACCACGAATGGCTGCAGCCATGCATGCCTATGCAAAGAAGCGCCTGCAGGCCCTGCTCAAAGGCTGCCTCCTTTAAGGGCCTCTGTGATTTCCTGGGTCAGAAGGAATCTCTTCCCTCTGGACTCTGGCCCCACTTGGTGTCCTCGGTAACCCGGCACATTCTGTACATGCTGGGCTGTCAGTCTGCGTTGCCAGACTGACAGTCCCCTGAGGGTCCAGCCAGGTCACAGCCCGGGACATGCCTGGGATCTGCAAGGGAACTGGAGACCCCCCAGGCGGGAAGGGAAGCAGAAGGACAGTGGATGCAGGGCCTTGCCTGCCGGCTTCCCAGAAGCCCCAAGTGGGCACTGTCTTTATTCTCTCCTCAGAAGGTGCCTGGGACCCTCAGGCAGGGCTTCCCAGGCCCCCCAGCTGCCTCTGCCAGGGCCCTTACTGCAGGGTCGGGTGGAGTTAACCCTTGAGACTGAAGCCCACCCCTGAAACCCTCGGTGGGGTGGGGATCAGGTTTCACTCCCGATGGGGGTAGGAAGGGGGCTGCCTTTCCCAAGCCCAGGCTTGTCTGGCTTGAAAACGCATCCCTCTTCCCGTACTGCCCCCCAGGCATAAGTTTTGGGGTCCCCGCTCTCACCCCACAGCCGTGGGGCCAGCGTGCCCTTCCGTGCAGGGAAGAGAAGGGGGTCCCACATCTCTAGGAAGGAGGTGGTCTGGGAGGGAGGGAGGACCCAGCAGCCCGGGCTAGCCCCGCCTCCGCCGCGCCCTCCCTCACGCCCTCCTCCCGGGCGGGATAATTGAACCGCTCGGCGCCCTGCCCAGCGTTGGCTGCGAGGGCTCGGCCGAGCGTGGAGTCTGCGCTGCCCCGCCGCCCCGCGCACGGAGCCGAGGAACCGAACCTCCGGCGTCTCGCGCCCCGCGCCTTTGTCTGCTCTGCGGCCCGTGCCCGCCCCCCCGCCAGCCCCATGGAGCGCGCGGCGCCGTCCGGCCGGGTCCTGCTGCCGCTACTGCTGCTCGGCGGCCTCTCACTGCTGGCTGCCCGAGGTAGGGACGCCGTGGGGAATGAGGGGGTGAACCAGGAGCGGGTGGGAGGCTCGGGTCCCCGGCCCGGTTCTAGTGTCTCCCCCACTTGGCTCTGCACGCCTTGGAAGTTCTGGAGATTTTCGTGTTGCCCCGAGCTGGGCCCCCAGCTCTGTCCTTGGGTTTCTGAGCTGCACTGCCTCCCAGGCCAAGGCAAGGTTCCCTCCCCATCACCCCACCCTGGGCTCACATCCCTAATCACCTCCCTGGCTGGCTGGCCCGCCAGACTAGCCCTGCTTTGGGAGACTTGCTTTAAAGGTTGGAACTGCTCCCCCAAATACATTTTCCTGCACATCCCAGGGCCCACCCACCTTCCTACCAAAGTCCTGGCAAATTGTGCAGCACTGAAGGTCCCACCCTGGGTCATTGGGGAAAGCACACTGGTGATTACGTCCCATCACACACACCCCCGCGCTTGGCTAGTTTTTTCTCATTGCCCCTCACTCCCACCCCTAGGTAGGGGCTCTTGCACCCACCTTTCTGATGGGAAAACTGAGGTTAGGAAAGGTAATTTTCCCAGGACACACAACCAGTCATGCGGGGAAGGAAGCAGCAAGGAAGTGGGCAACCTGAAGGTTTTCAGGGTGATACCGTGGTGGGAGTGGATATCAGTCTGGTCACCTCATCCCTGCCCACCCCCCTGGGCCACAGAGGGCCCAAGGCAGTGGTTCTACCAGGCCCATGCCCAGCTGGGACTGGGGACAGGCCACTTCCAAACCCACTGACCCATATACAAGGGAGATGGAGTCTCCACTGGCAAGCCCATGGCCAGAGCCCCCAGCCCAGGCCTGAAGTACCTTAATGGTGAGAGCTCAGGCCACCCCATTCTCTGGGTGGGTGCTGAGCTCCCGGGGCTTGACAATGAGGCCCTGCAGATCAGAGTGGCATCAAGTGAGCAGAGCCCTGACCTCTGACCTCTCTGCTGACTGGGGACTTATCTGGGGCCATTAGACAGACCTGGCCTCCAGGGAGGCTTTGTTTCTCCTAGCACTCAGGCCCAGACAAGGGTGCCGGCCCACCCTAGGAATTCCCAGATCCATTATCTGTGGTTTAGTTTAGTTTCTTTTAAACTCCCCAGTGACCTCCTCCTCCTTGGTCAAAACATCCCTTGTCCCAGCTAATGCTCGCCAGGGTTCCAAGGAGAAGCTGAGGAGGGGGGAGAGCTTTGCAGAGGTTTCCTGGCTCGCTCACTGCAGCAGGCCTCCGCAGATCTCTGGTGTGCTGAGCCCTGTCACCTGCTTGTCCTGGGTCACATATCGTGGGGGAGGCAGTGTGGGGAGGCGCGGGGTGCAGGTTGGCATGGAGAACCTTCCCAGCCCCCAGGAGCTCCCAGGGAGCTTCTTGGGGGAGATGGTGCTGGGCAGAGGAGGAAGGGCATCTGGACAGTCTCGGCTATCCACATGACCGCTGGCGGGAGCAAAAGCCCAGAGAGGAACTCCTGCTGGAAATGGAAGGGACCCCAGAGACCCCACATTTTATAGACAAGGAAATTAAGGTCCAGAGAGAAGGCAGAGTTCAACTCTCACAGGCAGAAAGATTCCCCAAAGCTTCTGTCACTGTTCCTTTCTGCCTCCTGTGCAAGAGAGGTTTTTTCCTCTCAGGTTTTCACTTTGAAGGAATACACTGGGACTTCCTAGGCGGGCTGGCTTACTCTTCCTGACTGGTAGGTTATAATGATTTTTCTTTGTAGAGAAAGTCCTAAGTTGAAGGGTGTAAAAGAAAACGCTCAATTGCCTGCTTTGGGGAGAATGACTGTGTGGTCCTATGGCCCTTTTTGTTTCCTTTGGGGGAGATTCCTCTTTTGAATTTCAACAAATATAGTTTGGTATAACTTGGGAGGAAGTGCCTTGTTCCTTTCTGCAGCTGTAAGCTTAGGAGCTGTGGGGTTCACCGAAGTCCTGGAAGGTGGTGGTGACACAGTCCTCCTGCCCTACCAAGAGCGGGGCCGGGGGGTGGGGGCACAGAACCAAAAAGGGATCGTGGAAAAGGCAGTCGAATGCTGAGCTCCTCAGCTAGTCTGCTGCTCCTGTTGGGGACCTGGCCACCGAAATGCAGAAGGGGTGCTGGCCCTTCCTGCCAAGTGGCAGAGGCACAGGTCTGTCCTGTGTCTGTCTGTCCCGTTGAACTTTACCGAGCGCTGGCATAGGGAGGGAGAGGAGAGGAGGAAGGTGTTGGGAAAGACAGTTGTATTTTCTCCAAGGCTTGCCTCCAGCTGGCTCTTGAAGGTCTTTTAGGAGGGCAGTGTTGCCGACTGATTAAAGAGAAAGTCATGTTGGGAGGGAGAACAAAGGCGCGAGAGGACTTGGCTTGAACACACGTGGCCTGTGCTGCTGCTGCTGCTGGAAGTTTCCCAGTCGGGGGTAGTGGCTGGACAGGAGGAGGGGGAGGCTGGCAGCCCGAATGCCCCCTGGGAGACCCCATAAAGTGAACAGTTACAACCCAGCCTCAACTGGAGGAAGCAGTCCCCGAACTGGGACCCAAGGGAGTTGGCCAGGCTCTGGGTGGGCCGGGAGGAGGGTGGGGAGGATGTTCTGGCAGAGGGAGTGACAAAGGTCCAGAAGGCCGAAGAGAACGAGGGACTTGCAGGGAGCGTCCAGGAGCTCTGCCCCTCCTCACGCTTAGGTGCGTGGTGGCCCTCCCCTCCCTGCTCCCACTCCCCACCCCCGTTCGTTTAATGGAGGGGGCTGTGAGTGATGGGTGCGGTGAGCAGGGCAACCATGCAGGTAAAGTTTTATGAAAACACGTCTAATAGGGTGGCTAATTGTTCTGTCTGCATTTTATACAGTAAATGTTTTTCCTTTTGCAAGACATCTAGTTATTAAAAATGCTACTGCGGGTCCATCGTAAGGCTTCCAGCTTCCTTGTAATGATCTCAGCTGTGACCACATAACAAAATGGCCCATTACTTCATCTTTCCTGGGATCAGAGACCCTCGGGCTGGGAGGGAGCTCGGAGGTGAACATGTGGCACCAAGGCTGGTCACGTTAGCTGCCCAAGCATGCAGGGGCCGACCAGGCCCAGGGCTCTTTCTAGAGTGCCCGGCTCACTCCCACTCCCGCTCCCTCTTTTTTCTAATTGAGGTGAAATTCACATAACATGAATTAACCGTTTTAAAGAATGCAATTCAGCGTCATTTAGATGTTGTGCAGCCGCGATGTCTATCATCACCCTCAGAGGAGACCCTGAATCCACAAAGCAATTTCTCCCAGTTCCCCTCCTCCCCCACCCCCTGCCATCCCCAGCCCCCGGCAACCACTAATCTGCTCTCTGTCCCTGTACATTTCCCTGGACGTTTCTGGAGATTTCATAGAAAAGGGACCATAAACTCTTTGGTCCCTGGTGACTGCCTTCTTTCCAAGGCCCGTCTGTCTGGGGCATGGGTCAGCACTGCTGCCTTCCTGTGGCCGGATGACATTCCATTGCACAGACGGACCTCATTTCGTCCATCCATTCTTCTGTTATAGACAACAGCTCGTCTCCACCTTTGGTTGTTGTGAAGACTGCTGGGGTGGACGTTCACGCACAAATATCTGTTTACCTGCTCTCAATTGTTTGGGACCTCGTGTGGAGCTGCACCTGCCTCCTCTTAGCCCAGGCTAACCCTGACAGGAGGCAGCGGGTGCTCTGTGGCCCTGGCCTGTTACCTGGAGGGTCCCACGCTGTAGGAGAGCCCACACTACCCCAGAGGTCCTGACCAAGTCCTGTCACCTTCCCCATCTCGATTTCTTTTTCTTTTTTTTTTTTTTTTTAGAAAGATTTTATTTTTTTATTTATTCATTTATCCCCCCCTTGCTGCTTGTGCTCGCTGGGTCAGCTAACCACGCCGTGCGGGCGGGCTTGCCTTCACCAGGAGGCCCCGGGAACCGAACCCGGGGCCTCCCATATGGTAAACGGGAGCCCCACTGATTGAGCCACAGCCGCTTCCCGCCCATCTCGATTTCTGTACATATGAGATGGTAACCTGCCTTGGGAAATAAGTTTTAAAAAAATGTTTTCCCCCTGAGATGGCTCCTTCATCTGTTTGCTTATTGTTTTTGCTCGTTGTCTGTTTGTTTGTTTTTTCCTTAGGAGATACCAGGAACCAAACTTAGGACCTGCCATTTGGGAAGCAGGCGCTCAACTGCTTGAGCCACTTCCACTCCCTGCTCATTTGTTTTTGCTCGTTGTCTCCTCGTTGTCTGTTCATTGTTTTTGCTCGATGTCTGCTTGTTGTCTGCTCATTGTTTGTTTGTCTTCTTTAGGAGGCACCAGAAACCGAACCCAGGACCTCCCATGTAGGAGGCAGGCACTTAATTGCATGAGTCACATACGCTCCCAGGAAATAATTTTAATTGGAAGGTTTTACACTTAGTAGCAGATTTAAGCCTCTCAACAACCATGTGAGGTGGGAACTGCTGTTATCCTCATTTTGTAGGTGAACAAACCAAGGCCCAGAGCAGTGGCACAGTGAGCCCAGGACATTGCAGGTGGTAAACACCTGGCTGTGTTGCCTTAGCCTTCACAAGGGAAAATTCAAACAGGCTGGAAAGCACTTGAAACAATCCCTTGAAAGAGCACCGCGCTATTTCCAAACACTGGCGTTCTTTCGCCATTTTATGACACAGTGAAACCTCATGTAAAATATGAATATGGGTAATATGACATACATAAGACTTTTTACAAAAAATAAATACATATAAACTAGAGAGATGGAAACAGATTAGTAGCTCTGTACGACTTGGGAAGTATAAAGAGATTGAGAGGTGAGTTTTTCATTTTTTCATTTTTGTTTATTATTATTGGAATAATGAAAATGCTCTAATAATGACTGAAGTGACAAATGAACAACTATGTGATTATACCAAATTCCATTGATTGTACACTTTGGATGGTTTTATGCTTTATTTTTATGTATCAAAAAATAGATTTACTAAAAAAAAGAAAGAGCGCTGTGAGTGCTGGAGGTGTGGTGAGGGAGAACGGGCATTTTCCAAACCTGGGGAGCGACAGAAGCAGGAGCCACAGCCTGGGCTCCTGAGAGACTCGTAGTTGGCATATCAGAGGTGACCCCAGGGGGACCGCACCTGTCTTGGCTCCCATCAGTGGGACCCGCTGTGCCATGCTGGGGGAGGTGGCGGCCGTGGTGGCGGGGGTCTGCTGGTGGGGCGTCAGACGGGGCCTGGCCCTGCCCCTGCTTCTCCCTCGGGCGAGGCCTCAGTCAGCTCCCCTTGCTGCCATCTGGGGTAGGGCTCAGAAGCCCCCCAGCGAGCCTTCAGCTGCAGGGCAGGGCCAGTGCATAGGGGACAGCTGGCTCTGGCCGCAGGACACGGGGGAGCTCTGGAACTGTCTGCGGGGGAGAATGCTCTTTCGTCTTTGCTGGCTTCTCTACAAAGAAGCTGCTCTTGGCCGGCCTGGGTTCCGGCCCTGCAGGTCGCGCCTCTCTGAAGTGGCCGTCCTGGAGCTGTTTAGGTCATGTTCCTGTTTGATCAGCCGGATGCCGCTGGCCTCGCCGAGGAATCCTGCCAGAGGGCCGTGCTGACGTGACCAGCAACAGGCAGGGACTTGCGACCTGGGCTCCTGCCCAACTCTGTCGCCACCTTTCTAGGGGCCTCGATGGCCAAGGACCCCTGGTTACTCCTTCCCGAGGGCCAGAGGGGCAGATCCTTGTTTTCCCCCAGGTGAAGGATCTGTGACGTGGGCGGGTCCCGACACAGCCATGTGCAGGTGGCTCAGAGGGGCCCGTACAAGCGGGGTCTCAGCCACTGGGTTTCACGCGTCTCCTGGGTTGTAGCAAAGAGAACTGGCCTTGGGGTCCTGTGTGGCCACAGGCGGGCTTGTGATGGGCACCGAGGAGGCTTTGGGAAGGAGTGGCTTGACTCTCAGGGCACGGAAACTGCCGTGCAGCTGGTCCATCCCCTTATGATGGGGCGGGGGGGGGGGAACGACAACACTGAGGCCCAGAAAGGGGGAGCGGCTTGTCTAAGCTCACTCAGCGAGTGAGCAGCGTCATGTATATGCTGCTTCCCAGGTCTGCTCAGCAAACGTTTCCCGAGCCTCTCCTATGCGGAGACCCTTGAAATGAGCATAGAAGGATGACCAAGAACTAGATAAAGATGGGGGGGGCAGGGGCTGCCAAAGTAGGGAGGGCAAGCCTGGTGGGGGAGCAGACGGAAGGCCAGGGGGCTTGGATAGACTGGGGGGGGGCACTTGAGATGTGTGTCCCTGTCCTGAGAGCACCAGGGGCAATAGCAGACGTGTTGAAGGGTTTGGGGCAAGACCACATAAAGGCCAGAGTGGGCTGCTCCGTGGGGCAGTGGTTCTCAAGGGGGCAGCTGTGTGCCAGAGGACACTGAGCCATGTCTGGAGACGGACTTGGTTGTCCCAACTCAGAGGCGTGCTGCTGGCATCTGGCGGGTAGAGCCAGGGGTGCTGCTTGGCCTCCTGCAACGCACAGGACGCTCCACCACGGAGTCACCAGCCCAAACGCCGGCCGTGCCGAGGCTGAGAAACCCAGGGTGGGAATCCTGCTGGGGGGTGAAGGTGACTTGGGCCTGGGTGGGGCAGCAGAGATGCCTCAGGAGTGTGGACCTGAGAGCTGTCGGGAGGCCGGCATGGCTGGACGTGGCTATGGGCAGGCCGGGGGGGTCTGGGCGAGGGGCGGTGCCTGGGCCAGGTCAACAGCTTTTGCTGGGCTGTGGTGCTGGTCGCCGGGACTGGAGCTCCTGGGTGAGGAGCTGGCCAGGGTGGATGCTGATGGGTGACTTGCCTTTGGGTCAGCCATGTGGAAACTGGAGGCAGCTGGATGGATGAGCCTGAAGCAATGGAAATGGAGGGTTTAACCCCAGCCTCTCGCTGGTAACGAATGCTGTGGGCATGACAAGGTGGCCCCAGGAGAGGAATGGACCTGGGCTACCCAGTGTCCAGAGGCAGTGGCGGAGGGCACAAGAGGGGTGGCCCGAGAGGCAAGAGGAAAACCCGGAGAGAAGGGCCGCAGGAGCCCCCAGGAAGTGGGAGCAGGGTGGGAGGCTGTGGAGATGTCGGGGTGAGGATGACATGTCCACCGGTCTTGGCCACAGGAGGCCCCTGCCTGGGCCTGCGCAGCCTGCTGGGGCAACGTGGCACCTGGTGGGTGGTCGGCACGTGTGCCCCCTCCCCCTTCACCTGGCCCCCGCCCTCCTACCCGGAGGAGGGACCAGTTACTCTTGTGGTTATGTGAGGGTGAAACGCTGTGCCGTGGACACCTTCCCTGTTTCCACAGTTGCATTTCACTGAAAGGAACAACTTTTGGCTCTCTCTGCCTGGAGGGGCCCACACCAAGTCTTAGTGTGTATTTCCGTCTTTCTCTCCCATTTCTCAGCAATCTCTTTTCTTTCCCCCATTTCCCAAATAAATTCTTTTTACTGACCTAACTAAAAAAAAAAAAAAAAAGAACAACTTCAGCGAATTATTGTAGATGACTCTGAAATCCTCCTGGACCACTTTTTGAAAAACGTTCCAAAGTACACACTTCTGGGTAGACTGGTTATTTTTTCCTAATTGTCCCAGTTGTCTCATGGGTCCCCTCTGAAATGCTGTTGCTTTCTGTTGACTTGGGCAGATTTACCCTGGGGTCACTGTGTGGAGATGCCACTATCTACCCTCTGCCTTCTGGCTTGGTCGCCTAAATGTTTGCTTGTAGGCCCTAGCACTGGTCCAGGGGAGGGGAAAGGGGGCCCTTGCCTCTGTTCAGCCCCCACCCCAGGGAAGAGGCTTCTGGATCTTCTCTCTTGCTGCCTCTGCAGCTGGCCCGCTATTCAAGACGCCTGCTGTCCTATGACAGACACTGAAGATGTTCTCAGGAATGGCATGTGATCGCCAGCTCCAGCCCTCCCCCAGGTGTCCTCCCCGGAAGGTCAGGTCCCTTGAAGAGGGAGCAGTGGGTGCAGAGGGCAACTGGAGGTCAGGGGGTGCTTTTCACCCCCTGACCCTAGCCCCAAGCTTAGAGCCTGCACAAAGACGGGACTTGAGAGGTGCTTCTTGAATAACCGATGCCTTAGGACAGCACAGGAGCCTTGGCCAAGGGGACGGCCGGGCTGCAGCTCAGCTGGCTGTTCCATCCTCAGAAGATGCCTGGACCTTCCTTCCCAGGCTCGGGAAGGGGTGGGAAGGGGTGGGCTGAGTCTGCAGGCCTCTGTTTGGAGTTGCCCCTCAGGGTCCCTGTGGCCTCTCCTGGTTCCCAGTCGTGCAGGCTCTGGACCCCAGGGGACAGCTTCCAACTTTTGCTGCAGCTTTAAACAATGATGCGGAGCAGACGGCACAGGACTGTTACAGGGTGGTGAATTCTGGGGAAATGCAGGGCATACTAGGATCTCGGGGCCCTTGGCTGCCCCTGAGGCTCTGAGCGGAGGAAACTGGGAAAACTAAGGCCAGCTTCTGTGACATACTCACCCCTGCCCCGCCCCTCTGCCCCCATTTTACACACAGAGCTTTTCCAACGTTTAATTTTGCCAAGTGAAGATACTAAAATAAAAAGACAATTAAAAAAAACAACCACCAGAAATCCAACCAAGCACCATCTTGTATCTCCACCATTTCCTAAAGTAAAAGGCATTTTACCTCCCTGAATTTTGGAGGGATGTGGTCTCAGCCTTTGAAATGGAATCAGGCTGGCTTTGTGGAAGAGCTCCCTTTGTCATCCTTCCCTTTCCCTCTTGTTTTGTCGCAAATCAGTGGAAATTTTGTCAGGCTGGTATCGATACCTGGGGCAGGATTTGGAAAGCCTGCCCTTGACCCCAGGCCAACTCCTCCACCCAGTTTATGGACAGGGGTGGCTGAGGTCTGGGCTTGCTCCAGGTGGAAGGAAGGCCCCTCGATGGTGGGGTCAGAAGCAGCCCCCAGCCCCCGCTGCTGACCAGCCCTGAGCCCTTCCTATGGTGACAGTTTGCTCGGAGAGCAACCTGGATGTCACTCTCAGTGGGTCACGGCCTCTGGGAAACGCTTCTTACCAATCAGGCATTGTGCAAGGCCCCTGCAATATTTACGACTTAAAGGCTGATGTTCTGGAAGCTTCCACCCGAGG
Organism: Tolypeutes matacus; assembly: GCA_026826555.1. NCBI lineage: Eukaryota > Metazoa > Chordata > Mammalia > Cingulata > Chlamyphoridae > Tolypeutes > Tolypeutes matacus. The sequence goes on along the minus strand of JAKSZT010000088.1, from coordinate 5,553,862 downwards.
AGCTGCACAGAGCTCCTCCGACCACCAGCCCAGCATCTGTAGTCTTGGAGAGAACACGAGGCCATGTTTTCACTTCTCGTCAAGGGCAGGGCCCTCTTTGGGCCATGCTACCTCTGCTCCTCCAGAACATCGGAACTTGGCACACGCCTTTGGGCGTCCGTCACGATTACCGTGATGGCACTGTCATAACTATGCTCTTTACGAAGGTTTAATTCACCTCGAAGAAGTTTAGTTTTTGCTGCAGTCCAGGTGACAAATGGTGTCCGATGCCCATCAGCTAGGTGTCCCTATCCACCTGCTCACCAGGTATTTGGTACAGGTGTGTCTAGCTCCTGAAGGGGGGTAGCGGAGTGGCACGTTGACCTTCTGCTAATGTGTCAGCCTGAGGGAGTGCGTGATTTCTATAAAAAGGCCGGTCCTCCCAACACTGGGGAAATGACATCTGTTTATTGAATTTTCCGGTTTTTCCTGTGGTCAAGGCACTGTTCTAAGCACTTTACCTGTATTACCTCATCTTTCCTCCCAACCGTATACAGCAGGCACTTAACCACCCCCATCTTGCAGACGAAGAACATGAGGCCCAGCAAGGGTTAGATGGTGGTGGGGCCAGGTCGAGGCTCTGTACGTTTACCCCCGGACGTTGGCCCTCCTGGGAAAGGTTGCATTGAGGAGTAACGAGATTTTGCAGGAGAATTTGTTCTTGGTTTCCCTCTTTAGTATTGTGTTTTGTGGATCTAATTCACACAGTCGAATCACAGGAATCAGAGATTAAGACTCGGCGGATTGGAGGTTCTTCTCCGATGAAAGGGTGCTGAGTCCAGGCGTGGCCCACGTCTCCATTCTCTCTTGTGACCGCTGAGTGACTGGTGGGCACACGAGGGCCGTTGGTGGCGTCCAGCGTGGGCTGACCCAGAGGTCCATGGGTGGGCGAGCAGAAGCAGTGGCCGGCCTGGTCTCCAAGTAACGGCGGCCCAGCGTTTAGGAGGGTGGCTGCTTGGGTGACTGTGGAGTTTCTTATTTTCCACCCTTCCGAAGGTGCTGCCGGTGGGTCTGAGGCTGACTGGCCAGGCTGGCTGGAGGCTCGTGGTGCCCATGGTGGCGTTGGGGTGTGGTCTGCCACCCTCACTGCCCTTCCTGGGCCCAGTCACACGCCCTGGGTCTGGGCGGCAGCTGGGAGCTCCCTCTTTGCATCCGTGAACACAGCTGTGTGAGGCCCTGGTTTGGCTGGGGGGGCATCCAGGCTCAGAGAGGAGGGAGTGGCGCAGGAAGGGGGGCCTCACCATCACCTCCAGAGGCCTCTCCTCCGACTTTTCCTGCGCTCGGGCAGCAAGCGGCCCCTCTGCTCCCACGCCCCTGTGCTTCTGTCTGGCAAAGGGCTTGTCACACTCCTAGGTGACAGTTACTCGACTCAGCTGCTTCCCCCTTAGACCAGGAGCCACTCGGGGCATCCAGTGCATCCCGGGCCAGCACCGAGGAGGGATGGAGCAGGGATGTGACATGAACAAGCCAGTGTGGGGGGTGCTGGGCAGACGCACCCACTGTGGGTCTCTGCTGGAGGGAGGAGAGGGCGCCCTGTGGGCCTCAGAGAGTCCCCGGCCTTTGTGATGTGTGCCCCCTGTGGGGAGCAGACCAGAGCCCCTGGCACAATAAAGGGTCAGAACGGCTGGCGTTCAGTAGCCGAGAGGTGACGACCCCCCGCCCGGGGACAAAGACGGAGGTGCCCGCAGTGATGGAGGAAGCCAAAGCCAGGGCGCTTCTGACCATCAGCCTCTTCCACGCCCCCCTCCGCCCCCATCTGTCCCACCTCCTGCTGTCCATGTCCCAAGGACACGCTGGGGAGGGATGGTCTCCAGGTTGTTCCCACCCACCACCGAGGCACACACCTTTTAAATCCTCTTTATTTTGGTTGCAAGGTTACAATTTATTTCGCTTCTTAAGTTCTTTTTTGTTCTCGTGGCCCATGGCTAGTCGTGTGAAAACATTGCTTTTGCTATCAAACTGCTGTACAAGAACATTATAAAATACCATGAGCTAAGATAAGCTTCTTTATGGGATTCAGAAGAGTACATTAAGACAACATTGATTAGAACTGGCAAGTGAGTTAATCAGCAAAGCATCCGATTCCTTTTCTAATGAAAGATGGTACAAAATGGCACACAAATTAAACCCTAAATTGTTGAACAAAATGTTTTGTTCAGTGTTAGGTGCTCAGCTCCTCAAAAACAACCACGCTGGGAAAGTTACTTCCCCAAATTAATTTTGACCCTAGGATTACATTTATACCCATGATTCTACAGGATGTAGGGGAGATAAATCAAGACACACAAAACCAGACTGTTGTTCAAGATAGTTTCGGTGGATTACCAAATTGGGATCTTTAAAATCCAAACATAATAGCTAACGACTTTTCATACTTCCTCCAGTAAATTACAGTAAACATTTATTGTAACTGCACTTTCCCCAAAAACGGATGGGCAAAGGGGGGGTGCCATGTCCAGACCTGGCTCTCTTCCCAGCGTGCCTCACCGGCCTTATTTGATTTTCATTACTGGAGTAGCGCTGGTTTATGAAAGAAGCGCGTTCCAGGCCGAGGGGACAGCCAGGGCAGAGGCCACCAGGTGGAGTGGGCCCAGCTGTTCAAGAAACGGCCATGGGCCAGCCAAAAGAGAAATAATAAAAAAGGGAAAAATACGAAAACAGCAAAGGTAGCTGTTTGCTGTTGTTGTTGTTTTTTTCCCTTCCTAATTGGAATGTGTCTTGCAAGAGCCATGTCCAGGGAGGCTTAGCATTAGCTTTTGGTCCTGCCCCATCTAAAGTAAATGCTTGGAAAGAGGCCAGTGGCTGTATTTATTTTGGAACACACACTAATCATGGACCTTTGCTCGTGTGGGACCTACATGTCTTTTTAGCAAGTGGTTAAAACCAGCCTGCTGTAGGCAGTCCCTGCACCAGCATCTTGAGCCAGGGAACCGGACTATTCTGCGGGACCTCCCCCCTCGCTCCACTAGACCCCTTCTTTCCCCACAGCTCCATCGTCCTCTAGTGGGTTGGGGCGGCCAGTGCTGGGCTCACCGGGGAAATCGAGTCTCCATCTCTAAGGCCAAGAAAGTGGCAGTTCTGTATTCTCAGACACGTGCCCCTAGCATGTCCCCGGCCCTTCCTGAGTTTCCAAACGGCCCTGGACTTCCCCATGATCTGCTCCAGCCCAGGTTCAACAAATTTTCATTAAGCCTTGATGTTTGCTCCAGAGGTGGATAGGTGCTGTCGGGGCAGTGAGAGAAGAGACCATCTCTGCCCTCTTCAGGGGGAGGGAGAATAGCCGAGGAAACCATCAGAACCAAGCCTGATGGCTGGCTCTGGCACCCCCCTGCCCCTCTGGCTGTGTGACCTCAAGCTAGTTACTCACCCTCTCTGAGCTGGAGTTTCCTTATCTGCAAAATGGGGAACAAAATGCATAGGCCTCACCGGCTTCTTGTGAGAATTAATTAAGACCCACACAGAGGGCTGGGACTGTGCCTGCCACATAGTAGGTATTCCATAATGGAGTGGCTGTAGGATGGCTGTGATGGTGGAAGACGAACATCTCCACAGAACTGTGCCATGCCTGGGAGTGGGGAAGTGACAGGACTGGACAGAAGGACCAGAGCTTAGAGGAGCTAGAGTCAAGACTGAGGGTCAGTGGGCAGAGATGTCGGTGGGAGAGCCTTAGAGGCTTGACCGTCAACTGAGCTCTGTGCAGCGCCGCTGTGCCATGGTTTGGGGTATGTGTGCTGTGGTCCAGGTGGGGCCGGGGATGCCTTGACGGTATATTCACATTTGGCTTCTTCCCTTCTTAACCATGTTTGAAGTCCAGGCTTCTGACCGACAGTCACTGATGTGACCATTTGGCGCCAGGTGGGGAGTGGGAAGGAGAGGAAGCAGGGGGATTCGTGGCTACCTTCTGTGGACCAGGCACCCACAATGACCCTGTGGCATGGGTGGTCCAAGCCCCATTTCTCAGCTCAGGAGCCTGAGGCCCTGATGGTTCCAGGCGTTTTCTCAGGGGTGCTTAGCTGCGAGTAGAGGGCAGGGGTTCAAACCTAGGTGTGTCTGATGCTGAAAACGTCCTCCACTCTCCACTGCAATGTCCCACAGAGCAACCTCAAACACTCCCAGAGGGGCACAATAAAGACAGGGACCAGCATCCCCTCTGATGGTCCCTCTGACTTGAGACCTGTCTTTAAGCTGGAGCTCCCAGCCACACCCCAGGTCAGTACTCAGCCGTGACTAGGAGGTCACAGGTCCTCGCTCGAAACCCCTGATGATCCGGCTCCAGTCACAAAGTTGGCAAGGCTGTGTAAACAGAAAAAGCAAATCTGCTGTATAGATTAAGAGTCTTGAAAAAGTTCCTCCCTTTCACCTAGCTCCTCTTGTCTCCTTCTGGGTCGCCAGCCTAAGCAAATAATGATGTTATGAAGAAAGATTTATGAATAAAGATGTTCAACCCAGAGTTGTTTGTTCCTGATACTGAAAATTCAGAGGTAACATGAGTCCAAAGAGAGAATAAATGGGTTAGGCAATGATACCATTTCTATTCAAGAAGAGTTTGACTAATATGGTGCATACCATGTGCTGGGCATAGTACTATAAAGACTGATTTAAGATGCAGTCCTTCTCCTTAATTTTCTCAGTGTCCTGGGTAGAATATTATGTAATCATATGAAATAGTTGTTTTAAAAACTACATAATGATTTTTTTTTAAAGAGTTTGGGATAGGATGTTTAAATGACCAAGCAGGATACAAATGTACATAAACAGATAAATAAAATGATGGAAAAGCAAAATCAAACAGAAAAAAAAAAAAAAAAAAAAAAACCCTGGAATCAAGATTGGAGGAAGTGCTGTAAAATGCCAAAAACAATCATTTTAGGGTAGGAGCCACCAGGTCTTCATTTTCACTTAAAATTTTTTCTTTAATGTATATGGTTTACTTCATTGTTTAAAGAAATATCACAATAAACGTAAATGTCATCACATTTGTATATTGTGCCATTTTGCAGCCACACTTTCAGGATTCAGTTCTCCAAACCTGGTCCTTGACTTGGCGTCTTCTCTGCCACCGAGGTGGCCTTGCAGGCAGCTGGGCTCAGGAGACCTGCTCCCAGGCCTGGCTCCCAGTCACCAGCCTTGCTCCCTTGGTGGGCCACTTGACTGCTTTAAGCCTTGGGTCACACATCTGTAAAATGAGATGAGCCCAGCTCTGTGTGGAATTTGCTTTTTGGAAGAGGTCATTGCTTTTGCTTGGAGCATTGCCTCAATATGTAGGAAAGACAGTGTGTGCCCAGAAACACACACACACACACAGATTATGCTGGGTGAAATTAACCTAAAGAAAGAAGCATCAGTACAAGTCCGAAGCTCTGGGGAAGGTCTGAGCTTCAGTGTATCAAAGCAGTTAGTTAAACCACAGAGATGGTTGATGTCTCCTGAGAGGGAATAAAGTGAAACAGAAAAGAAGAGGGGCTGGGACAAAGCTTGGGGAGTGCCAGTGTTTATAGGAGGTGAGAAGAGGAGGAGCCCCTGGGAGAGACAAAAGACCTGACTGAGAGGTATGGGGAGGCCTGGGGCTAAGGGGGCAGAGAAGCCTGGGAGGAGGGAATGGGTAGGCACATCAAATGCTTCTGAATTTGGACTTGAGCATTTATTGGTGACTTTGGGGCAGAGCCGAGTCCAAGGAGTTGTAGGGATGTTAGCCTGATGGCAGAGGGCTCCAGATGCTGGCCCTTGTCTGCTCTTATACCCCTTGTTGTGTATGTGTGATTTCATAGAGCCAAGGGCCCCCAGGGTGGGGAGATGCAGTCATGTGGGAAGCAGAGATGACTCTGGGTGGTGTCAGGAAGTAGCCTTAGTTTTGAGGAACTCCAAGTCCCTTCCACAGTTAGATTCTGAATTTCTGAGACTCACCTCTGCCCTGCAGACCAGCTGGACACTGCACCTTTGGTGAGTGTTGCCAGCTACTGCTGCCTGTGCTTCCCAGGTGGAAGCACCTTTCATTTCCACTTATCATGCATCTACTCTCTGCCAGATATACAATGAGAGCCCCCTGCCTTTTTTTTTTTTTTTTTTTTTTTTGCCACAGGCAACAGTCCTGATGAGAATTGTCCAGATGGGAGGAAGTGTAGGGAAGGGGTGAGTGTGCACCCTGGATTCGAAGGGGATTTGTGTTTCCATCCCAGTGTGGCCAATTGGAAGTGTGGCCTTGAGGATGGCATTTCTGCGTCTCTCTTTCCCCATCTGTAAAATGGGTACAGTGACAGTAGGGGTGAAGGAAAACAGCTTTCCCTGCAGGGCCCATCACATGGTTGTTTAGCACAGTGAGGAGTAGGAGGCCCGCCCTGCATCTCCAGCCTGGCCACGTCCCCATGGATTCTTTAAGGTCAATCCAAAGGCACCGAGGAAGAACTTTCACACCCAGGGAGGGTAAGCTGACGGGACAGCTGTGAGCTCTCAGATGGCTGTGCACTGATCCCATCAGGACAAAGCCCCCAGGAGGTCTGTTTTGCACAAGTTCCAGCTCTAGGGCTGCTTGGAACATTTTAGCCACATTCCAGGGACATTCCAAGTTTCGGGACAGAGGGAAGGACTTAACATTTTATTGTCCTGCTGAGAATAAGGTTCAAAGTGCTCGAGGCTCCCCAGCAGGATTCATTTCCAAATGTTTCTACAGCTCAGGGCAGAAAGTTGGAGCCCTACTGACCAGGCCACAGGAGTCTGCGCTTCATGTGAGCTTGTCTTTCTCCGAATCTGGGGAGTATTTGGGCTGCGGCTCACCCTTGGGGGATTCTGCACACCAAGCCGTGGCCGCAGCGCCCCCATTTCTCCTGGCCAACAGCAAGTGAATCCCTTTGTTCATGTGACACACAGTCAAGCCACTGCTCACTAAGCACTTGGAACTTTGTAAATGCTCTCCTTTTAAACTTTGTCTCAGCAGCTCTGAGTCCCGTTTTAAGGAAGCTGCAGGTGGGGGGGGGTGAAGTGGTTTGCTCAGGGTCATGGAGCTAGAAAGTGCCGGAGGTGGGATTTGAGCCTAAGTCTGTTTGTCTCCAAAGCTGACCCTTTTTCACTAAACCCTGTAGCCTCTGGGTGCTGGCTTCTGTGCCAGCGTCTGTGAGGATAAGACACAGACCTTGCTCTTAAGACATTTATGGCTGGGAGGGTGTCAGGAAAAAAGGATATTGGTGAGTGTGGGAGTAGAGCCAGGCTGGGTGAGCCGATAGTGCACCGAGGAGGTGATAGTCTGGATGGAAGAGGTGGGTGGAGGAGGGGCCAGGAGGAGATGCAAGGTGAGGCAGCAGGCAGGAGAGCTGAGTGGGTGTCCTGGGTTATAGGGTGAGCCGGGATTGGCTGCGCAGAGGAGATCCGTCTCACGTCAGCCCACGTGGCGGGGGCACAGTCATCTGTTTCTACCTGAAACAGATTGCGTCCTATGTTTTGTGAATGCTTTCTTTAAAAATTAATTGGCATGTTCACCACGGCTTTCCTGCTTTGGGGCTGGGAGGCTCACGACTCCAGACAATTTTACCCGAGCCCCAGCTCATGGTGCGTCTCCCACGGTCACCAGACAACATCTCTGGGAGCTACAGAGAAGGGACAGCTGAGGGAACGGATGGACCAAGTGGCCAGTTGCAGTGACCAGCAGGCTTTGCTGTGGGGTGGCCTGTCACCCCTAACCAGCCCCCTGCAGGTCTTCCTCTGCCATCCGGGGGCGACGGGGGAGCAAGCCAAGGGGGCAGGTGCGTCCTTCCCTGCTGGAAAGTAGCACAGTGTTCCCTTAAAAGCCTGGGGGAAAGGGAAAAGCCTGAAGCTGTAGGTGGGGGACCAGGCCCCCCCAGCTGTGGCTTCCTCATCCGTGCAGTGACGATGCCTCTCCAGGGTTATTCTGGAAGTGGAACGTTCTTACTCCCCTCTGAGGGCTCAAGGGCAGCAGGTCCCGAGACGCACACTTGATTGTAAAGATGCTTGCGGGGTTGTAGGCCGACAGTCAGGCTGTGTTTCAGGAAGCCTGAGCCTCTTGCCCAGCCCAGGAGCAAGCCTCGCTCTTGTGGCCACCCCAAGGCCAATGAGCTCAGACAGAGCATCTCCAGCAGTCAGGGCCAAGAAACGCAGCTGGGCCCGTGGGAGCTGCCCATCTGGGGCTCCCGACAGCCGTTAGTGAGAAACATGCGGTTTCCTAAACCCCGATTTGGAAATAGCCTGCCGTGAGGCGGCCTTCTGCGCCAGCAGCGAGGCCAGCATGCCGCGTGAGTCTCTCGTGCTGACACCAAAGCTGGCGCACGTGGGCAGCTGGGTGCCTGTTGCTCCTGCTTGGGCCAGGGTGGGGTCCTTTCCTTCCCACGAGCCGAGGGGCTGGGGTTCCGAACAGGCTGTCCATTGGGGCAGCAGCCGGCGGGGAGACTGAGGGCCGGGGCTGGGGACAAGGGGCAAAGGGCAGTCCCAGGGTCAGCGGGCTGGTGTCCAGCAGTGAGTGCCGGGCCCACTGCCTTCCCTTTGCTCGACCTTTTCCTAAGAGGATAATATGGCCAGGTGGCTGTCCCTCCTTCACCCAGCCCTGGCCTGGAGAAGAAAGGGTCTCGTGGAGGCTCAGGGTTAAAAGCCGCCGCCAGCCTCAGTTCCCTCCTCTGGGCCATGAGGACCCACGGCCCCCTTTCCATTTGCTCTAAAGATTGGCCGCTGCGAGGACCCAGAAGTGGGAAATGTCGGGGCTTCCCGTCTCACGAGGCGGCGTGGGGTTGGAGTCGAGGTTCCTGTGGCCGTTCTCTCCTCTGTGCCTTTGCCTACGCTGCTGCCCCACCCCCCCTGCCTGCTGTGTGCCCCCCAACACCTGTGTGGGCCACAGGCCTGGCCAGGTCCCGGCTCTTCAGAGAGACCGTCCTCGGCTGGCCCAGTTTTCAGGACTTGCATGCCCCTCTTCCGCACCGTCCTTCGTCTTTCGGGCGGGTCTCAGCCCTGCTGGGCCTGGGTCTCCAGTGCTGCGCTGCAGCCCCGTGAGCAGCTGGGGCTTCCGGGCTCCCTAGAAGGGAGCGCGGTAGTTGCTCCCAGCCTGGGGCCTGGCGGAGTTCTCGGAACGTGTCTGCAGAGCTACCAAAGGGTCGGAGGCTGGTCATTGGGGCCCACGCCCCTTTTGGCGCCGCCTGGTGCTGTCTACGGTGGAGACCAGGGAGCTGGGGGATCCGGTCGCCCCCCACCCCGAGGAAGACTGTGGTTGAAGGGCACGTGGTACGGGGAGGGCGTCGTGGCCACACTGCTCACCTTGCCCTCCTCTTGGCACAGCGGGCGCGGACACCTCCATGGAGGCTTGCTGTGCAGACGGCCACCGGAGGGCCACCCAGCAGAAGGACTGCTCGCCGCCCTACACCTCGGAATCCAAGGAATGCAGGTACGTTTGCAAAAGGCCATCGTTTTATCAGAGCTGGGGAGGAAGGAGCAGGCTGTGCAGCCCCCTGGCGCGAGCCGGGCTCCCCGCTCCTCCTCCGTGTACGCCCGCTCCTCATACAGGATGCGGCTCAGCCTTTCTGTGGCTGACAGACAATGCATCTGTCCCCTTCCCTCGACTGGAAGCGGGAAGAGCTGGGCAGCCGTGGGCAAGCCAGTTTCCCCAGGGAGAAGGGGGCTGTGTGGGAACAGAGGAGACCACGTGACGGGGAGAGCCGTGCAATAAAAACACAGGCCACCCTAAGACCCTGAAAACACCGACAAGCCCGTCCCGGGGCAAACAGCTCCTTGCCCCAGACAGTGGCACCTTCCGCAGCAGCCAACGACTGCACTCCCTAAATTGACTCAGGTTCCCTCGAGGTTTGGGGAAAACATAAGCTTATTTAGAAAAAGTGATGAAAATATGTAGTGCTGATCATCGTCATAAAAATGATGCTAAAACCCACGGCCAGCCCTTCTTGAGCACCTACTTTGCACTCTGCATTTGATGTATGTTGTCTGCTTTCACCCTGTTACTGGTCCCATTTTATAAACAAGGAAACGGAGCTCTCCCCAGCGTTGCCCGTCTGAACCCAGGTCTGCCGCCCGCGAAGCCAATGAAGGGAGGGCGAGGGTGGGGAAGCGTCCCCTTGCTTGGCATCCTTCGGTTTTTCTGCCTCTCCCTCGAGCCTTGGCTGCTTTGACGCTGGCAGCCGTGGGACGCTGGGCGGAGGCTGTCACAGAAAGTCTCGCTCACCTCATTCTGGAGCTTTGCATTTGTGTTGGCAATGGGTACGGCCTGCTGTGTGCCAACCACGACGGAGGACATAAATCCTAATTTTGGAAATTCTTCAAGAGTCAAAAGCATTGTAGACCAAACAAAGGAAGAGAAAACAGGAAGCGTAGATTGTCTGCCTTGCCTGGACAGCCAGGGTTTACGGAGCATGTGATGAGGGCGAGCTGTGATTTTGGCTCCCGGCGTGGCTGAATGCTGGAAACGCCTGGGAGCCGCTGGCAGCCCTGTCGCGAAGCTGGGCGTTCAGTGCCTAGCGTTCTGTTTACAGACTGTGCTGACGAGAGGCAGCCCGGCCCCGGGGAGGGCCAGGGCTGGGGGCGTGGGCTGACCTGGGCTGGAGTTCCAGCTGTGTGGCCTGAGCCAGCTCTGAGCCTCAGTTTCCCCGAATGTAGAACAGGGACCCTATGGCATCCTTTCAGGGCTGTTGTAATGAGCAGAAATGATGTATGAAACCAGCACCAGAAAGTCAAACTGGGTGGGGGATGAGCGCCATTGTTAACATTTCTTGAAATCGAAGACATGGTAAAAGTCACAAAGCAAGGCATCAGCCAGCAGAACACCGCGGTGGACGAACGAAGGAACTGAGGCCAGAGAGACTCGGCGGCTCTCCGGGTCCTTCTCGGGAATTTGGATTTTAGTCACGCCGAGATTCACTGCAGACGTCTGCTCACCCACGCGTTAATGAGCTCTGGAGTTCTCTTTCATCCCCAGCGGGCCTTGGGGGGCTCAGAGACGCCTGCTAAGCCATGTGGGAGGCATCTGTTGTATGAACTACGTTTCTGTCGATACATTTCAAAGCATACATCGCATGGAAAGATTTCCTCAAGGTCCCAGGGGGCCAGTCAGCTTGTCCCAGGAAACTCACGAGCAGGGGCTGGATGTGGCCCGTGGAGGGCTCTCGGCGAATCAGCTGATGAGCTTCCACCTTCAGCCGTGTTCCTGGCCTGCCCTGGAATGCTGTGGCTGCTTCCCAGGCCCCCCCAGCCTGTCTCCACACAGGTGTGGAGAACAGAGGCCGAGTCGGGGTCTTGGGCTCGAGGCAAGATGTAGCTCACCTGAGGAAGCACCTTGTTGTAGTTCAACAAGCAGGCGTTGAGCTTGTAGTGGGGGCTGCTCAGGAGAACGAGACCCCCCCCTGCCTTCCATGCCTCCCCCATCCAGCGGGTGGGAACAGGCCCGTGACGGATGGATCTGGGGCCCACAGGCAGAGCGGTGCCAGGGCCGGGCGGGCCTGGGTGGGCACCCTGGGGCAGTGGTGCCTGAGCGTATTCATCACTGTCATTTTTTAATGGAGAACAGAGGCAGGGACAAGAGAGCAGGTCAGGAAATTAAATCTGATTTAAGAGGATCTTCTTAATAGTATTATTTAAAAGATGCAAGAAACAGGGATTCTCGGCCGGATGGTAAGTCAATAATTTTAGCATCATTTTCCTCTTTCAAAGGGGACATTTCCACCAGCCTCACCGGTATTCAGTAAAACTCTCCGTTCTCATTCATTTGGCAAATCTTTTTTGATCTCTGATTTCATGCCAAGCTGGAATAGCAAGGATGGCTGAGCCCTGAAAGCTTGGATTCTGGTCAAACAGGGATTAATATGCTTGAACCTTTAAAAACCGAAATATTTTGGAAGACTGTCAGGAGATGGGCAGTTCTGATTTGTCCTCAATTCATGAAACAGCCCTTAACCGAGGCCCAACATTCCGTAGAATCCAAATCTAAATTCTCCCAAAACCCTGTATTAAATTAAATCCTTTCCAGAGGAATTTGGATACAAACCGAGCCAGAGTCTGAGGGAGGGTCCCCAGCTGGCCCCCTTCAATCCAACAAGCGCTTTCAGAACCCTGCGCCGACACAGCGCAGCTATCCACCATGGCCTGCTGGGTGCCAGGCTCCATGCTGAGCGAGAGGATAAATCAGTGGACAAAACAGGCCACACCGCCGCCCTCGTAGAGGTTACGTTCCACAGTGGATACAGACAAAGAGCAAAACATTAAGGAAATTACACGGTTTGTTAGAAGGCGATCCGTGCCGGGGGAATGAACCGGGGAGAGACCCGGCAGGTCTGGCTGGAGCGGTTTACAGTTGCAATTGTGAGTAGAGCGTCTGGGAAGGCCCTCGCTGAAGGAGGCGAGAGGCGAGCCATGCGGATGTGCAGGTAGAGGGGACAGCCAGCGCCAAGGCCCAGAGGAGACGCGTGCCCCACGGGACCGAGCAGCAGCCAGGAGGCCGGCGCAACACAGCGGACTGAGCGAGGGCCGAGGGACACGGAGCTGGCCTCGAGTGGAGGGGTCAGCCGTCCAGGGCCCCCTGGCCCTCTGCTTGAAGGGAGAAGCAGAGAAGTGACAGGCATCTGCGCTTACGTTTTCAAAGGGACCCTCTGGCTGCCATGTGGAGACCAGATTGAAGGGAGAAAGGGCAAAAGCTGAGAAACTGATTTGGTCGTTTTGACAACCCTGGGCAGAGCTGACAGAGGTTTGGACTGAGGTGGCAGCAGAGGAGGTGAAGGGTGGCCAGACAGTGGACAAGTGTCCAAAGCAGAGCTGCCAGGTTTTGTTTTTATTTGGAGATGGGTTTGATTGAAGAGAGAAGTCCAGGAGAGTTCCAGGGCTTTCGTCCTGAGTAAAGTAGAATTTCCTGGAACCAGGAGGGCCCAGCTTCACGAATTATTCCCTAAAAATGGCTTTGCGGAGTGGGAGAGTGGGGTGCAGGCCCTAGAGCCTGGCTGGTCCTTTGGTTTTCAAACTGGGTTCCTTGGGGCCTTGATGCTCCCCTGGCATCCTTAGTTGCCACCGGGAAGGGGGTAGGGGCAGCCCTGAGGCCCCAGGCCCCTGCCAGAGCAGAGCTCAGTACCTGCAGGTTCAGAAGTGCTGGAGTGGTAGGAGGCTGCTCCCCCAGACTGACTTCCTTCTGTAACCCTGAAGCTTGGCAGTATTTTTGAATGACTGGACAAATGGAAATACCTGTGATTTGCAAATCCATGGAAAGCACAAGTAAAGGGAGGATTAGTGCAATGTAGACACATCCACTCAGGAGCCTGAGGCTGATTCTAGAAACACACAGAACACAGACCTCCAGCCCCACAGTGCGGGGCTTGGAGGGGTGGGCCGCGGATGCTGTCTGTGGGCAGCGGTGGCCCGGCTGGCCGCCAGGGAGGCTGGGTGGCCTCGCCCGCTCTGCCGGGTTGGGTGCAGGCTGGCTCTGGCCACAGCAAGCATTATTTTGGGTCTGGGTGGGAGCCGTCCCCCACGCTGTGGCCGGGATCGGCTGCTTGGCCTTGCTGAATCTGTTTCCTCTGGGTCTGGCAGGTGGGCCTGGCCGTGGTGAAGCTTTCAACTTGATAAAAGCATGAAGGGGTCTGGCCCAGAGCCAGCCACCTGCTTTTTTGTGTCTTGGGCAGGTGGGAACATTTTAGGGTGGGGCTCAGAGCCCAGGGAGGTGAATGCAGGCAGAGGGCCTGGTCTCCTGACTCCTATCCCAGGCATGCCCTGCATTCCATGCTTCCAACTAAACACTCATTGAGCACCTTATGTATGCCAGGCATGGTGTGGGTCTTTGTGTGCCTGTGGGTGGGGGTGGGCTGGGGTGGGGTGGGCAAGGGGAGACGGCCAGAGCCCCTGTCCCCGAGAGGCTCCTGCTCCAGGGCCTGGGCACCACCAGGCACCCCCCGCTCCCCACGGGGCTCTCAGCCCACTGCCCCTCTGGCCGCAGGATGGTCCAGGAGCAGTGCTGCCACAGCCAGCTGGAGGAGCTGCACTGTGCCACCGGCATCAACCTGGCCAACGAGAAGGAGAGCTGTGCCGCGCCGGTCAAGAACAATGCCAGCCTTGAGACCATGTTCGTGAAGGTGAGGACCTGGGGACCGTGCTGGGCCTGCCACCCACCCCTGCCAGCCACCCGGCCCTGGGCCCCCTCCCACCTGGGGCCCCTTTCTCCCTGCATCGCCTGCCTGTGGCTGCCTGTCCTTGAGGGTGTGGGGCTCTGGCTTCTCCCACCCAGAGGCCAGTGCAGGAGTGACCACCCAAGTCTCCCCACCTCCTCCGGGTCGGTCAGTAAACCTGGGCAATGCCTTGCCGGCCCCAAGCTGGGCACACAGGGATGAAGTGGCCTGGCTTGCCCCGAAGACCTCGGTCCCCAGGCTTCAGGCAAGAGTGCAGAGGTCAGAGCAGGGGTCGGTCATCTGTGCTCAGGGCCTTCTCCAGCCATCAGAGCCCCCTTTTCGGTTTAGGGAGGGTACCCTGCTCCACCCCTCCCCCTCAGGACACCCTCAGGCTCATCTAACCCAAGGGCTAGCTGAGGCCCCCACACAGGACCTCTACAGCCACCCTAGAGGAGGACACTGAAGTTCAGGGAGGCCCACATTCCAAAGTGGCCCCTCAGTGGCCCTGGGAGGTGTCCAAGCACGTGCTGCAGGACAGGTGTCTGCAGGCCCCCTCAGCCCCTCGTGGCCTGATCCCTGGGAGGTAGGCAGGGCCAGGCATGGGGGCCATCTGGCCCAGAGGTTGTAATCCCTGCCACCCCGTGACCCAAGCCCAGGCCTGGCCACTCACGGCCTCCCTCCAAAGGAGGAGGTCTGCATCTTGGCGTGGGCGTGGGGAGGTTCTGAAAGCTGCCCGTAAACCAAAGATGTTCCGCTGCCCCTCCTGACCCCTCACTCAAGGAGAGAGCCCTGGCTAACAGGCGCTTGGGGCGTGAGCTGCTCCACTGGGTTTCCGTCGGAGGGGCTGGGGGACTGAGAGGATCCCCTGGAAGAGAAGTTCCCCGTCCTAAATGAGGAGGGTGGTGAAGTGATGCCGGTAATGAGCATCCGAATGAAGTCTGGGTTCCAGGAGGGGCTGTGAGCTCTCTGGTCCTACAGCCCTTTCTGGGGATTCCCCTGCTCCTCCTTTCTGGGATGCAGGGGAGGCTTCTCACAGAGGTGTTGGGGGCCCAGAGCCCACCTGCTCACCCTAGACCTACGTGGGCTTGCGTGGGTGGAAGCTCCTGGCATGAGGGAGCTGGACGGGGCAAGGGTGGGCAGCCTGGACGTTTAGTGACTGCCTCCCGGGCTGTGCTGGAGGTCTGTGGATGCTGTCGGCCTGGCGGAAAGCAATGCCAGTGTCCCCAGACCCGAGAGAAAGGGCGGTGTGGAAAGGTGTGGAACATTCTAACGGGAACAGATCGATTTGGCAGATGGGCGATTTGTGTTTCCAGAAAAGATTACTCACACCCCCAAAAAAGGGGCAGTACACTGACGCGCCCGCTCCTTTCTGGCCAGAGGGCGGAAAGCCGCATGGCAGATCCATTAACATCCCCAGACTCCGGAGCAAAGGCCGCGCTGCCCTGGCTCCTGCCGTGGGCCTTTTGGAAAGTTCTGTGCTCTTCTTAGAATAACCACTTAATCAAGACCTAAACGGGGCTTCTCAGGCGTCAGGGGAAAGCTGCCTCGGACTCACATGTAACTTTTGGGAACTCAGGGCGCAGGCACTAGGCAGGGATGCTGCCCTTTGCTGGGTGATGTGCCTTGGGGTCCCTGAGCTTTTCCAACGCAGGATGTGATTCCTGCAGCCTAACTCAGGTGGGAGGCAAAAAGGTGCATATTCTCTCTTTGGGGCACGGTGAGAGAAGTCTTGGCCCTGCAAAGTGAGCAGACCCCTACAGGGCCTTGATGACCCTAAGAGAGGGTTCTTGGAGGTGTGCGGGCAGAGCCCGGGTGGCTGCAGGCCAGGGGTGTTGAGGGGGGCAACCAGGTGCTGGGGGAGGGGAGGGGAGGGGAGGGAGCAGTACACGCTGGGTCTTTTTTCAAACTTGACCTGCACGATTTGGGGGCTGCAAGGCCCTTCTCGGCTGCTCGGTTATTTGCTGCCGATGTGGAAGAGGCAAGTGGGCCAGCTGGGGACAGAGGCGCATCCTCAGGGTCCCCCGGGGGCCTCCACTTGCCTGACTGCCTGGCTGCTCCGTCTGAGTGTCCGTCTGTGCCTGCAGAGATGCTGCCACTGCTGCCTGCTGGGGCGGGCGGCGCAGGCCCAGGGCCAGAGCTGCGAGAACAGCCTCATGGTCGGCTACCAGTGCGGGCTGGTGTTCCGGGCGTGCTGCGTCAAAGGCCAGGAGACCGCGGACTTGGCGCCCGGGAACGTCGGGGACACCCAGGAGAAGGGTAAGCACCCTCCCTGCCTTCTGGGCAGTGGGGCCCTGCACGTGGCCACCTCCCTGACTCGGCCCAGCCCAATTCTAGCTGTCGGGCCTTTCCACATTTGCTGCCCCATCCAGGAGGTGTGGTCCTGGTGGGAGACAGAGAGTCTGGGCTCTGGGTCAGGCCGATCCGTGTGCTGTCTAAACGCATCTTTGGGCAAACGAATGCACCCAGTTCCCTCACCTGTGAAATGGGTGTAAGAAGAGTCCTCCTTCGTAAGGGTGACGGAGGATTAAATGGGAGCCTGTGCTCTGTAAACGTTGGACTTCCCAGCTTTCCCCCGAGCCTCTGACAGCCCCTGGGCTGTGGTGGGGGGCCGGTTCTGCCTGCCTTCAGCAGATGAGGGTACTCATGGTCAGTGGCTGACCCAAGGGAGAACCCAGGCCTTCCCGGCCCTGGCCAGGGCCTCCTCTCCCAGCATCTGGAGCCGATGGCGTGCAGGCCTCGGTGGTTAATGCGTTAACGTCTGCCTGCGTTCTTGCAAATAGCAGATGTTTATTCAGGAAAGGGGCAAGTGACCCTGTCCAGCCGCTGGCTCTGCTTCTCTGTGCCCATCTGCCCGAAGCCAGATAAGCCCTAAAGCCTTCGGGCATGGCTCAGTTACACGTGCAGCAGACCCTGGGTTTCCTAAATCATCTGGTGTCATGGTTTCTGTGCTATGAGGAAATAACCCTGGAAAAATCCAGGCGTCTGCTCTGCCCCAAGCTTGCTGCACAGCTCTGAGCCCGAATCCTCCTTTCTCTGTGCTCCCCTCTCTGTTAAAAATGGGTCAGGCAAGGGAAGGGGTTGGAAAAGCTCACAGATCACAGACCTGGGCTCTCTACGCCAGGCCGTCCACCGCCAAGGCTCTGCCACCCCAATGGCTTCTGGGCCCGGGGTCCCCTGGACGCGCCTGTGTTTTACTTTAAGTCCAGCTCCTCAGACACCTGCCATCCTCTCAGTCTAACAGGAGGTTGGGACCACATTCTGGCTCCTTCCTTGGCTTCTGGAAGCAAAAATGACATTTTCACGCCAAACAAAACCAAACTCCTAATCCTGGTGGGGAATGTCTCCTCCGCGTCTCATGCACTGACGAGTGCTGGGATTTGGGGTGGCTCCAGATGTCCTCTCTCTCTCCCGTCTTCCGTCTGCTCCGATTCCTGCCCCAGACTTCCCTGCAATGGACCCTCCTCTGTGAGGGCTCCCTGGCTCTCCCTCCCAACTCGCCCACAGCTGCCGCTTCCTCCTGTCCCCTGACATTGATTGTGGCCTTCTGTGCCCTACTGAGCTCAGCGTGGTCCTCAGGCCTGTGCAGGCCTGCGATGACTTAAGTCCAGGAAGAGTCAGCTTCTAGAAACATCCATAAGAGTTTCGTAGAGTCACGTGCACCTTTTGAAGCTAACTTAAAAAATTGGAGCTTGTATTTTGTATGTGATTAATTTTGTTTTTCTAGTAATTGCATTTTATTATATGGCATTATCTTATGTTATATTATTTTTAAATTATGTTTTATTACATTACCTTACATTATACTATGCTATTATCACATTACATTATTGTAATGCATTTTATTGTATGTTATGAGAGTATGGGTCCCAGACCATGGAAAGAGATCTGGTCCTTTACCATATAGATAGTTTGAGGGCGTATCTTGGGAATAATGATTTCCATTTTACAGATTGGGAAACTGAGGCTGGGGAAGCTCAGCTCCGGGACCCAGTTGCTGACAGGTCTAGTGGTCTTTCCATGCCAGACTTGCTGACTCCCGCCAAATGCTGTGCCTCACCCCCAGGGGTCAGAGGTGCCTTATGAGCCCACCTGCCTTCTCACTGCGAGCCCTCAGGGGTGGGGTGGGCCCCCACACGCCTCCTAGTGCCCTGGTCTGTGCACCCAGCAAAGAGGGAAGGTGCTTCCCAGTCTCCTGCCTAGAAGAGATGGCTTACCCGGAAAGGTCTTTTGCTGAGTGTCTCCCAAGTTCAAAGCTCCTTGGGCTATTTAGAGACCTGTGCTGTATAGTGCTGGCCCCCAAAATATAAAGCCTTGTGCGTAGTCAGTGCCGTCTACACGTCATGCCCCACTGAATTTAATAGCAGTATTATTACTATTTTTTTTTCTTTTGAATGCCATGTATTTTTCCATTCCACATGTATTACATGCTCATTGTGGACATTTTAGAAAACACAGAAAAGGGGAAGGAAGAGAAATTCCGACCCAGAGATAAATCATTTCCATTTGGGCAGCTTCCTTTCAGTCTTTCTTCTCTCACATGGGTATGATTATGCTGTGGACACCACTTTAATTTAGGCTTTTTCCAGCAAGCATTTTAGTGTAGTTGCTATTGAGTTTGATTTTCAAGTGTTTCTAGGGACTCTTCCCCACCAAGGGCCATCTAAGCCCCTTGCCCCTTTGGTCAGAGGTCAAATGGGTGGACCCTCCCTTTGTCCAGGGGGCTGGGTGCAGAGGGGGCTGGCAAGAGCTTGTGTGCTGACCCCAGGTGCCACGCCCTGCTTGGCTTCGTTAGCAGCCTGGGCTGGGCTTTGACAGGCCAAGTGGGCACAGACCAGTCTGACATTGTGTCCCTGGCAGCTAGAGGACCCCACCCACATGGGGGCTGTGACTTTTTCATCCTTGGCTGTATCTGCCAAGATGTAAGGGACCCATCCCTTTCTCCTTTTATATCGTTACTGCCAGTGGAAGCGCACTCGGGGTTACTGCTCCATCCAGGTTTGGTCTCCCCACCCAGCAAGGCCCTTTCTAGCCCATTGCCCTCTTGAATTTTCTTCCTAGCATGAGTATCACCTGTTTACTTGTAACCTGTTTATCATCCATCTCTCCCAATGAGTTATTCAGCTCCGTGAGAACAGGGCTCAGAGCAGAGGCTCAAACACATTTGTCGAATAAATCACATGCACGAATATCAACAGCTGGCACCAAATTAAGCTTTACAGGCAAACTGGGTCAGATAAGTTTTTAGCATATGCATCGTTCACGGCCGTGCCAGGGATGTGACTTGACTTACGTTAGAGCTGTTATTGCATTGGTTAAAAGATTCGAGGTATTTGGACAACGGGACAGTACTCATCTTGAAGCTGACGATGACAGGCAGTCATGCCAGGGTAGTTTCTGTCTAATAGAGCTTTTAGAGATTTAATTACATTGATGCGTATAATTCTATTTGAAAAAGGATGAAATTAATACTTGGTTGTTTGTTATCTGTACAAACAGCCTTAACTCTCTAATATTTACAAGGAGCTAAAAGATATGGCATTTCTTCTAAGATGAGACAGAGTGCCGAGTTTGTGTCAATGTTTGTCTGTCTGTCCCCTCAGCTAAGGCCGAGGGCGAGGAGGAGCCAGAGGACCCATATCTTAATGACCGCTGCCGAGGTGAGAATCCAGCGCCTCCCCTCTGCCGTTTGGGGGTTCGTTAAAGCCCAGAGGAAGTCAACCCTGATCTCGTTGGAAGTTTGAGCATCATCAGTTCACGCTGGGCAGTGCCCTTTGGCGGGAGTCGGCTGTGAGCCCGTCCTCCTGTCCCTCCCAAGCACCCACCTTCTCCTTCCCTCGCTCTCCCGGGAGTTGGGGCTGGGTGGGGAGGGAGGGAGAGGGTGGGCTTATGGGGAAGTTGGGGCAGGTGAGAAGCTGATCCCAAAAGCCCCCACCCCAGTGCTCCACTGGAGCATACCAAGTTCACAGGCAGCCGCCACTTCCCTCGAGGCCAGGCCGGGAGACCCTGCAGAGAAGGGGCTGAGAGTTGTTTGACTTTGTGTCCCTGGAGCCCCACCCATGCCTGACAGAGAGGGAGAATGTTTTCAAATTTAAAGGAGGTCCGGCCTTGCTGGTTTGTTCCTCTTTCTCTTTCATGGAACAGTCTAGTATGTCTAGGCTGGCAGGTCCACTCCTCAAGGTCACTTGGCCGCCCGCCCTGTGGTTGGAGAGTTAATGAAGGAGCCAGTTTAATGACAGAATGACGTGGTCAGGTCTACAGTGACGGCCAGCACAGAGCCTGGGGAGGGGAGGAGAGGAGATGGACAGACAGTCCCGGGATCCTCTCTGGGGTCGCAGGGGGTCCTCTTGGGGGAGGAATTAGCTGGGTGGCAAGGTCCAGGGAGGATGGGCCCAGGAAAAGAATCTTGGAAGGCTCAGTGGGCAGCGGGAATGGAGATGAAAACAGCAGGAAGGCTGAGGACCTGGCCGCTGGTGCCCGGCGGGTGGACGGAAGGAGAGGCTGGAGAAGTGGGCAGAGCCCTGGAGGCGCCGGGCAGTGGGTTAGAAATGTACCTCACAGCGACTTTTCCTGGTAGAGATTTAGCCTGGTGAGGTTTGCACTTTGAGCGTGGCTCCGGCTGCCCAGTGAGGACGAATGGGTAGGCGGGGTCTTAGAGGGACATTACGGGGGGCAGGGGAGGGGCTGGAGCTGAGGCAGTGGAAGTGGCCAGGGGGCAGCGGGGGCCACTTGAGGGAGATCTGAGGTACACCGGAGGCCTGTTCAGGGCTCGGCCCGCGTGGTGTCCATGACTGGGTGGCAAGCACCACGGCCTTCTCTGCCTGGCCCTCTCCAGAGCCACCATAACTCACAGCCACCACCCTGCGTGCCTCCAACGTCACCAGGCCAGGCCTGAGAGCTGCAGCTGCAGCCCCCGGGGTGCCTGGGGTCATGGGGGGGGGGCCCAGCCTGCAGAGTCTGCCCCCAGGCTGTTTCTCTGCTCAGTATGAACAGAAGTGGCAAACCCAAAGCTGTCTGGCGTGTGTTTAGCCTCCAGCTCTTGTTTGCTCTGGTTCCAGGCGGCGGCCCCTGCAAACAGCAGTGCCGGGACACGGGTGACAAGGTGGTCTGCTCCTGCTTTGTGGGCTACCAGCTGCTGCCCGATGGCGTCTCCTGCGAAGGTACAGGGCCGGGGCCTCAGTGGCAGCCAGACCAGCACAGCCATCGGGGGCTCTGCTTTGCACAACTCGGGGGCCCCACTCGTGGGCTGGAGAACAACCCGGGGCTGGGTGTCCAGTGCTCCCTGGACTGTACAGGGGCCCAGACCAGGGTCTCAACCAGAGGACACAGACTCCAGGGCTGGGCATGAGGACCAGACTGGGCTCTGGGTCCTGGATGAGCTGAGCGGCCTCGGGCCCGTCCCTCAGCCTTGCTCAGCCCCTTGCCAGTGACGGGGGGAGGTGATGCCAGCTTAGAGGGCTGATGGGGTCCCATGACTTACTTGATGGGCTTGGAAAGAACACTGGCTCTGAAACCTGGGAGGGGAGAGGCGCTGGCTCTGGTGCAGTGGGGAGTGCCCACGATGCCATGCAGGGCCACTACCTAAGACATGCAAGGCAGGACCTGGCTCAGGTCGGATGGGTGATTTGATGGACGCAGGCAGCCAGTTCTGCCGTGCTTTCTGGTAAATTCCTTCTGCAGTGGCAGAAGGATCAGCCCTTCCAGCTGGCCACTCCTGGGTGTCTCCTCTCTCCTAGATGTCAATGAGTGCATCACCGGCAGCCACAGCTGCCGGCTGGGGGAAACCTGCATTAACACAGTGGGCTCTTTCCGCTGCCAGCGAGACAGCAGCTGCGGGACTGGCTATGAGCTCACGGAGGACAATGACTGCAAAGGTACAACCCCACTCCCAGCTGCGACCTCGCCCCTGGGGGGGAGACACATTTTGCAATGTGGAAGGGCAGCCCTGGCCTCTCGGCCCGGCTCCCTGGGTGGCTGCCAGGCTGCCAGGCTGCTGCCTCCTCGCCTGGAGGATGGGGGTGGTCAGGCTTGCTGAGAAGAGCCAGGGCTGTCACGGGGAGAGGGCTTGAGCGTGTCTGCAAAGCTGGCCGTAGCGCACAGGCTCGGGTCTGGTTCTGTTAGGGGTGAAGACTCACTTTCTGGCAGTGCCAAGTCCATGGCGATGGCGGGACTGGCTTTTGAAAAGCCTCAGTGCATGGTCATCTAGAAACAAGCTCAGGGTGAATTTCAGGTGTCCGCATGTGCCTCCTACCAAAAAATAAAAGAGAATAAAATAAAATTGCACAACAGCTGCCTTGCATCTGATTCCATGCTGAAGTTCAAACATACTCCCTTCGGCTGCATATAAACACATTTCTGGCCAGCGGCCTTTTCCCGCCAAACTATAGATGTTACTTGGCAGATGAGGCCCTGATGGGGGATCTTTTAGAATGTGGTTTTCTGCAGAGGGTTTTGAGCCTTTCAGATGACAAAGTCACTGGCGTGAAACCATCGCTAGGTTAACTCAGAGGCAAGGCACACCCTCCTGACATCGAGGGCCTTTGTGCTCTGTCTGTGCCAGCCCTGCAGACTTGCTGGCTGGTTTGGGACACCCAGAAACTGCTGGCTGAGCCAGCTGAGGCTCTACATTTGAACATTTGACCTCCTCAAACCTCAAGGGAAGGGCAGCCCAGTCCCAGCCTGCCAGGACAGTCGGCACTAATTTCTGGAATACTGGGAAGACTTCAGAATGCAGGCTTTTAGAGGCACCATGCTTATTGTCACAAAGATAAATTGCTTTGTGACCTAAGTTAAATGTGCACTTAGCCATAAATGAGGGGGAAATCTGCCAGGAAAATGCTGGGTTGGTTATTGTACAGCAATAAGTTTGCTGAGAAGAGCTTGGGGTGGGGGAAGCCAGTGTTGCGGTCTTCAGCGCCGTGAGCATTATTTGGTTACCTATGTAGATGAGCTCTCTGTTGGAATGTTCTGGATTATACTCTGAGTAATGAGACTTAAAAAAAAAAGTTCTTGTGATTTTAAAGTGTTGTAAGATGCTTCTGGCAGGACTCTTGCTAACAATTTCCTTTTTTTATGATGTACCAGATATTGACGAGTGTGAGAGTGGTATTCATAACTGCCTCCCCGATTTTATCTGTCAGAATACTCTGGGATCCTTCCGCTGCAGACCCAAGCTACAGTGCAAGAGTGGCTTTATACAAGATGCTCTAGGCAACTGTATTGGTAAGAAACTGCCGCCAGGGTCCAGGGGCCCGCAGGGGGCAAGCCATCCGGCCCGGCTGCCGAGTAGTGACTAGAACAGAGGTCAGCAAAGGGCCAGAGGGTAAATATTTCTGACACTGCGGTGGTCCATGAGGTCTCTGTTACAATTACTTGACCCTGCTTTTGTAGCTGGAAAGCAGCCACAGAAGATATGTGAACGAATGGGTGTGGCTTCGTTCCGATAAAACTTTATTTACAAAAACAGGCGGCAGGCTGGATTTGGCCCGGAGGCAGGGCCATAGTTTGCTGGCTTCTGGTATAGATGAAAGAGCATGAGTTTTGGAGTCAGAGACACCTGGTTTTGAACTGAATGACCTAATGTAATTTACTTACCTCCTCTGAGCCTCAATTTCCTCTATAAAATGGAAATAATCATAATACCTGACTTAGAGGCTTGAGGTGAGGTTTAAACAATGTGGTGGTGAAATGCCTGATACATGGGAAGCACTCACTAAACAAATAAAATAAATGGGAGTTCCCTGCCACAGGCCATTTTGGTCTATTAAAAAATTGTTTAGGGAACCAGATGTAGCTCAGGGGTTGAGTGCTCCTTCCCGTGTATGAAGTCCTGGGTTCAATCCCGGTACCTCCTTTTTAAAAAATGTTTAAAAATACTCTGCTATGAAGTTGTAATTCATGGATGAACCCTGAACGCTTGCTAAGTGAAAGAAGCCAGACTCTAGAGGGTAAATATTACATGGTTTCACTTCTACGGAATATCTAGAATAGGCAAATTCATAGAGACAGAAAGTAGGCAAGAGTTTACCAGGGGCTGGGACAGGCGGGTAGTGGGGAGCTATTGCTAATGGGGTCAAGAGTTTCTGTTTGGGATGATGAGAAATTTTGGAACTAGAGAGCGGTGATGGTTGCTCAGCATTGTGAACTGTACTTCATGCTGCCAAGCTGTCCTCTTCGAGGTGGTTAAAATGAAAAATTGGATGTGATATGTATTGCACCATATACACAAATACTCTGTGTTGCAATTGGAGGAAAATGAGTGTGAAATGAAAGAAAATCACACGTGAGCTTATTGTAAAAGTAGAAGGTCTGGGTCAGATGGCGAATAGAGAAGCGGGTGGGGGGGGCGCGGTGAGCAGGCTGGTCGGAGCTCCCTGTTCCGTCAGGGCGGGAGGTGACCCCTCCCTCCTCCTGGCACGGCCCGGGTCACTAACGTGGGCATCTAAGCCCAGACCTGCTGGCCCTCCCCTGCCCTCTGCTCGGCAGAAGCTTCTAGGCCTGCCTTTGAAGTCAGAGAGACTTTTCTCCTGATCCACGTGGTCAAACACACACGCTTGGGGGCTGCCACGGCTCGCCAGATCCTGGGGGTTCCTTTCTCACATGGAGATCTCCACCTGTCTTAGATAAATCTGTGCTGCTCTTCTACCGGAAACGGAGTGTCCTTGTTTTTTGTCCTTGTTTTCCTTTTTCCACCACCCGTGACATTTGAAACCCTGTAGAACAAACACCCCTTAGGCCCAGGACCCCCTGCACTTGGCCCCCACCTTATTCCCTCTCCTGCCACTCAGGGAGGCGTCCAGGCCGCGGGAGCCATGGTCGCCAAGCACAGGGCGGTGACGGGGAGGCTGCCGCGTGCTGAGACGGGCTCCACAGAGAGGAGGGCACCTGTGGAGGGTGGAGACCCGGACTCACAGCAAACGCAGCCCCAATTTCCACAAAGGAGGAACATTTTCAAGTCTCAGCTCACCCCTCTCTAGGACACAGGACAGAGCAGGGAGAAAAGCCAGGGGGCAGCAGGGAGAGAGGACAGTCCCTGCCTCTGTCCTCCCCTACATTCGGGGAGAGCCCAGGTGAGAGGGCAGACATGGCAGAAGCCCGAGGCTAGCTGGTTCTTTGGGGGCATCCTTCTGCATCCCCAGTGACGGCGTTGACAGCCTAACATTCAGCTTTCTGGGTCTCCCCTGCTGGGTGGGGTCCCCTTTGTGAAAATGGTCTCTTGTTTTTAATTTTGAAAATCATGTCCATCTTTATTTAAAAATCAGCCAACAGAACCTACATGTAGAAAGTCGGGTCCCGCCTCCTGCTCGGCGGCGTCTGTCCTTCTGGTCCTCCCGAGCCTCTAGCCTTAATGTTTCTTATGAAAATGAGCCTGGGCTGTGCTGCTACTTGCTTTTTTCCTCACTGAACAACATATTTAGAAATCATTTTATGTCAGTACATTCGTGCCATCTTAAATGATGGCATTGTCAGAAATAAGTCTCTATTAGGAGAAATCATATCAAGACAGGGTGATGGTTTCCCACTGGCTGTGGACCGTCCCCCTTCTCTGGGTGACGCCTGAGTCTTGTGCTTGCACACCACTGCCTACAGCAACCTCACTCCCCAAAACTGTGCGATCCCTGGTGGGGAGCTCTGCTCTCTGGCGTAGCCAGAATCCATCTTCCTGGAGCTTCTAGAACATTCCCGGGGCCCAGGAGCACATCGGAGCCCACCTCTGACTGTGCAGCAGGCAGCCCTGTAGCAAAAGGACTGCCCACTAGGGCCTGCCCAAAGGGTGGGGCAGGGTCTTAGAGAGTAGGTGCCTTCCCTGTTTTAAAACATGGAATTGTCCAACGCCTTGCGGTCTGGTTGCCACAGGCCTTGAGATTCTCACCTCTTCATGGAGTGGTGCTTTTATTTTCCTTCTAATGGCCTCCCCCTGCCCACTGTCGGCTTTTATGAGGAGGACGTGAGGGGCCAGTGCAAGGCTCCACACACGCGGCCTACACAGGTCTTTCTGGATGTCCCCAGGCCCCCCGGGGCAGCAAAGGGTCCTGTAGCCCAATAGGCTGAGGGAGGGGCAAACAGGAAACCGGGGGCTTTGCAGCTGGGATTTTTCTACGCGAATCCCTGAGAGGGACAGATGTGTTCCCCGGCTTTCCAGTAGATGACGCCGCTTCCACCCTTGCCTCCCTCCAGCCATCCCAGGGCTCGCCATTGTGCTTCCCCAGGAAGCTGCATCCCCAGCAGGAGGTGGGACCAGCAGGGAAGAAACTCTGACTTTGCTCACTTAGGTTTTGCTTGCTTGCTTTTAAGTCAAGATGAATGTAACTGCACTGCTGGATGTGGGCGGGGCATCGCAGCAGGGGGCGGAGCTTCTAATGTGTCGACGGTCAGCAGCATCCCCCGGAACAGAGGTTGGGGAAGGTAGATCTGAAAGGGAAGCAAGAGCTCAGGGGAAAGCAGAGACCACGGTGCTACGCATGGCACGCGTTCTTTTTAAAGATTTTTATTTATTTATTTATTCATTTATCCCCCCCCCCTTGCTGCTTGCGCTCGCTGGGTCAGCTAACCACGCCGTGCGGGCGGGCTTGCCCTCACCAGGAGGCCCCGGGAACCGAACCCGGGGCCTCCCATATGGTAAACGGGAGCCCTACTGATTGAGCCACAGCCGCTTCCCATGGCACGCGTTCTTGATGTAAGGCAGCGGCAAGCTTTCTCTGTAAGGCGCTAGGTGGTAAATATGACTTTGCAGAGCTCATGGTCTCGGTCACAATTGCTCAGCTCTGCCGTGGTAGCCCAAAAGCAGCAGTAGACCATATGCAAACGAATGGGTGTGGTTGTGTTCCAATAAAACTTTATTTATAAAAGCAGGTGGTGGGCCAGACGTGGCCTATGGGCAGTACCGTGCCAACTCCTGACTTAAGGGAACTCATGCTGGCTGGGAGCCAGGTGACCCTGGTTCTAGGTCTGGGATGCCCCTGACTTCCTCTGTAAGCTGGGGGGTTGTTTCACTCCCTGGTCCTTGAGTTCCCTGTTTATAAAATGCAAGTAAAAACATCGGCCCCATCTAACTTGCAGGTTAGCTATAGTGGCTGAGGGAGAGAATGGACATAGAAGCTTTTTGTAAATTGTAAAGTGCTGCACCTATGAGATGCAAGTCATCAGCATGAAGGCCAACTCCAGGCAAGGGAGGGTGTCGGGGCTGGTCCGTCTGGCTGGGAGGGAGAGCAGTTCAGTTGAGCCTCCTTTTTGACGCACCCTCAGAAGTCTTCTTGCATCACCCCTTCTCTTGGCTCCCCCACAACACAGACGCTCTGTAAGTGTCCCAACAAGGCAATTCTGAAATGTGATATTTTCAAACTCAGGTCCTTTTAGAAAGCAACTTCTAGTAGCAAATTTAATCTGGGAGCTTCAGCACTGATTTTGAACATAAGGAACAAACAGGCAGGTGTGTGTCCATCGAGGCAAACGCCCTGTGGTCCCTCCAGTGAAGGACTGTCCAGGCGAGGGAGGGGACCGGGCAGTGAGCTCAGAGAGCAGGTGACAGGTGGCACTTCCAGCTAGGCCTCGAGTGGGCACTGGCCCCATGGGAGCCCAGCCAGGGAAATGGACCAGAAGGGTCCCAGAGGAGCTGGGGCTCCGGCAGGCTACAAAAAGAGGCATGTCTGCCAGACAGACACTGGGCGTCCCAGGCAGGGATGGCGTGGCTAAAGGCTCGGAGGTGAGACACTGCAAGGCCTCTTGGGAGCTGTAGGTGTGCTCCTGGGCCTTGAGCATGGGCCACAGGGAGAAGACGGGCAAGAGACAGGCAGGGCAGGGCCAGGCTCTGGAAGGGCTTAGCCTCACCAGGGGCGAGTGTGCTGGCACAGAGGCGACTGTCCCCTCTGTCTTCCCCCACACGGCTCAGGGAAGGCACTCGGTCAGCGTGTGGGGTACTTAAGGACAGGATGGCCTATGAATTGAATTGCCAAGGCGATGGTGGCAGAGGTGGGCATCGGAGGGGACTCGGCCCAGTGATTGCAGTGGGATTTGGTGCAGCAGAAGATGGAGCTGTTGAAGGTTTCAGGGCAGGAGGCTGGACCAGGGAGGCGCTACTTAAGGAACGTCACTGGCCACGTGTGCCACGGAATCTAGGAGGCCACTGCATGGTCCAGGGTGAGGGGACCATGGTCCCTCCACTTGTGGTCGTGCAAAGAGGAGGGAAATGGATTTCTTCTGAGATGTGGCTGTCGGGCTCTTGGAAGACTTCCACGTCTAACCAGGGCTGTGTCGTCTTCCTCCGCCACAGACATCAATGAGTGTTTAAGCATTGCTGCCCCGTGTCCTGCCGGGCAGACGTGCATCAATACAGAGGGCTCCTACACATGCCAGAAGAACGTGCCCAACTGTGGCCGTGGCTACCATCTCAACGAGGAGGGCACCCGATGTGTCGGTTGGTATTTTTTAAAGAAGCAAATCTGAAATTGCCTTTTCTGTCTGCCCCCCCAGCACACACCCTCCCTTCTCTGCAAGGGGAGAGAAAACCCACAAACCCAAGCCACGTCTACCTGCCCCTCCATCCCATGGACAATTCCCAAGCACGGGCCTGTCTGGTACTTTACCTGGACCAGGACAGTAGACTCCCAGCTCATCCCACTGTCTCCAGTCATCCCCCTTCAGTCTGTCCAGTTAGCCTTCCTGAGCCTAAAGTTCCCATCCCTCCCCGCTCTCAGCCCTTCAGCACCCGCCCCCTTCCCCCCCACCTTTGCTGGCAGAACAGAGTACAGACTTCCCTGTTTATAATTCGGTCTTGCTAAGCCGGCTTCCACTACACCAACCTTACATTCCAGACAAAACAGATCATGCTGCTTCCCCAACAAGCCCTGCCCTTTCCTCTCAGTGCCATGTTTTCCCTTTACCTCTGCCAAAAGGCTGACCCCATCTGCTCCCAGGTATCTCTGGGTCCCTTCCCTCCAGCCTGCCCAGCTCTGCCAGAAGAAGGCTCAAACTCCCTCTCATTCCCAAAGCACTTTCTCGGTGTCTCTCCCGGAGCACCAGGCTCCTCCTGCCGTAACCAGAGTCACTGCCGGCCAGCCAGAGCAGGGGTGTCTGAGGGTGGGGCCGGGCCGGCGCCCAGCGGGGCACTCTGGGAGGTCCCTGCTAGTGTACATTTTGGGCTGCTCCTTTCTTGCCTTCCTTTCTAATCTTAGGAGAAAACCTGATGCACTAAAAGTTTCTAAACGTGTCTTTCTCCTTTGAAAGATGTGGATGAGTGTTTGCCACCCTCTGAGCCCTGTGGGCCGGGCCATGTCTGCGTGAACAACCCTGGAAGTTTCCGCTGCGAATGCAAGACTGGTTACTACTTCAACAGCGTCAGCAGGACGTGTGTGGGTACGTGTGTGTGTTCCTGCGAGCCCCCCGGGCCTTGGGGAACCCGGCTGGGAGGGGCCAAGAAAGACCAGCCTGTGGCACCCGGAGTGACCTTGAACTCTGGGCCCATCCTCAGAAAAGCCCAAGTCCTGACAGTGCCCTGAGAAAAGACCCCAAATAGGAGACCTGCCTTCTAGGCTGTTTCCCCACCTGTAGAACAGGTGCTGTGCTCCCCCTGCAACCTCCAGGTGCTTATGAGATGGGAGCCCAGGGTCTACAGATGCCAGGAAGGATGTGTGATCTCCCAGCCACCCCAGGGCTGCAGGGGATCGTGATGCGCCATTAGCGCAGGGAAGCAAGCGCCAAAGACATCCCGTGGGCCCCAGCCCCAGGAGCGGAGCCAGACACTGCCCTGTGTCCACCAGCCCTCTACGGCCTTCAGGAGAGGCTGGCCTCTGCCCCACCCCATCCCCATTCCTCAGGTCCTCTGGGCCCTCCTTCCAGGCCCTGGGGCAGAGACCCAGGCCCAGAGGTGTCAGCAGACCAGGGCGTGGCCCGGCTCCCCTATGGCTTGCTGTGTGTTTGGAACACGTCACTCCACCTCGCTTGCCTGAGAAATGAGGCCGAAGCGGGTAGGGGAGAAGGTCGTGGGCTGCACCACCGGCAGGAGGATGGAGTGTGGCCATGCCGCTCCTGAGCCGGCCCCGTGTCCTCTGCTTCCAGACATCAACGAGTGCCAGCACTTCCCTGGGCGCCTCTGCGGACACAAGTGTGAGAACATGCCGGGCTCCTACTACTGCAGCTGCACCACAGGCTTCCGGCTCTCAGCCGATGGCCGCTCGTGTGAAGGTGAGTGTGGGCAGGGGCGGCAGGGCCCTCCTGTCAGTGACCCCACGCTGATGCCCACAAGCCACTTTCCTCCTGGGAAAGCCACCATTTCCCCCAGAGACCATGAGGCTGCTTGTTACCCAGCACTTCACTGGCCAGGACTGCTATAACAAAGCATCAGGCCAGTTGTCTTAAATGACAGTGCTGTGTTGCCTGGCGGTTCCGGAAGCCAGAAGGCTGGATCAAGGTGCTGCAGGGCCACACCCCCTCTGAAGTCTGTGGGGGTCTGGTGGTGGCTTGCAGGCCATCCATGGTGCTCCTTGGCTTGGGCACAACTCAGCCCCTGCCGCCGTTACATGCCATCTCTCTCTGTCACTCTGCCTGGCTGTCCCCTTCTTATAAGACCACAGTCGTATTGGAGCAGGGCCCACCCTACTGCAGTTTGGCCTCATTTTAATTAATCACATCTTAAAGATGCTATTTCCAGGAAGGTCACATTCGTGGGGCGGGGGCTGGAACTTGAACGTATCTTTTTGGGGGACACAGTTCAATCCATAACAACATGTTAAGTCACATTAGCCTCGAAAGATGTCAGAGATGATCTCCTGCCCCCCATTCTGGACCCGCGGGGCTGACCACCTCCGCCTTCCCAGGCTGTGTGGGGATTGACAAGCGTGGCGAGGTGCCCTGCGGGTGGAGGTGAAGAGCCATTGCTTGTCCGTGTGACTCTGTGGGGTGGCTGAGCTCAGCTGCCACGGTGGCCTCATGGATTGATCCCGCCCGGGTCTGCTGGCAAGGAACAGGATTCACGCTCAGGGCCCCTGGGTCCACTCCCCAGGTCCACTACGTACTAGCTTTGTGGCTTTGAGGATGTGGCACAACATTTCTGGGCCTCGGTGTCCTCACCTGTAAAGTGAGGACAGCAGAGCCCACCCCCGAGGGCGCTGTGAGGGCGAAAGGAGGCGAAGGCTGTAAAGAGCTGTGCCTGGCCTGAGGCAACTTGCACCATCAGGACACTTTGTTCCCAGCTCATGCGGTGGCCAAGCACTCCTAGGTGAGGGGAAGGTCAACCTCCATGTCTGCTGGAGGGAAATATTGTGCCCATGAAACCCAGGCCAGCCTCGCCGTGGCGCTTCACTCAGCCTTTATTAAGTAGCAAGAAGATGGTCCCTGCCTTTGGGGAGTGTTTTTAAGATATGATGAGCGGGGGCGCCAGGCCAGGCATGGGGGACCGGAAGGACCTCCCCCTGGGTGAGAGGCTAATGGGTATTCCTGGCTGCTCCCCTCTCCTGTCCTGCTAAGAACTCGCGGTAAATAAATGTGAGAAGGGAGTTTTAGGTCTAGGATCGAGAAACTTTTTCTCTAAAAGCCTAAAATATTCCATGTGTTAACCCTTGTGAGCCATACACAGCAATGCTGGGGTGGCACAAAAGCAGCTGCAGACAATACCGAACTGAAAGAGCACGACTGTGTGCCAATAAAACTTTATTGACAAAGATAGGTGGTTGGCCGGATTTGGGGCCCAGGGGCAGTGGTTTGCCAGCCCCTGCTCTAGGCAAAGGGGAGAGATGAGCAAGAGCCCCGAGGTGCTAGGGGGGGCCTGGCAAGTCCGGAGCAGTAGAAGATCAGGAGCAGTGGCCTCAGGCCTGGTCAAAAAGGACGTCCCTCCCTGTGTCAACTGGAGGAGCCATCAGATTTCCATTGAGAGCTAGACCTGCCCCTGGCACCTGGGAAGGGGCCCTGGGTTAGAGGGAGCTAAGACCGGAGGCTGTGAATGTCATCCCGGAGGCATAGGGTACGGCTTGAAGCAGGGCAGTGTGGGGGCCGGAGCGGGGACCACTTTCCTCCCGTATCGTGTTAACTGGAGGGAGGGGGACAGGAGGTTTTCTGTCCACTGCCTCCAGCACCGGTGTGGCGGCTGCTGCGGTCACAGCTCTGAGCGGTAGCCTCAGACACCCTCTCCCTTCCAGATGTGAACGAGTGTGACAGCAACCCCTGCAGCCAGGAGTGCGCCAACGTCTACGGATCCTTCCAGTGCTACTGCCGGCGAGGCTACCAGCTCAGCGACGTGGACGGGGTCACCTGCGAAGGTGAGGGGGTGACAGCCCTGGCTTTGCTACGACGTCCAGCAGCCTCAGGCTCTCCGGGCTTCAGAGCCCCTGGGCAAGAACCTGCTGGGGCTTCCCTGGAAATGAGCCCCCTGGGCGAACCCTCTGTTTCTCACCCTTTGAGGCTGGCAAGTGTTTTGCTTCCCCACCCTCCAAGTGAGATTTATTTGGGTACATTTTACCCATCGTTGAGAGTGAGGTTCGGAAAGGAGCAAACCAGCTCCCAGGATTTTTCTTTAATAAACATGCAATGGTGGGGATTGCCATGTAGCGGGGACTTTGCGCCCCAGCTTGTGGTCATAGCGTGTGCCTGAGGGGTCTGCAGGGGCCTCAGCAGCCTCACTCACCCCTGACTCCCAGCTGTGCATGGACCGCCCGGCATCTCTTCCTCTGTAACCTGGGGGTTAGCTCCAGGCTCTCCAGGTTGCTGGGTATTAAACCAGCCCAAAGGCACTGATGCCATGCCTGGCACCGCAGGGGCTGAAGGAGCAGCTGCTATTATGGATTGTGGCTGTTTTTATGCCACGTTTTTGATGGTGCACTTTTTGTTAGCAAATATGTACTCATTAGCCCTGGGGTGCACCTGCTTGCAGCTCGCAGCCTGTACTGATGTCGGTCCTGACACCCTGTGGCCTCCCCCACCCTGCTCAGCGCCCATTCTCCAGCCTTTCCCCACCCACGCACTTCACATCATCAACTTCCTGTGGGACCCGAGGCTGGTCCCTTCCCCTCCCTGGGCCTTGGTTTGCCTTCTGACTTGATCTCTGACTTGATCTCCTGGGTCCAGCTTGCCCTGGACCGCCGCCCTCCCAGCCCCTGGCCTGGCCCACCAGGGGGACGTAGCCTGGCCGGGGTCCGTGGCCGTGTCCCAGGGTGCAGGCTGATGAGGGTGGGCTCTGCCGTTGCAGACATCGATGAGTGTGCCCTGCCCACTGGAGGCCACATCTGCTCCTACCGCTGCCTCAACATCCCTGGAAGCTTCCAGTGCAGCTGCCCCGCGACTGGCTACAATCTGGCTCCCAATGGCCGCAACTGCCAAGGTGAGCATGGGGTACCCCCGGGCTGCTCAGGCCACGTGTGGGGGCGCTGCAGGGGAGGGGGAGCACCGAGGCCAGGCAGGCCCCGCTGGAGATGCTTATGAGCTTCCCCGGCCCCGGGCCAGAGCCCAGATGGGGAGGTCTCCACGCAGCCAGGCGCCCCCTCCTGGCCCCGAAACAGACCCGCTCTCAGGGGTCTATCTGAGCCCCCCGACAGCTTCGTCAGGCAGGAGGGAGCACCAGAGCCCTTGCCCTGCCTTCTCCTGCCCGAGGAGACCAGGATGAGGTCTGACGGCCTCTGGGAAGACGCCTGAAGTGGGGGAGCGGGAGGCTTTCGGCCTGACGGGGCAGCAGGTACCTGGAAGACCCCTCCACAGACAGCTCTTGGGCATCTGGCCTTTCTCTCTGTCGTTTGATGGGCCTGGCCATGGGCCAGGCGTTAAGGGCAAAAGAGTGAGCAGGAGGGTGGAGGCCCCTGCCCTGAGGTGAGATTGCAGTGTGGGGACGCCCAGGGTGCATCCCACCATCATGGACCCTGGGGTCAGCTCAACGAGGGAGGCCAGCGGTGTCCATCCCGTAGCCGGTACCCAGCTCCCCTCTCTGAGGGGCTCGTCACCCGGCCTGTGACCTCTCCGTCTGATAACTGAGAGGCGCCCAGCTGGCGCTGTGAGTGACCCAGCGATCCTGGAGTGCCAGGAGGGGCCCCAGGAGCCGAGTTACAGGGGCTGGGTCTGTTCAGCCCCTTCTGGACGAGGCCGCCCAGGCCCCCACGTTCCACAAATACACTTTCTGGCCAGAAGAAGGTGGCGTTGAGCGAAGGCAGGAGCTGCAGTGCTTGCCACGGGGTGACGTCCTTAGGCCTTGCAGAGCTCCGGGTGGATGCCGCTTTGTTCTCACATTTCTGATGGTGCAAGGACGCCCCTGCTCCTGGCCAGGGTCCCTGAGCACAGTCTAGAGACCTGCCCCAACGCAGAAGAAGCTCACAACGCAGAAGCGCTGTGGCCCAGAGATGGGAAGGGCTGTTCTTCCACCCATGAGCAGGTCCCTCCGGGGCCTGGTAACATCCCCTGAACCCCACCACTTGGCGCCCTGTCCCCAGGCTCCTCTCTTTACCATGTGCCAAGCCCCAGGCCTGCTCTGGTTCAGCCCCAACAGCCCCCAACCCCAGGACCCTGGGCAAGACACGTCAGCCCTTCAAGCCTCGTCCATAGCAGGGAGCTGGCAGCTGCTGCCCCTTCCCTCCTGGGGATACTAGGTGACGTGAGCAAAGTAAGGGTGACACACTTGGTAGCTGCATGAGTGAGAGGCGCTGGGTGCTCACACCACGGACCCCGGTGCCCGCTGCCTGGGTTCAAAGCTCAGTTCCGCCACTTAAACAAAATACACGACTTTGGGCTCCTCCTGAAATGAGGTTACTGATCGTCTGATAGTGCGTCCCTCGTTGGATTGTTAGCACGAGGGAGCCCTGCTAAGCACTTGCAGTGCTTGTCGTGCAGTGTTACAGCTGTCGGGGACTGGTAAGACGCAAATAGCCCATAATTCTAAATCTCCTAGAAATAAAAGAGGCTGCCAGGGCGCTGCTCCGGAGGCCAGCCAGAGGAGGGCAAGGGGGTGGGATCCCCTGCTGGCCACCGACCCTGGGTGCCAGGAGGCCTCGGTGCCTCGGCGGTGGGCCGGGCAGGCTTCCGGGCTTGGCCTTCACGTGCCGCCTCCGGGTTGTCCGCAGACATCGACGAGTGCGTGACTGGCATTCACAACTGCTCCATCAACGAGACCTGCTTCAACATCCAGGGCGGATTCCGCTGCCTGTCCTTCGAGTGCCCCGAGAACTACCGCCGCTCCGCAGACACGTAAGTCGCTCGGGCCCGCGACCGTCCCTGTGTGCAGCCTTCCTGGAGGCCCCGCTCCAGGCCTGGGCCGGGGGTGGCGGGAGGGGTGGTGGTGAGCGAGCCACGACCTCAGCGTCCTCCACCGGGGTCTTGGGAAACTTGAGGAGCAGTCTCTCCCTGGCTCCAGGCCCCCCGACGCCGGCGAGCCTGCTCTCAGAAAGCCAAGGTGGTGACTGCAGGTGACACGAGCTGGGGGTGAAGCCAGGCAGAAGCCACACTTTCTTGTTTCCTGGGCGAGGGAGAGCTCTCTGTGCCTCAGTTTCCTCCTCTGTGAAACACGGGTGTCAGAACCTGCTCTGTCTACTCCAAGGAGCAGGGAGCGACGGCTCCGTGTCAGCCGTCAGCCAATGAGCCGCGCAACTTGCTGGGTGTCGCTATTAGGTGAGCCCACCCGGAAGCCAGATTCCGTTCAGCCTGGGGACTATGTGGGAACAGCATGGAAGTTTCCAGATCTTCAGCTTGGGGCTGAGTGGCCATACATCGTTGTAAGCTCACTCACTCCCAGGCCACCAGGGTGTCTGTTGGGGTGTCCAGGGTCCCCCTCCCTTGGGGGTAGTCAGGACCCCTGGGTCCCAGTTCTTGCCATGTCATCCCCGCCCCCGATTTTGTTCCGCGAGTCTCAGATGGCTCATTTGGCGCCACTGTCAAGTCGTTTCAGGAAAAGCTCCAGGTGGGAACCCACCTTGCGAGCGTGAGCTCACGACCTCCCCCTCCCCCGGCACCTGGAAATGCTCAGAGTGAGCTCGTGGCGAGGCTGGCTGCTTCTGAGCCCCAGGTCTCCGGAGGCTGAGCCTGTCTGTGGTTTCTTGGCCAGGCTGCTGCCTCCCACCTGGTGTCAGAGTCTGACTGCACCAGGCTGGTCTTGTCCTCAGAGTCCGCTGCTCGTGGTTCTGGCTTGACCCTCAGCTTGCTGAAGGCCAGAGCGCGAGATGCTCAAACATCTCTTCTCCCACATGGCCTTTTGTTTCTTCCCAGCATCGGGCTGGCTCGTTTGCTTGCCCAGCTGCCTCCCCCAGCTCTGTTTGTTCCCTGGAGGGTGTTTTTGCCTGCCTGAAAACCCAAACCTTGCTTCCTTCCTGTGCCTGGGTTGGGGAAAGCCACCGCAGACTGGAATTTGCAAGTGGGTCGCATTCCAAAGGCCTCGTGGGTCACACAACGCCCCAGTGGGCAGTGGAGGTGCTTCTCTGAGCCATCCGGAAAGTTCCATGTCTTCAATCTGAGGCTCTGCTGCCGTTTGTCATTGTAAGCTCTCTTGTTCCTGGGCCTTTGTTGGAGTCTGGATTTGCGGTTTCCGGAAGACAGGCTGCTCAGCCGCAGAACCCCAAGAAGGGAGACTGCTCCTTCTGCCTGTGCCTCCAGGCTCCGCTGAGTCCAAGGGGCGGGTTGGCCGTGTGCCGTGGTTGTGGCTGGAATCATCCAAACCCAGCTCACAACCTTGTGTGGCTTTCGTCACCCCCTCTGTGCTGGAGAAGGTCATTTACTTGTTTGGGACCTGGGTCCTCCTGGGTTTCGGGAAGTTGCTTCCCACTCTGGGTCTGTAAAATGGAGGAATTGAACTAGATGATACCTAAGCCTCCCTGTCCACGTTGTCTTCCTTCCTGTGAAGCCAAGTTCTGATTCACCACAATTTGTCGGCCAGTTGGTGCTTGTAGGGAAAGGGTGGGGTCCACAGCCATGGCACGTGGGCCCACTGAGTGGGACACGTTTGCCACAGGCCCATTCTAGGATTGGGACACATTTGCTGTGGGCCCACTGTGTGTTTGAGACACACTCACTGTGGACCCACTGCATGTGTGGGGAACATTAGCTGTGGGCCCACTGAGTGTGGCGCCTGACTGGATGATGGGCTCACAGAAGCCACATCCCTGCCCAGACTCCTCCAGGAGAGCTGCTAACTCCTCACCCTGGACTTTTCCATTTTACAGCCCATTTCCGCCTCATCAAAAACCTGAGCCTCTTAAAGAATTTCTGGAAGACCTTCAGAAATTAATCTTAATCATCTAAAAGAGCCATATGTAGAAAGGAGCTGTGGGCAGCACATCTGCAGCTAACACGTGACTGGAGGGCCTTGTGAGGAGCCCTGGCCGGCTGGAGGGGAGCCTGTTTCTCTGCCTGGAGCCTCAGCCTCCTCAGCCTCAGCTTTCTCTCTCTCTCTCCCTCCCTGGGCAGTGTCCCAGCGGCTGGGGAGGGGTACTAGGAGCACAACCCAGCCCGCTGTGCTGCCAACACAGGGCTCGGCCCTGTGGACGCTGCCAGACGGATCCTATGACCCCTCCCGCTGGCAGCAGGAAGTACTCAAAGCTGTCGCAGAGCCTGCGAGGGAACTGGGAAGAGCCTCTTCCTCTCCTCAGCGGGCCCAGCCCCTGGTTCTTGAAAGCCAGAACGCGCCTGGGCGGCCTTGGTGGCCGCTTTGCGGGGAAGGGGCCCAGTGCAGCTCACAGCCGAGGTTATGACATGGGTGGACAGAGAGGGTTGAGCCCTCAACTGCCCTCGGCTTTTCCCCATTCCTGGGGCTTGTCAGCAGAACGACAAGAGCAAAAGTCGGGGAAATGCCAGGGCTGACCGCCCAGGACGAGGGACTTGGCCCTCAGGACCATTTTCCTCTGATGTGTGGTGTCTCTCAATTATTGCATTTCCGTTGAACTTGGGGTGTTACGATCATATTTGTTGAACTGAAAAATTGGGACACATTGTTCTCTAATGCAAGACAGGTTCCAGGATTCGTGGCGTGATAGGGGGCACGTCTATGGAGTGCAGAGAGTGTGGTCCCTGGAAGCTGGCCGTGTGGGCCAGGGCCGGGTGGGGGAGCCTGTGCCCTCACCTGGCACAGATCCGGGGCAAGGCCGCTCCCCAATCCAGATGCGCTGGTTAAGGAGAGCTTTGTGCCTCCGCAGCCTGACGGGCGGTTTGCCAGGTGCAGGAGTTGTCACTTTGGAGATGTTTCGATGAGCTTGGGCGGAAGCAGGATAGGGCCATTGAAGTGGGGACTGACCAGGCAAATCAGGGACCTCGTTTTTTGTGCAACAGACATTAACTAAGCACACAGTAGGTGTCGCACCCTGTACTGTGTCCTGGAGAAACAGCCAAAGAGCCACGGCCCTGCTCTTAGAAAGTGGGTGATCTAGAAGCAGCCGGGCCCAGAAACACCCAGGGAGCATGAGGAGGGGCTTGGGTGCTCTAATTAGAGGCTCGGGGGGCTGGGGTGGAGGTACCGCCGAGGTGGGAGAGGCATCCAGTCCCCTGGCGGGTGATGGCCACAGGGCTGAGCCAGAATGTCATGCACACATCCTGTTCCTCGCCTCCGCACGGGCCAAGTGAACGCTTCCATCTGGCCCACCAACACCCCCTGTCCTTGGACGGGGTTCTGCCAGCATGAGGAGAAGTGGGGAGGCTTAAAGCACAGGATGGAGACTCTAGTTCCACCCACCGGGCAGGCACAGCTGGTGTGTGTGCACGTGTGTATGTGTGTGCAAAGGCTTTAAAGCTAGGCAGGCCGACTCGGATACCAAACCTGCCATCTGCACAGACTGTGAGGTCCTGGACTGGCTATGAGTCCTCATGGAGCTCAGTCTTCCAAGCAGTAGAATGGGGAGAAATGGGGTACTGTAAAATGAGCACATGGAAGGAGAAACCCTGGGGTACTGAGAGCACAGTTGATGGGATCCAGCCCCCTCTCCTGGGGCTCCACAGCCCTGCCCAGTGCCCAGCTCCTCAGGCCCGCTCTCTCGGGTCCAACCTCCCAAGTCGTTGCAGCACAACCATTTGGCCTGGGCCTGGGTGTCTCCTCTGCCCACCTTCTCTCCTGCCCCTCCCCTCTGCCTCTGGGCCCCTCCCATCCAGGACTCTCCTCTTCAGGGCTCTGGATCCTCACGTAGTGTTAGAACCATGGAGCTCATTCCCAGGGCTGACCTTTCTAAGCTCAGAACAGTAAATGGCTGAGTGAATGTAAGAATTCCTATCAGTCCTGACACCAGCCTGGAAATAGGATGTAAAGAGAGGCCCCACTCACAATAAATGTCAAAAGTAAGATGACTCCAAGTAACCCAATAGAAGGCAAGGAAACCATAAAAGCTGAAAGGAAAACTATGTGAAAGACCAAGATGGAGGAAGCTCCTTATTGGAGAACTGAAACACAGTCAAGATGGTGGAACTTCCTGGGTCGGGCCCTGCCAATTCCTGTGGAGCTCTGCTCCTTGGCTCTGCATCCTGAGGCAGCTGCCTGCAGAGTGTGATGGGGCTGGGGTTCGGGAGGTGGGAAAAAAACATCTGTCTCCATCCTGACACAGGAAGTTAGAACTTGCCCCCACCTTGATACAGGAAGTGAGAACCTGTTCCCGTCCTGTCATAGGATGATGGAACCTGCTCCCTTCCTGTCACATGGAAGTTACAATCTGTCCTCATCCTGTCTCAGGAAGTTAGAACCTGTCCCCATCTTATCACAAGAGGTTAGAACCTGTCCCCATCCTGTCACAGGAAGTGGGAATCTGTACTTACCTCTGTTCCAGCCCCTGAGCTGGCCCTGTGGACACAGATGTGGGACTGGGCCCAGAGCACGATGTAGTGGCACAGGGACTGGGTGGAAGACCTGGCTGCCTAGCAGAAATCTGGCTCCGTCACTCCCTCTGTGACCTTGGGAAGGCCACTTACCCTCTCTGAGCCTCAGTTTCCTCATGTGGAAAGTGGGGCCTGGCCCCATCACCATATACAGTTGTAGTGATACCTGAAGAAATGCACAATGATGAATAGCAAAGTGCACGATAAATGGCAGCAGCCACAACTGCTAGTGGCAGAGACTGTCACCCAGGAGCACACTGTCTGGGCAAGGGGCCAGGAGCCCGGACGACACTGAGAGGGGCAGGGTGCACCCCGCATGTGCGGCCGGGGTGGGGCTCTGCCTGTGAGAAGGGGACGCGCCTCACTCTGGGCTCAGCCCTTGACCCCAAGCCACCTAGAGCCCTCTGGGGGTGTTGGAAGAGGCCAATGCCCGAGTCAGCGGCCCAGAGGTCCCACGGCGCCTCCCACAGGTGAGTGAGGGGTGCTCTTCCCATTGGCAGAACTGGCCAGAGGGGGGCGGTGGGGGGCCCAGCGCAGGCCCCCCCCAAGCCCACGCTTCCCCCATGCTCTGTTGTCCGCGCTTGCTGAATTTGCCCTAACCCTCTTCTCGTCTCTCTGTCCACTTTTCTTGCAGCCGCTGCGAGCGCTTGCCTTGCCAGGAGAATCAGGAGTGCCCCAAGCTGCCCCTGCGAATAACCTACTACCACCTCTCTTTCCCCACCAACATCCAAGTGCCCGCGGTCATTTTCCGCATGGGCCCCTCCAGCGCGGTCCCCGGGGACAGCATGCAGCTGGCCATCACCGACGGCAACGAGGAGGGCTTTTTCACCACCAGGAAGGTGACTCACCACAGCGGGGTGGTGGCCCTCACCAAGCCCGTCCCCGAGCCTAGGGACTTGCTCCTGACCGTCAAGATGGACCTGTACCGCCATGGCACCGTCAGCTCCTTTGTGGCCAAGTTTTTCATCTTTGTATCCGCCGAGCTCTGAGCGCTTGCTTTGGGCCGTGGGGGGCTCCCTCTTGTTGCTTTCCTCCCCCTCCTTTCCTGGGATTTTAATAAAGTTGTAGCAGACCATCCTGCACGGCGTGCTCACGGGCATTGGTTTCATTTGGCGGGGTCGGGGGTGTCTGCTGCGTACCACCCTGGGCTGAGCCGAACACTTGCCACCACACGGTGCCCCCAAGGGGTGACTGCGGGGTGTTTTCCATGAGGGGGTATGCGCCTGGGAGTCCTGGTCGATATTTGAGGCCCCAAGATGGGGATAGGGCTTGGCCAAGGTCACAAGGCTAAAAAGCAGATCTTCTGCCCCCCCCCCATTTGGTTTCCTCGCCGTATCGCCCAGAATTGAATGTTTCTCCGAGACCAATAAGCTCTACCCTGAGACTCAAACCTCCCATTCTGTTCATCTTCATGAGAAGCCCAAAGCTGGGGTGGGGAAAACCCTGACGAAGGTCGTAGCGTCTGGGATGTAGCTCAGGCCTAACTGAGGTCAGCTGTCTCCACTGAGGGGCTCGGCCCTGTGCCAGGGGTGCCAAGGCCAGCGCAGTAAGCACGCCGATGATGGGAAAAGCTTAATGCGTATCAGATCCTTCGTGCGCATTACCTCCAAGCCTGGCAACAAACAGCTCTGCGATGGAGGTGGCCTCCTCCCCATGGAGACTCAGAGAGGGTGAGTGATTTGCCTAAGCTCACATAGCTGGTAGAGGAACTGGGGTTTGCTGATTCCAAAGCTCTGGGCATTCCATCTGTCATAGTTCCTCCAGAACGGGCCTGGACCCCCCGCCTCTCCAGTCCCACCATAATCCCAGCCAAGCCACCGTCCTCTCCATTCTCTGCTGGTCTCCCAGCATCCACTCAACTCTCCCTACAGTTCATTCTCTGCTCGGCACCTGGAGTGCTCTATGCAAAAAACGAATCTCATCATATCCTCTGGCTTAAAACCCCTTATGGCTTTCATTGCACTTAGTTTGAACTCCCTAAATCCCCAGGGTGCCCCATGCGGTCTCACACAATGTTGTCCTTGCCTCCCTCCCCAGCCTGACCTCAAATGTTCTCATTTGCTCACCTCCCTGGCAAGCTCTTTACTGCCCCAGGCCCTTTGCACAGGCTTTGCTCCCTCAGCCTGAAATACTGGTTAAATCTCAGCCTGCCCCTCCCCAGGCTGCCTTATGTTTCCTTTGTCAATCTTTTTCACCATACTTTTCCTTCATAATGTGTCAGTTTGCAAGCCCCATTTATCTGTTTAGCATTTGTTTGCCCCACCATCCAGCAGGCTTGGAGAAGGAGAGACCAGGCCTGCCTCGCTGAGTGTTGAGTCCCCAGTTCCAAACGCGGTGGGCTCTTTGGTTACATCCGTTGGGAGAAGGGATGACTTTTCATCAACATTGGCTTATCTTCTCTAGCATTCCTGTGGCCGTGACCTGCCGATACTCTTTCTGAGCAGAAATGTGAAGGAGGAAGGTAGGACACCACAGAGGAATCAAGTAAAAGTCCTGAGGCCCCTCCTACAATTGCACAGAAAGGGGATGCCCCCACTTCCCTGTCTAGAGGGAGAGTTTAGTGGGGAAGACAGATGTTCAGTGAGCTCTGTGCTCCATGCCTCATGGCAGAGGCCATGGTTAACAAGCCGCTAGCTGATTAACTAGTCCTCTTCAAGCCTCTCGCTCAGTCTTCCAGTCCTCTTCCTGACTATTTCTGGGCTGGACCGGCTTCCAGTCCCATCTTCCAGTGTCTTCTCCAAAGTGCAGCCAGTCTCTCTGGTCATGTCCCTCCCCTCTTTAGAGCTCTTCCACGGTTTTCCATGACCAGTAGATTAAGTCAGGCTCCTTGGAAGGGTGCTCAAGACCCTGCCTGATCTGGCCTCTGCCACCTTTTCAGTTGCATCTTTCCTGCCCCCAACCCCTGTCCAGCTCACCGTTTTTACTTTGAGGTCTAGTCATGCAGGGTGGTCTGCCCTGTCCTGAATGTGCCTTCCCTATGATTTTAGCATGTGCTTTGCCATCTTCCTGCAAACTCTTATTCTCCTTGAAGACTTAGCTCAAGAGTCACCTCCTCAGGGAAGCCTTTCCTTAATCTGAGCTCCCTAGCAGCGGTGAGCCCCATCAGAGCGTTTGCCCCGTTGTACTGTGGTCATTACTTGTCCATCACCCCCGCTGGGGGGGGCTTTTGGAAGGTGGTGAGTATGTCTGGCTAGTTTCTGTATTCTCTGCACCTTCCGGATGGCTGGACTATAGAAGGAGCTCTCTGTGTGAATAAGCATATTGATGAGAGGGTGGGTGGACGGGTGGGTGGATGGATGGATGGGTCGGTGGACAGACGAGTGGGTGGATACATGGATGGATGGGTGGACAGATGGATGATGGACAGATGAGTGGGTGGGTGGGTGGATGGATTCATGGGTGAATAGACAGGTGGATGGGTGGATGGTAGTATTTTCAAGGCTTAGTTAAAATATCACCTCTTCTGTGAAGCCAGCAAGGCAGAGCAGAGATTCAGTCACTGTATTCAATCAGTCATTCATCATGGGCCACATCATTCAGGCTAGAAGGAGCACTTTTTCCCTTTAAGTCCATAGAAGCATTAAAAGGGAAAACCCAAACTTCAGGGACTTTAGGGCCATCCAGTATCCTTACACAGCTTGTCAGCATGCCCTCCACGACATTCCTACCATGTGACTATCCAGCTTTACTTGAACTCTTGTTGGCCTGTTCCGCTTTGGGACACTTCTGT
This sequence comes from Tolypeutes matacus, assembly GCA_026826555.1. Classification (NCBI taxonomy): domain Eukaryota; kingdom Metazoa; phylum Chordata; class Mammalia; order Cingulata; family Chlamyphoridae; genus Tolypeutes; species Tolypeutes matacus. The sequence continues at coordinate 5,510,266 of JAKSZT010000088.1, read as the reverse complement.
TGTTTCTCTGTCTGTGTGCATAAGTGCACATGCAGGTTGTGTCTAAATGACCGAATGCTCACCTCTGCCCTGTGTGTCCTTGTGGCAATGCAACAGTATTCCTAGATCACACGGTGGGAGACCATGCCGGGAAAAAAAAAATCCCCTCCTTGCCGTTTACTAGCTCTGAGACTTTGGATAAGTCATTCACATTTCAGAGCTGCAGTTTCTCCATCTGTAAAATAAAATTAGCAAGGCCTACCTCCTGGGTTTATTTTTGAAGATTACATGACATAACGTATGAGGCAGCATCTGTTATATAGGGGGCATTCAATAAATGTTGGTTTCTTCATTCATTGGAAGATACCTGAGTGTCCTGATGACTCCAAGGTGATGGATACACAAGGCCGCTATCGCTTCTGGCTCCTAGACTGGTGTTCATCTGGCTGCTTCATATTGTAAGCCAAGCACCATCAGCACCATCCTCCTCCTCCTCCTCATCTAACCCTTAGCAATGCTTCCTCTAGGCCAGGCACTCTTCTGAGCACATAACTCATTTAATCCTGACAACAGCCCCACAAGGAAAATACTATTATGATCCCATTTCACAATGAGGACATGAAGGGACAGAGGCTAAGAAAATTGCCCAAAGTCCCACAGCCTATGTCTGGTGGGGCTGGGATGCAAACTCAGGCAGCCTCTGCAGTGGAGTCTCTGCTCTGAACTCCTGCCCTGTGACACTTCAAATGCCTGAAGAGAGCCGCATCCCTGGGAATAGTCAGTGCTGATTCTTCTACCTCGACTTAGAGAGTCCTGGATACAAGTCCCCATTTTATAATCCCAAAAACCAAATGGGGTATTTTATTATCTAAAGGAGAAGTCAGTGCCGTGTAGAGGAAGGAACTGTAAAGATTAAATGAGATAATATATGCAAAATGTCTTACACAGGGAATCTGGGAATCCTCTGGGAATTATCTGATTCTTTAGGGGTCTATACCTTTGACTTCTATGACTAGGCAATTTTACAACTGTGTGGGCAGAAATTAACTTGTAGAGATAGAAACGATTTCTACCCTGTAGAAAAGATAATTCCATACATGGCATTTTATTGCACTATAGGATATTAATCAGTTCTGCATGTATTATACTCATTTCAGCATTCTTGGTCATGCGAATATGTATATGTATGTTAAAAAAAAAAAAAGAAAGAAAAGAAAAAGATGCGCCTGCATTGTTTCTGAAGCTCTCTGGATCCCAACCAAAAAACACACAGAACAACTAGATAAGAAAACCCCAAATCCATGAAAAATATTTACAACTAAACAAGGTGACAAGGCATCCCCATGAACCCCAAAATACAATTCATGGTGATCTGTGTGGAATTGGTTTCTGTGCAGGAGAATGTAGGGGGAAACAGTGGGGCGTCTAATGGGCATGGCATCAGGGGAACCCCCTCCTGCCTTAGTCGACAGGTATCTGCTGGAAAGTGCAGTGGACCAACATGAGGACAGCAGCTGAAACCGGGAGGCATCTTGTTTACGCCAATGACCAGTGCGTGCAAGGAGCACATGGTGAGGACTGAAGGGGCTTGAGCACTTATAGCCCCCTTGAAACCGAGCTAGCACGGCTCCTCTCCAGGTCGGGGTGTCACACTGGAGACACGGCTGGAAATGAATAGAAAATTGAGTTGAAAAGAGACATTAGAAACTAACAAAAAAGAAGGTCCAAGTAAAAGTGGTGGAATAGCAAAGGCAAGCTGCCGGAACAACAGACAAGGGAGGTCTGTGAAGTCAGAAAAGGGGTTTGAGATTGGCCCAGGGCACATGAGAGGAAGTTCTGCTGAAGTTCTCTCTCTAGACCTGGGTGAGGATTTTACAAGGGTGTTTGCCTTGTAATAACTCATTAGATTGTACCTTGATTCTGTGTAGCTTTCTGTATCTGTTTTATTCCATGACTCTGAGGTTTTAAAAATGTGCCTAGCACAGTGCCTGGAACATCGACCTGTAATAAATCTTAGCCTCTTCCCCTTCTTCCCGTGGCATTACGGTACAGATTTGACTCGTTTGTGCTGGTCACCGAGCTCAGTGCTTTATGGACTCTCCCTCGCGTACTGTCCCTGCCACCCACCTAACCGTGGGCTCCGTGAAGGCAGGAACATAACTCTCTTGTTCACATTGGTTTCCCCGGCATTTGGAACCCAGCAGGAACTCAAGACATATTTGTTAAGCAAGTGAATGAGTGAATGCGTTTTGCAGTTGTGGAAACTGAGACTATGTTCTAAGCTCACTTATCCGAGCCGGGGCAGACAGAAGCCAGAGGTGTCGCTGGCGTCTGGGCCCCAGTCCAGTTTGCAGGAAGGGCCCGAGGCCGCGCGGTTCTCCAGTGGCTCCGCCTCCGGGACAGGTGCTCCCCGGCCCTGGGCGCCTGCTGTCCTCCGTCTCCATGGGAGACAAGGTCCTGACTTTCCCATCTGCCTCTTGTGCTGTGGCTGCCCTTAGGCTCCGCCAGGAGAAGACAGACACCGTCCGCTGCGTGAAGTCCTGCCGCCAGAACGACGCCGCCTGCGTGCTGAACCCGGTGCACACCATCTCCCACACTGTCATCTCGCTGCCCACCTCCCGCGACTTCGCCCGCCCTGAAGGTGAGTGGCCAGTCCCACTGCTGGGACACGGCGTGGGGGACCAGGAGAGGCCATCGTTGAGGGAAGCGTCCCTGAGAGGCAGCCCCCTGGGGCGTCCCTCCCCGTGAGCCGAGAGCCTGGACGGAAAGAACCACCCTTGGTAAAGCGTGGTTGGGGGGGTGACATGTCCACCTCTCCCCCTCCCTCTGGAGCTTCCCTACGTACCCGGGCTGCACAGCCCCAATCTCAGCTCTCAGCCCAGGGGGTCTCTTCTGAGGCTCTTGAGCACTGATTCTGTGCCAAGCCCTGGGGAGTCGGGGAGGGCCTCTGGGAGGAGGTGACTTCCAAGCTCCTATTGGACGGCCAATGTGAGAAAATCAAGAAAGAGGGAAGAGCAGGGCGAGAGGAGGGTGCCAAGCAGAGCAGAACACAGATGAGGGGGTCAGCGGAGGCGTGTGGGCATCCAAGGAACTAAACAGTTTTTCTGGCTAGAGTGGCAGGAGCTGGGCAAGAGCTGGGCTGGCCTGGACCCCTTGACCTCTGTGCTGGACCCCTTGACCTCTGTGCCGGGTGGACCTTAGCAGGCACCAAGCCAGCTGGCCTCTGCACTTGGCAGTTGAGGAAAGAGGCCTAGCGGGTGGACTCTTCCAAGGTCACCCAGGATGGGGCTATGGCTTACGACACCCGCAGCACCCCTTCATCTGGGCTGTGCTCAGCAACGTCACCTGGTGGAGGGCCTGGTGATCCTACCCAGGTGTGCATTTCGGGGGTCAGCGGAGCCTGGAGCCGCGTTCCAGCCATCCCACGCTGCGCTTCTCTCACTGCAGAGATCATCTTCCTCCGTGCCATCATGCCGGCATATCCCGCCAGCCACCCTGACATCATCTTCGACATCAAAGAAGGGAACCTGCGGGACTCCTTTGACATCATCAAGCGCTATGTGGACGGAACGACCGTGGGTGAGTGGCCAGAGACGTGCAGACGTAGCCAGGTGCCCCTCTTCCTCCACGCCCCATCTTAGCCACGACCTGCTGTGCCAGTCAGGCTCCCATGAGTCCCCTCCCCAAATCCAATCCCAACGGCCCTTCAGGGCCCACCTAGGAGCCCACCTCCTGCCCCCTTCTGTCTGAGCACAGTCCCGCGTGGCCGAACCTGCCCCACCTGCCGTCAGCTCTCTGGGTGGCCCCTCTGGGCCTCTGTCTCTCCACCTACCTATACATCTCCGCGTCTCACCACCACCCAGGGCTGGGCAGAGACCCTCGGCGAGTGGGAGCTGACATGGCTTTTGTTCTCACTGTGGAAGCAAGAGCCCGTCTGGGGTCCGAGGACCAAGCGTGTGTCCCCACCTCAGAATTAACGTGACTTGTGCGTGACCTCGAGCCAGTCGCCGCCCTCCCCACACGTCTGTGGGTTATAAGAGGACCCACAGCCCTTTGAAAGTGGAGCTTTCCCTGGAGATGCAGTGCGTTGGGGCGCCAAGGGGGGCCGAGGCAGAGGAGGGTAAAGGGTGCTTCCCGTGAGGTGGCGACTGGGCAGAGGAGTTGGTGAGGAGGGAGGGGGATGTCCGGGCGAATGGAGGGGGCTGGGGGAGGGGGAACAGAAGTTAGAGAGTCTGGGAAGCTGCACAGAGTCCCGCCTGGCTGGAGGGAGGGAGGCGGGAGGGAGGGGACGAGGCTGGGGAAGTCCTCTAATTGCTGTCATGGCCTGAACTGTCACATTTTAAAGGATTTTAATTCACGGGGACTGAAAGGGTCACATCTGCCGTTTTGGACTTGGATTTAGGCTCTGAACATTTTCAAGGCAGCTGAGCAACCGAGGGCCAGTCCCTGCCCTCCCCTGGGCCTCAGTGTCCCCACGGTGACTAGAGGGTGTGCTGTCACAGGCTCGGAGCCCGGGGCCAGCGGGGTGCTGGCTGAACGCGGTGTGGGCGCCCGTCCACGCCGCAGGCCGCGGCGCAGCGTTTAGGAACTTGGTCTCTAGGTGGCGCTGTTGGATTTTAGAACCCGGTCACCGCGGCCGCGCCCCACGCGGCGGTTTACCCTGGAGAAAGGGCCAAGAGCCTGGAGGGCAACTTTACAAGCTCTTAAATGGGTTTGCGCGGTGTAAACAGGGCTCTCGCCCCCTGGCACCTCCTCCGCTGGCATAGTGAGTTAATTACAATGAATGGGCGGCACCTGGGCCCTGGCTGGGACGCCAAGGGGACGCCCGCAGTTTGCCCTCCAGTCTCCGCCCGCCCCCCCCCCCCCGGGCCTCAGTTCCCCCAAATGTAAATGAGAGGCTTGGATGAAACAAACCTTAAGGGACCTTCGGGCTCCTGGGGATTTGGAGGAGATAGGCTCAGGGTTTGTCGGTGGGTGAGGGGGTGGGAATTCTAGCACATAGAAGCCCACCCCAGCCAGCCGGGTGCTTAGAGACACCAGCCTGCCCCAGGACAGCTCACAGCTCTTGGAAGCATGGAAACTTCCAATTCACTCATTCATTCTTCCAGTGAGCAAACACCTCCTGAGCTGCCCTCCATGCCAGGCCCTGGGCTGGCCTTGGGGACACGGAGCTGAGGTGGACTCAGGCCCTGCTCTGAGGCCTTGTGTTCCAGTCCGGGAGAGAGGGGACCCTACGAGCAGATAGTCAACATGTGATGCCGACAGAGGCACGCTGGGAGGTGGCAACGAGCCGCCGGGGTCTGAGAGGACTCTCCTGGAGGGTTCCTGGCAGGTTTTGAGCCTTGGGCTGCCAGCTAAATCTTTCCCTGGGGTGACTCGGGCCGAGAGGCTAGGCCCACTGAGGCGTCTCTCCAGCTGCATCCGCACTCCAAACAAAACCACCCTGGGATTTTCTGTTTCCCGGCTTCCCATCCACTGGGGCAGAAAATCCTGGCATGGCGGAGCTGGGAGGTTCCTGGAGACCAGCTCTTCCAAACCTTTTTTCCATCAAGGGGGAAACCGAGGCCCAGAGAGACAAGGGGCCTTGCCAGTCTCCTCACGGGCTGGAGGCAGAGCGGGGGCTAGAACACAGCCCTGGGTGCGAGGGAGCACAGGACCGTCCCGGGCAGGAGCTTCCGGGGAGCAGCCTGTTGTGGTGGGCTGGGGTGCCTGGGCGCACACGCCATGGGCTTTGGAATCCGGGCCTGGCACTCGGGTGTCCATCCTGGCGCCCGTGGCTGTGCCCTCCTGGCCTCTTCACCACACAGGATGCTTGTGGGATGTCCCGTCTGGTGGGACTGTCACAGGCAGAGCTGCTGGTTGTCACTACTGGTCATCACTGATTATCGGCACCCATCGTCCCAGGTGGTGGACTGAGCCCAGAAGGCCAGGTCCCGCTGAGCGGGCACCCAGCTGCGTTTCTGGGAGCGCCCTCACCTCCGTGCCACCAGTGATGCCCTTATTTCTCTGTTCAAAATCTCTTCCCCGGGCTTCCTCCTCCCCAACCTCCTGCCCCAAATAACTCCTGAGTGCCCTGGGAGCCTCCTGGCCCCTGAGGATGACCATCTTGGCACACGCCGACCCTGGATGTGGGGTGCTCCACCTCCAGGCTCACACTCGCCGGCTGGTCCTCGAGCGCGTTCACCTCCGCGTTCGCGTTCGGTCTCCACGCACAGCGCCTGGGCAGGGACGTGGCCGCCTCCCTCACAGGAATGCGGGGCCCGTGGAATGACGTCCTGAGAGCGAGCAGCTGTAGATCCCCGAGCCTGGGGCTTTTTCAGAGGGGTTTTTAGGGGTGCAGTCTTGTGGCAAGCAACATGAGATAGAAATGCCTTCAGGTCAGCCCAGAGGGGGAAGCCATGCTCTGGGGCCTCCCGCTACTGCTCCCAGGCAGAGCCTTGCAGGCTCTCCGCTCCTTTGAGAACCACTGTGCTGCTCCGTGCTTCCCGGCAGCACGTGGGAAGAGACACAGGTTCACAGGTGTTCACCAAATGCTGCCCACTCATCGCCAAGTGCCGTGTGGGCCCTGGGCACTGGGCGTGGCAGTCTGGAGGGCTTCCTGGAAGAGGTGAGGCCGGAGCTGAGTATTGAAACATGAGAAGGAGCAACTTACACTTAGTGAGCATTGATTGTAGATCAGGAACTGGAACGTGGTGGGATTATCCCATTTAACAGATGAGCAAGCAAGGACCAGAGAGGACAAGAGACTTGCCTGAGGTCCTCGATGCCGAGGGCAGAGCGGGGCTGGAGCTTCTGCTCCCACCTTCCCCAAAACCGTGCCTCCCCCAGATCTGGAGCCTGCAAACGGCCCGCGCAGACTTGGGCAAAGGTGCTGAGTGTTTGGGTTTCCCAGAAAAATAATTGCATATGAGCCGCCGGGAGCCCAAGGCAGTGGGGTCCAGTCCCGCCAAAACCCAAAGGAGACAATGGCCCACGTCGAGTGAGAACCCAGGACGCCAGGCCTTCCCCTGGTGTATCCTCTCAAAACCCGTTCCTTACTGGGATCAAGGCGGACCCGAGGCCAGGCCGGGCCTGTTGTCTTTGTAAAGCTTTCACAGACTCTGTCGCGCATTCCTCTCCAGCCAGCTGTCAGTGAAAAATGAAGAAGGCATTTCCAACCTGTCCCAAAATGCCCCATTACCGCCCGAGGCCTTCCCGGCAGCTGCAAAGCCGTCCTTCTGCAGTCAGGGTTTGTCCCCGCACTGCGGGTACGTGCTGTGATCGGGGGCACTCGGGGAAGGGCTTTTCAGGTTAGAGCTCCCCCCGTGCGATGACAAATGGGGGCGCCGGACTCCACGGCGGCGAGGGCTATTTCTCATCAGCCTGCGCAGAGAAGGCGACTGGGGGCCACCCCCGTGCTCCCCGATCCGCCGGGCCGCAGCCGGTCTCTGCACCCCAGCTCTCCCGCTCATTTGAACTCTGTTAATTACTCTAGGTGGGGATCTGTCTATACTGAAGGTTGGCTTTGCCAAAATTTCTATTAAAACCTCACAAAAGCCAAGAGGAACTGGAAGCAGCTCCGGTTACACTATTTCTTCCGCCCACCGCCTAATTTCACACGCGGTCAGCTAATCCTTGGGGCATTGACCTAGTAACTTTTTGCACGCCAACCCTTCCCGTGCACAGAGAGGACAGAGGATCAAGGACACTGTGACATCGGGGTTCCCACCGCACTTGGATGTGCAGTTAAGTGATCCAGTATTTACCGAAGGCCCAGCGGAAAAGAAACGAGTCCTCAGCCTCGCGGAGGTGGACACCCAAGCACTCTTCTAAAGCAACTGAGACGTCTCGAGGGAGAAAGGACCATCAGGAAATTGTGGCATTGTCATTTGGAAGTGCTCCTGTTCATGCTGTCTCAAGCTTTCTGCCCGGAGAGGAGCCCACCACACCCAGCCCCTGGTGTGTGAGCTGAGGTCCGAGGAACTCAAACATGTTCGTGGGTTTCTATTACAAATCCTAACAAGCAAGGTGCGTGCCGTCCTGGGATGACTGGTCAGCTCCAGCAGCCCCAGAGTCAGCTGAAAGAAGAGATGGATGTGCCCCCTGTTCTGCCCGGATGGGGCACAAAGCTTTGCTTTACAATCTTTACGTAAGCCTGGGGTCGGGACGTGGAGGTTTTGCCAACAGGTTTCGCTGTGGAAGGCGTGGGTCAGACCAGCAGGGACCCAGGACCTGCCACCCGGTGCCCCTGCTCGTGTTCACCCATCCTGAGAGCAGAACCCCTTCCCCAGTGCCACGTAGGCCTGCGCACAGCCTGAGGGGCGGCCAGGAGGCTCGCCTGGCCCGTGGCCAGTGAGTTGGGGCTGCAGGAGGGTGACCCCAAGAAGCCGAAGGGCTTGTGTCTCAGCACGGGACACGGGCAAAGCCAGGCGGCCCCCTGGAGGCCGGTTCTGCGCTCAGTGTTGGAGTGAATGCGGGTCTGCGTGGCTGGCGGCTCCCCGTGCTCGGTTTAGGAAGGACACGCCAAAATTGTGTACATCATTGCGTTCCGTGACACCCACACAGGGATGTAACCAGGTGAAATGACATGTTCGAGGGGACCCGAACCTTTTACATGAAGGGGGCCCCACGGTTCCCACTTCCCACGCTGTCTGTGGTGGAGACCGATATGGGACCCTCTTAAATTCAGCCAGTGTGTGAGCACGCAGCACTCTCCCTCCCCCTCAAAGGGCACTGCAAACACTTACGTTTGAAAGTAGCCTTTTAAATTCCATCAAGGTCCACGTTTGGGGCGGCCCCTTCTAGGTCTAAGCATGACGGAGTCTCCGCGGCCGTGAGCCGAGCCCTGGCATTAGAGTAGGATGTTCTGGGCTTGATTCTCAGTCTCTGTTCCTTGCTGTCTGGCCTCAGGCAGGTCCCATAACCTCTCTGAGCCTTGGTTTTCTTGCCAGTACAATGGCTACAATAATACTTGCCTTGCAGGGGTTTCAGGTGCATATTTTAGCAGAGGATGAGGGATAAGAGAGGCCTGGCTTGGTAGAGAGGATGAAGGACTGCAGTTTGGAATTGGAGGGCTGCTGAGAGCTCAGAGCCCCATAAGGACTGAGCCGGGGCCTGTCCACCCCCAGCTGCTGCGACTGCCTGGGAGCTATTCAGCAGGCCTGTCTCACAGCCTGGTCTGGCCTCCAAGTCCTGTCATCCTTGAATTACCTTACTCATGCAACAAGAACATCCAGGGCTCCTATCCTCCATGACAGACGCTGCACTGGGAGCTGAGACAAATTTACACCCAAGTCACAGGTCCTGCTTTCAAGAAGCTGCAGACCAGCTTCCCTAATGTCCTGCCATCTGAGTTCCCATGGCTGAAGGTGCTTATTTTTTTAGGGGTGGGCCTCGTCCCTGTTACTGTCTTAGAGGGAGCGAGAAGTGGTGTGTAGCAAGGCTGCCAAGTACAGTTGGGTATGTTGTGCACTGCATAACCCTCAGAGCTACCATTAATAGCCTAGTCTATGTGCAGTGCACAACCTGCTCAGCTGTACACAGTGGCCCTGGTACAAGGGCTTGTAGGCAGAGATACCAACCTAGCTTTCCCTGCCTCCCGGCCTCGCAAGGCCACAGTCAAGTCTGGGGCACCTGCTCGCCCCGCTGTTTGGCTTCGAGTCACCATCAGCCATCCCAGCCAGCTGGGCCCAGACGGCCTCTTCAAAATCATTACTCCTCAAGGGGTTAAACATGCACTGCTGACCCTGTCCTCCAGCCCGCTCTGGAAAGTTTGGCTAGGGATCAGTCCACGGCACACACGAGGCTCAGAAATTCCACCTAGAAACAACAGCGCAGCCGTCCTGGCCGGGTGATGAGTGATCAGCCCTGTCCCGGCTCTCAGCAAATCCCGGGGATTAGGTGCTTTCTCTTCCCCGGGGGCCACGCCCGGGCCAGCAGCCAAGATGCCTCCCAGGGGCGGCCCCGCCAAGGACGGAGACATTCTCGGCACCCTGTGCTGGGACCGCATGGAGCAGGGGTGGGTTGAAGGCACCAGCCCAGTGGGGAGAGGCAGAAACTGCCCGAGGCCACCCCCAGTCACGCAACTGGGGAGCACCAGAGCTGCAACGGGGGCACATGCCTGGCTGCTGCCCACCCCACCCCGTGACTCCCATGGGAGGGGGGTCTGGGTCCCACTGGCAGCCCCCCAGCTTGGGCTGGACTCCTCAGGGGTTCGGCAGGGCCTCAGGGGGCACAGCCTCTGCTTGTGAGCCCAGCGGAGTAAGATGCACGGGGGTCCCAGGACCCTGGGAACAGCCCCTGGAAACTTCCCTGCACCCGCCCCGGGCAGCCCCCAGGCAGCCCACACTGGACCCAGAGCTCAAGGCCATGCTTTATGCCCCAGGGCAGCTTCTGAACCAAATCAAGCCGGCAGCCCGACACCTGGCCAGGGAGGGTGGGTGGGGTGCGGCTGGCCCCAGCAGCCCCCAGCAGCCACCCTGCTGAGGGAGGGGGTGGCACAGAGGGAAGAGCAGCCCACCAGGTGGCCCTCAGCTGCCACACCTCAGGTCTGACCCTCTGTACAGGCTCATCGGTGCGGTTCTGGTGAGCTGAGAGTTTGGTGAGTTAGAAAGCTCTAGAAATCAAGCTGCCTGCCTTCTCGTGGACGATGGCACTGACCGAGGCTGGGGCTTGAGGACGCACAAGCCTGGCGAGTGTCTACTCAGGCCTCCCTGGCACATGCCGAGTTGGCTGGGACTGTGAACTGCCTGAAGGCAGACACGGAGGGCATCGGGGCCCGTGAGCAGGGGCAGGTGAAGGGAGCCCGTGCGGCAGAGGAAGTTGGGGAGGGTGCAGCCTGGGGGCAGGAGGTGGCAAAGACTGTTCCATTCCCCTCAGATCACCCAGAGGGCCCAGCCCAGTGTCCAGCCTGAAGTGGGACCCAGTGATGGCTGTGGGTGGGTCAGGCTAGTGTTCGACCGTCAGCCAGCACTGGGAGCCAGAAGGCAGGGCCGGGCCACCGTGGGCAGGGTCCAGGGGCCTCGTGGCGTCAGAGGCCTGGGACCACGAAGCTCTACCGGAAGCTCCTGTGGCCTCCCCTGGGCACTCCCCCATGATGCCGCTCGTGCCGCTGGTCCAAGACCTGCTGGCCCTCCTGCCTTCCAGATAACTTCACCTGGCTGTGAGCTCCTGGAGGCACGGCTGAGCCTGGCCAGAGCCTCCCTCCTCTCTCAGCAATGCGACTCCAGTGTCACGGTCCAATGTGTTCCAGCCATTCTGTTCCTACAGCCAGAAACGGGGTCCCACTTTGGTGTCTCTGCTCCTCTTCACACCCACAGCCAGTCGTTGCTGCCACTGCCGGGACTTAAACGCTGCCTTTCACTTCCAGCCCCACTGCCCAGCTGCAGAGACGGCCTCAGCCTAGACTTGCTCTTCTCTTTCCCCAGTGTCCGGCACGCGGGAAGCTGCCCAGGTCCAGACTGGGATGAAGCTCCCAAATCTACCTGCTGGCTCCTTCCGCTCTGCTTCTCTCATTTTATCCCTTCCTCTCCTCTCCACCCTGTTCCAGCCCAGCCCCTGACCCCAAACACTCCATAGCCTCTCACTTCTCCTGGACTTTAGCCATAACATATGCCTCCTTTTCCTCTTGGTAAAACTCCTATGCATCCCTCAAAGCCCAGGTCAGCCGGCTACTCCTCTCAGATGCCCTCAACAGCCCCCACAGGCAGAGTGTGTGGCTCCTTTCTTTGTGCTCCCCTGTCCCCTGGACAACCCTCTTTCAAAGCTCTTCTCATATTCATACATCCCACAAATATTGTGTGCACCCCTCGGAGAAGGCCCTGCTGTAGAGGGTATAGCAGTGACCAAGAGATTCAGACGGACATGGATCCCTACCTCGTGCAGTTTTTCTTTCAGAGGGTAAATGTAGACAAAAACAAAAATTAGTCTATCCATTGTCGATGGTGGCGAGTGCCGTGCGGTAAGCAGAGCAGGAAGGAGAGGCTGGGGTCATGGGAGGTAAGTGCAGGCACAACTTTAAATCTGGTGGTTAGTGACTTTTGTCAAGGACCCCAGGCACTGAGGGGATGGACCGTGCGAAGATCTAGAGGGAGAGAGTCCGGGCAGGGGCACCAGCGTGTGCAAGGTCCCTGCAGCAGGGAGGCGGCTGGCGTGGCCGGGGCAGAGGCTGAAGGGGACAGCAGTGACCATGACGCCACTGTCGTGCTGCTGGCTTTCCGGCTGCGTGGCTTCAGGATGAGGAGCGACCTGACCTAACATGCGTGAGGGCTTTCTCTGGCTGCTGGGATAGACGGAAACGAGGAGACGCCGGGGGCTCCTGCGGGGTCCCGGGGTGGGGACGGCGGCCGCTTAGACCATGTGGATCCCAGAGAAGTGGAGAGAAGCAGACAGATTTGACATCTCTTTGGAGGGCAGCGCTGGGTTTGCGGAGGGACTGGATGTGGGGAATGAGGGAGCAGAGTCAGGGATGTGCCCACAGTTTGGGCGCGAACTGCTAGAAGAGCGGAGCTGCCACGGGCTGAGACGGGGAGGCCGGGGCCTGGGCGGGTTTGGGGAGATGAGGAGTTCAGGCTGGACATGCAGTTTGAGGTGCTTGTAGACACCCCACCACACAGGGGGACCTTAGCTTGGGCGTGATATTAAAGCCTGCAGGCAGGCTGAGCTCACCCAGGGCTGCGTGTAGACAGGACTGGGCCTAGCGCCCTTCCAGGTTCCGGGGCTGGGGACGCTGCGGGAGCAGCCAGAGGGACAGGAGGAGAGCCAGGCATGCAGCGTCCCAGAGGCAAGGAGGGAAACGGCGCCCGGGGGCTGAGGGGCAAGGCCGATGAGGGCTCATCATTGGACCTGGCGGCAGCACGCAGGCCGTGGGTGACCTTGACAAAGGCAGTGTCAGTGGAGAGGGGGTGGGGAGCGCCTTCCCGTGGGTGGGCTGGAGATGGTTCTGGAGAGCTCTTTCCAGGAGCGCCGCTGGGACTGGGAGCAGAGAAATGGTTGGACGCAGTGGAGGGCGAAACACCACGACTCGCCTCGGGCACGGAGGTGTTTGCTGGACTTACCGTCCCACCCAGCTGTGACTTCCCAGGGGAGACCCTGGGGGGGCGGGGGGGGCATGCCTGCAGGGCTGCCCTGGCTTTCTCTTTCACACGTGCACACACGCACAGAGCAGGCCCAGGAAGGTAACTGGGCCCCCGCACCTGGCAGGATCACACACACCTGCTGACTTCCCCAGTCACCAAGGGGCTAACGCAGGCCGGGGCAGCCTTTCAGCAGCTCCCCGAGGTGCCCCCGGGGCCTTCTGGGTCCAGCCTGGGTGACTGGTGATGTTCTTACGGCTCCTGCGAGGCACCTTTTGAAAAGCCTTTCATGCCACCAGGTGCGTTAATAAATTAGCCTTTTTGAAAAAATGAAGTTTTAACCAAACAGCATGAGAGCCATCGTGTTGTGCAAAATAAGAGAAAGAGGGTCCTGAGGATGGCGGGAGCCTTCCCACGCCTCCCCTGACAACGCTTGGCATGGGCAACATCACCGTCCTGCGTGGAGCCGCCCCCTCCCACCTCGCGGCCTCGGCGTGCAGGGGAGGCTGTCAGGCACCACCAGACACACCTGGCAGGACGTTTCAACCCGCGCCGAGGCCAAGGAGCCCCAAGCAGCTGGGCCTGATCATAACAGTCAAACTAATGGCACTAGCTGTGTACCAGGCACTCTTCTGGGCATGTAATGGACATACTGTGTCACCTGCTAACCATAAGGTAGGAACTTGATGTTCTCCATCGTGCAGGTGAGGACACCAAGGCACAGAGAAGGTTCCTAGCTCAGGGGACACGACTAAGAGAGCAAACCACTTGTTGGGACTGCCAGGAGCTTCTGGAGTCCCTTTGACCTTGGCAGGGCCCACAATCTATTCTTGAAGGCCTTGCTCAGTCTGAGAGCCTCACAATTGTCATGTCAGTGGCTGGAGAAGCAGTTCTCTGCCAGAGGCTGCAGTTAGCATCCCTCACATGCTGCGGGTGAGGTGTTTCTCCCTGCCTGTGCCGAGGGCCCTTTGCTCACCTGTACCTGCTTCTTCCGCCCTTAGGCATCTGCGTGTGTCCTCCCCAGGGCACTGAGCAACATTCCCTGCTTGTCAAACGAGCAACCAAGAGTGAGCCCTGTGCTCCAACACAGACTTGAGTTTCCGCCGCGCCCCCTCCTCATTCTACGCTCACCAGCCACGGACCCGGCAGACCCCATAGGCCCCCAGGAACCCCCTGTGGCATCTGTACAAAGGAGGTAGCAGTAACCTTGACCCTGGAAAGCAGAGGGCAGGGCGTGTCACTCCCTGATGCTCCCAGGTCGTAGATTCTAAGTCAAGCAAGACACGTGCTCTGTGCTCAACCACGACCCCTGTGGCCGCCACACCCCCTGGGTCTTTGCGCCTCTTGAGCACCGTGGAGAGCCGGGGCGTTAGGTTATGAGGGGCTCGGGGTGCTCAAGAAGTTGGGCAGGTGGGCGATGAGAGCCTAATCAAGGTGCGTCTTACCTGCCGTGATGGGAACCAAGGAGCTGGGGGTTGGGTGAGAAGAGTTTTAGACAGAGCCACAAGGGACCCCACGCCGGCTTGGAGTCCCTTTCTAGAAGGCCGGCTCGGCGCATTGGCGAGGAAGCCGTTGTCTGATTCAGGTGGGAGAGATGAGGCCTGGGTTGGGGTGTTACGTGGAAGTTCTTCAGGTGCTGAGGTGCAAACACAGGCAGGCAGCCCAGGAGGCTGTAAAGGACAGCGCTACTAGCCCAGAGGGCCTGGGGGGGAGAGGGGAGCGAGGGGCCGCCGAGGGGCCCAAGCGGAAGAGCACGTGTGGCTGTTCCTTTCTCGTGAGCAGAGGCGGAGGGGACTGGAGGTTTCCGACTCAGTGGCGTGAGAGGCAGCAGCGGCAGGGGCCCTTTGGAGAAGCTGGGAGCAGCTTAGCGTCCAAGCCACGCGCAGGTGTGGGCGAGCCTGGTTGTGGTTCCGCCCAGGACAGGACTAGCTGGGGGGTCACTCAGAGGGGGCGCTGGGGACAAGGCACCAAATACAGTTCCTTTTATGCCATGCCGGCCTGCACTGCGATGGGGCAGGGGTGGAGAAGAGTCTGGACACTTGAGCACAGAATTAGTCTGCCTTGGGGATGGGTTGAGTGTACCGAGGAGGGTGACTCCCGAGTGCATGGTAGGGAATGCCCAGGGAGGGTGGCAGTTTGGGGGACGACGGTGGGGTGGGTGTCTGGGGTGCTTGGGTTGGAGTTAGCCACCTGAGGGTGTCTGGAGAGATGTGAGGGGCCTCTGTGGGCCTGGACCCAAAGGCCGCGGCAGGAGGGTGGGCACTGAAGTCCAGGCAGGAGGGAGAAGAAAGCACATCTCGGCTAATCTGGTGGAAGCGGGCCCCTCCAATGACAGATTCCTTCCGGAACCCTGCCCGGGCACCCTCTTCCTGTGCCAGGGCTTCACGGCTTTTGGAAAGGACAGAGGCCCAAGCTCTGGCCCAGGCCCTGGTTTTGCTGCTTCCTGGGTAGAGCCACTCACTTAACTGCACGGAAGCTGCTTCCTCCATAAGCCACGAGTAAAGCCTGCACCAGCCGCCTCAGCGGAGACGAGGGGAGAGAGAGGAGAGCAGGCTGCAGCCGGCCAAGTGCCGCAGGACGCTCGTCATCACGTCCCAGAAGAGCTGCCATGTCTGCTCAGATCCTCCCCAAGGGGCAAGGTGGGCCCCGGGGTCTTGTCTGCCTTCAGCTTCTCACAGCTGCCCCATCTGAACTCTCCGTTGTAGCTCAGGGGAGATCTGTGGAGTGAGCACATTTATAATCATCAAGAAAGACGGATGGCGTTTTGCTGAGACATGTTGAGGGACATTTGGTATTTTAACTATGCAGCCAAGACACCTGTCCCCCTTCCTTCCGAGTTTTTACCTGGGTATTTCTCAGGGCATCTCCTCCCGCTGCAGCGCCAATTACTGACGTGATTATGCCATAGTTCCTAATTCCTTTCTGCCATTTTTGCCCTGTATTTATGACTCAGCTATGAGCAGTAAGTTCTGGAAGCTTCCTCTGCATTACATCACGCTGTGAATTTATTGTCTTTTTGGAGGGAGCAGCTGTAGTGTAATGGAAAGAGCTGGGCTTTGGGGTCAGCCCCCTTTGGACCAGAATCCACACCCCATGTTACCTGCATGATCTGGAATATGCTTCTCTCAGAGCCTCATTGGACTCCCCATGGGAGGAAGGTCCCGACCCGCTGTAGGACAGCTGAGGACTGACAGGGCCCTGGGCACGGGGGCCGTCAATTTCCACTCCCCTTCCCTTGCTGTGGAGCATCTTTCCCAGCCTCTCCACACTGTGTGCCTGTCCCAGAGCCTGGGTGGGGAACAGGTAGGAGAGATATGAACACGAAGCAGACCTGCCCCTGAACAGAGAGGCCGGCTTTCTGAGTACTGACTTAGTGTCTTGGTGTTCTCGGTTTTTCTTCCTTGCCGTTGGAAAGCTTCTGCCGGGAGCCATTATTTCTATCAAGGTAAATGTACTGAGATCTGAGAACTTGTTTGCTTCTTTCTACTTACTTGTCATGTTTGCGAGTGGCAGGACCATGTCGGTCTCCTCTGAGCTGCCGGGTTCTCTGTTCCAGGACCTTGTCCACACAGGCTCTTGCTTCACCTTCCTCCCTGCCCACCTTCCTCCCTGCATACCCTCCTCCCTGCTCACCTTCCTCTCTCCTCACTTCCCTCCCTGCTCGTGGCTCCATGTAGTCGATGCCAAGGCCAGGGATGAGGCCCAGCTCCCTTCTCCCTCCCATTGGTCAACACCTGAAAACTTGATAACCTTTGATTATCATCTACTTTTTCCCAATGCTCTTATTTTGGGGGGATAATTTTCAACTTCATAAACTGTGCTTAGTGTGCTCATCTTTAGTCCATGCATTCATTCAACAACTATTTATCGAGTGTCTCCTGTGTGTCAGGCACAGAGTAGGACCAAGGACTTACTACTACACTGCAAGAACCAGGGATGCCAAGCGATCAAGAAAGACAAACGCTTGGCCTCGGGCCTGACGCCATAGCAGGGAGACACAGAAAGCAGTGAACTCTCCAACCTCACGTCAGGGATCAATAACTTCTTACTCTTCTTACCATGTTGACACGCAGATTTCACTTGAAAACTCTGACCTCTGCGTTTTCTAACTCGAATCACTATCTTTTAAGAAACACATAGTCAATTTCCATTAACCCACATTTTTTTATGTAACATTTATGTAATCTAAGTATCTTAAAAAAAAATTTTTTTTTTAAATTTCCATTCGCCTGAGATATTTCGTAGTCTCCTGATTGATCACCTTGTTTGTGAAAATGCTCTTTGTGATCCTGGCCACTCCACTGTGGTCAGTTAGAATCCTAGGACTTTTGTGTTGGAGGCTGAGCTTCAGAAAGGGGCAGTGACCTGCCCAAGGCCACTCAGCTGGTCAGGGGCAGGACCAAACTAGGAAGCCGGAGCTCTGACTCCAGGCCACTGTAGGAGCCAGTGTCTCGTGTCCGCGGCATCACACTCATGCAGGTGGCCCCGTGGCTGGCTTTCCTCATTGGGGGTGACCGACGGACAGTCAAATGCACCCTCAAACTGCAGAAGTGGGTGGTGGCTCAGGGGCCAGGAATGCGGACCCCAGGCCCCAGGAGGGGGTCCCCGACAGACCCGGGTGCTTCATGCTCAGGCTCGAAGGAGCCCGTGCACCTCGGCTGCAATCTACAAAGCAGAGACAAGACAGAAGGTCTTGCCCGAGGGGGCTGCATTTTTCACAGGGAAAAAAAAGGCTTAATTATATCTCAAGAGGCACAGACACGCCAGGGAATACCTTCAGCGTCTGAGACCCGAAGCAGAAATGCCAAGGATGAGGCTTTGGAAGATTAACGTGGCTGAACTCGGCGCTGTGGCCTTTTTCACCTGGGGCTTCTGGAAAGGTGGGAGGCAACCCCCCAGTGGGGAGGATGGGTGAGCCAGACATGAGGACATGCACCCCCCTCCCTTGGCCCCTGCCTTGGGCTCCCCTTGCCTTCAGGAAAAATTTTATTTCCCTTCCTAGATTGTGGAAACCTCGGGGACTGCATTCCTTTCTTTTCTCTCTCTCCCCTTCCCTTTCTCCTTCTTCCCTCCCTCCCTCCTTCTCTCTCCTTCTTCTTACTTTTTCATCTGCATCCCACTCGGTAAACATTGCTGAGCTCCTTCTGTGTGCCTGTCCCAGAGCCTGGGTGGGGAACAGGTAGGAGAGAGATGAACACGAAGCAGACCTGCCCCTGAACAGAGAGGCCGGCTTTGAACCTCCCTGTGGTGGGTGGACGGGGCGTTACAGTGGAGAGAGACCCAAAGGAGGGCCAGGGCAGGTTTTATGAAAGAGGAGGAAGCAGTTGAGCTGGTCCCCCTGAAACATAACGGATGCCAAATAAAGGTCTGTAGAGCCACATGCATGGGTGGAATTGGGCACCTAGTGGAGGCTTGCTAGTGTTTGAGCCACATGTGGGGACCAAGTGTCCCCCCTCTCCCGCCTCCCTCCCTGGCTTCCTGGCAGTCTGCAGGTTGTCGTTGGTTCCACAAGAACACAGTCGTCTCACACTGGTGACGGAGATTGCCTACCCAGCTTCCTGTTCTGCAGGCTGGCAAGGTCCCCTGGAGCAGGCTTTAATCACCTCATCCTCCTCATCTCCTGACTGTCTCTCCCCAGAATCTACCCTTCCCAGAACTGGCCTGAGCCTTCATGCTTTGGGGCTTGTCACATGGCTTTCCGGCTTCCTCGGCTCCTATTTATCTTGAAAACCCAACTTAAATGTTGGCTCCTCTGTAGAACCTTTTTTAAACCTCCCCCATTTAGAGTGGCCAATATTGGATGGATGGATGGATGGATGGATGGATGGATGGATGGATGGATGG
>JAKSZT010000088.1:5385092-5491381 GCA_026826555.1 Tolypeutes matacus | reverse complement strand
TGGATGGATGGATGGATGGATGGATGGATGGATGGATGGATGGATGGATGGATGGATGGATCAAAGGATCAATGAGTGAGTGAGTGGATGGGCGAAAGGATGGATAGATGGGCAGATGGATAGATGAGTGGGTAGGTAGATGGATGATTGGATGGGGGGAGTAGGAAAGCTGTGAAGAAAGAAGTATCAGGAGTTTATTCAAGGTTCTGGGCTTAGTCAAGGTGAGGTCAAGGAGGTGGAGCTCATGCTTGATCTAGCCTGGCAAGGAAGGAAACATGTCCACCCAGCAGTGTGGCTAGGCTGAAGGAGCCGTGGTCAGGTCCTCTGAATGGGTGTGGCCTGGGTTACGTGGGGTTCAGGTCTGAGGGAGGGATAGAGAAGCTGACTCTGGAGGGCGGGAAGAGACACCACTCCTGGATGGGCTGCTGTGTGCACTCCTGTGTTTCTCTGCCTAACCCTCAGGGCATCCCTACTTGTTCAGCCTTAATGGTTTTTCTTGTTAAATGCAAAGAGCCCAAGAAAATCCAGGCCCTGAATGCGACCCCATCAGTCATTTGACCCGGCCAGCCTTGCCAATACTCTTCTCACTAACAGGGTCCTACTCTTCTATCTCCATTTAGCCATTTAGACTGAATCATTGGCCGTCAGCACAGGATTTTAGTACTTAGCCATTCTAGAAAGCAAACCTCAGGAAGCACCTGATGTATTTCGATACAAACATTTTCCACACATTCAGGGCTTTCCTTTCTTAGAGAACGTTAAAAACCAATCCAACAAAAATGCTTGTTGCTTGAGCATGCAGGAGCCCAGCCCGCTTGAGCTGAGAAGCAGTTTACGTTTAAATCTTGGAAGGCTGTTTGAGACCCAGGAGCCATTTCTGAGGGGGCCGGGGAATAAGTGACCCCATGTTCGCTTTGATTCTGATGCTGCTGGTAGCTCTCACAGAATAGGAAGTTGAGACTCAGAAAGGCTAAGAAACGCACCCACATCAGACGACCATTGACCCAGGTGGGGAAGAGTGACATCATCAGATGCGAGACAGTGACACCATCAGGAGCCACTGGCGCAGCGAGGGCGGTGACGTCATCAGAAGCGAGACGGTGACACCATCAGGAGCCACTGGCGCAGCGAGGGCGGTGACGCCATCAGAAGCGAGACGGTGACACCATCAGGAGCCACTGGCGCAGCGAGGGCGGTGACAAGTCCACATCTTTTGCCCCAAGCTGCAGGCGTTCATTGGTGTCCAAACAGGACGAAGCTGTGGTGTCATCGCAGGGCGGCAGGCAGAAGGGCACCAAGCCTGGAAGCCGGGCTTGCCCCCCCCCCAGAGCCAGAGCCCGCATCTGCTGAGAGAGGAGCCCCGAGAAGCCGTCTGGAATCCCACCCCGGCTGCCGGGCCTTTCACTTCTGAAACACGAAACGTAAGCTCGGAGGTCTCCTTCCTGAGCATGGCCTTGCTGTCCCTGACCGGGCACTAGCCAGCGGGGGAGAAGGCTGACGCGCGTCCGCTGCCGGCTGGACCCGGAGGCCTGGGAGACGCTGCTGTCACACGCTGCCCGTTCCCCGAGGCTGCCGCAGTGCTGTTTGCAGAAACCAGCCTGGAGCCAGCAGGTTGACGTGGCAATCCCTCGGTGGGTGGCGAAGGCACAGGCTGTCTCATTCCTTAGGGCTCCCGTAATAGAGCAAACCGAGGACTTAAATCTCTGGTCTCTCAGTTCTGGGAGCCAGAAGCCCGCGCTCGAGGCATCATCTGGCACTGGCTCACGAGAGCCGATGCTGCACAGCTCATCCCAGCTCCGCCTTCGTGACGTCACGCAGTAGCTGGAAATGGGCCAGGAAATCGGCAAGTGGCACCACCAGAGAGCCAGTGGTCAGCACTTACCAGCACACCACAGCGGCCACAGGGCTTTGGGCGAGTCCTAATACCGGAGAAAAGGGGCTGCTGCTTCCTTCATCAGTCTTTACACCTGCCAGGGGTCCCTGCCCTACTCTGCTTGCTGCAGACTCTGCTGGGAGTGGTGCCTCCTCCAAGGAGCATTCCCCGACTGCTCCTAGCACCCTCTTCTCGATTCTCAGCCCTGCTGGACAATGTTCAGACTTTAGCCGAGCATGGGTCCCCTGCTGGCCTGGAACCCGGGTTTGTACCACTGAGAACAGTCCCCGGGGCCTGCTGAGGAAGGTGGAGATGTGGAGCCCTCGAGTTTGGTGGGGGAGGCCGACTCACACACCTGGAGCTCTCACCTGAGCAGACGCTGGGCCGGGGCACCTGCATGCTCATTGAGGAATCGCAGGCCTAGAGAGGTGGCCCTTGGTCTCCCCTCAGTCCCACCTCATCCCTGAGTGCAGGAGCGTCCCCGCGAGCCTCTGGCTGCCCTGCAGAGGCAAGGCGGTGCCGGCAGCGCCTGGCCCAGCAGCCTGGAAATGGCCGGGCGGCGGCTCGGGGACAGCTGTGGAATCGCATCTCTTACCACCTGGCTCTGCTCCCCAGCCAATCTGTGGAACACAGGGAGTTCTCCCCCTTCCGCCCTGGCCCAGCTGAGCTTTTCCTGAGCCCAAGCTGGGGAGGGCACCAAGCACAGAATTCCCTGCCACTCCCAGCAGCCTCACAGCAGGTTTCTGCACCCCCCAGACCCAACAACTGTTTCCCCTCCGCCAGCTGGCCTTCTGATTGCCCTGGCCACCCTGACCCGCTGCTCTGAGCCTCCCTTGCCCCAGCCGCCTCCCGCTCACAGACACTCACCCTGAGCTCACGGGTCACCCTCAATGGAGGTCAGCGAGGGGTCCAGGGCCATGTCATGTGGGGAATCAGGGCTGCTCCACCCAGAGAAGGGGGTTCCAAACCCCACCACAATCTTCAGACATCACAGGGAAGCCAATCAGACCTGTGGCACTTCCCCCCAAGGGCAGGAGGGAGGGAGACGGGTTCAGTGGCATCTGCCCCATGTCAGACCCTTTCTAGGCTCTTTTAAGGCCGTGGGGTAGATGGTGAGACCAGAGGAAACCAGCTCTGGGACAGCAGGAGTTAGTGCTTTCTGCCCCAGGGACCCCACTCACAGGTTCCCTTCCATCCAGGGCTTACAACAGAAGGGTGATTCAGGAAAGGGTGAGCTCACTGTCACCTGACACCAGAAGGTGGAAGCAGAACCAGGGGTGACCACATGGAGGGGCAGCTTATGCAGGGCACCAAGCATCTGGCTCAGGGTCCAAGGACCCTTCCAGCCCTGAAATCCCTCAAGGGAAACCACTGCTCAGATCTCAAAGTTGTCACAGTCCTTGCTAATTCCAGGGCACCCTCTGCTCTCTTCCCAGGTGTTGTGCGCCAAGTGCGGCCCATCGTGGGCCCATTTCATGCTGTCCTGAAGCTGGAGATGAACTTCGTGGTTGGGGGTGTGGTTTCCCACCGAAATGTGGTCAACGTTCACATCTTCATCTCCGAGTACTGGTTCTGAGGGCTGGTCCATATTGCAGCCAAGTCTGCACCTCCAGGCCAAGTCGTTGCTCCAAAAGACTTATGTACCACCCAGACATTTCTTAAGTTTATGTATTTGTCTGTAGTGTTAGGCTGGCATGTAGTAAGCTGGGCCAGATGAATAAGTCCATCTGATGTATTTTGGTGTTTAAAATAATGAGTCCAATTACTCAACTGTTTGAATGAAAATGTTGCTTATTTTTTAATACAAAGGTTCAATATTGTACCCTATTGCTGCCTGAGGGCTGGGCATTGCTAAGGACCAAGGAAAGAGAGCCATTTTTCAGGGCGCAGCTAGTCCAAATGCCAGGAGAAGAAGGAAAAAAAAAACAGATCTTGCCCTGATAGAATGAAATTAGACATTTTGGTACTTTTTTGCCAATCAGATTTTGTATGCCCAATTCTAAAGACACAGCTGCTGTTGAATAGCAGGCATGATAAATTCCTCCCAGGAGCCACATGACAAAATGCCTTGGGAAGCAAATTGCAGTTCTTCATTTAAGAAAAAAAAAAAAAAATGGTAAAGACACAGTCCCGATAGGTTTGTGTGTGGCCCAGGTCTGCTCACTAATGGAATGCCCGGGTTTTCCCTGCACCATCACCTTTTTCATAGGTGGGAATATAAACAGCTTTGTGAGCCTTCTGATGCCCTGCGCATGGGAGTCTTTCAAGAAGGGAGCTCCCCTCTGGCTCGGGAGCCCCCCACCTGCAAAGGGTCTGGGGATCTCTCAGCCTCCTCCCCCAGGGTTCTGGGCTGGGCCAGAAGTTCAAATGTGGGCAGGGCTGGGCTCTCCCTGGCTCCCGGCGGTGGCTGGCAGTCCTTGGTGTGCTCTGGCCTGTGGCAGCACCACCCAGGTCAGCACCCCCATCTTCACACAGGTCCTCTCGCTGGGCCTTGGCTGTCTCTCCTCTCGAGGACCCCAGCTTATTGGATTAGGGGCCAGCCTGACCCCACTCTGACTTCCTCTTGACTAATTCCACCCACAAAGATCCTATTTCCAAAGCAGGTCACGTTCTGGGGTCCTGGGGGTGAGGAGTTCAACTTATCCTTTGGCAGGACACAGTCCACCCCCTAGCACAGGCCTCCCCTCTGGGAAGGCCTCGAGCCCTGCAAGGTGAGGCAAGGTGAGCACACATCTGGGTGGTCGTGTGCCTCGAGGGCTGTCTGATCACTTCTAGAAGGCACTGGGGGGGAATAATGACACGCTTGGGCACGAGGGGGGAGAGGCAGGATCCCCCAAGTGCCCACCAGATGTGGTGGTGTCTGCAGCAGGCAACTGGCACGTGGTATGTCATCTATTCTCTGGTGACAAGCCAGTGAGGTGGGCATGACGGGGCCCAGTCTAGAGACGAGCAAGCTGGGCTCAGAGAGAGGAACTCACCTGCTGAAAGGCATGAAAATTTTTAGCAACAAAGAAGAAATTCACTTTGGCTGCAAACCCCATTCTTTTCTAAAACCCTGTCTCAGAGCAGATGTAGACAGCTGGAATTTATTGGGTGTTAATGCCCATCCTCAGCATCCCTGCTGGGACCAGTTGCACCCAACAGCCCAGGGCCCAGACTCAGCAACCAGACCTCTCTGTTTCTGTCCACGCCTCTCCTCTGAAGCCTCCCCGGTCCCTGCACTGATTTGCTCTGCCTCGGCACTGTCCCCATTTGCAGCTCAGAGCCTCTCCTGCACTGTGCCCCAGCAGCCAGGACCCTGGCCTTGGCTATGACCTCACAGCCCCCACAGGACTGCCCCCACCTTCACTGGGACTCAGCATGGCTGGGGTCGTGGTCACTAAGCCAGCAGGACATGAACCCTGCAGACCGTGGTCTCTGGCCACCTCTGAGAACTCCCAGCATCGCCACCGTCACTTCCTTGGGGCACTGGCCTGTCAAAGCCAGGCCTGGGCTGGCTCGGGCACAAGTCACACTGGGGTCCCAGCAGCTCGAGCTGGGGGAAGAGGGAAGACTGGCGAGGGGCTGGACACTCCATGTGGAGCATGCAGGGGAGGTCCGCGCAGCCCTGGGTGCCTGTGAACTGGGGTCTTGGCAGGAAAGTGCAGGCTGGAGCCTGGTCCCAGGAATGGACGCCTCAGGGTGAGGGGCAGGAAATATCCTGGTTGCCCAGAGGCAGCCCAGTGGGCAACCTGCAGAAGCCAGGTAGTCCTGGGCCCTTGTTGGAGGGAAGGGTGGAAGGTTTCCAGGAGCCCCTCCTTCCTGAGGCCTGGGTGGGCTGGGAAGGGACGGGGAGACTGAGGCTCCAGCTCCTTCCAGGAAAGGTCCCTTGCCCTACTCAACTTCTCAGGGTGGGTAAAAGCGGGAGCCGCCACTAGTTGGCAGAGCCGAGCCCCTGCCATCGATTGGTCTGTGAGAGAACATGTGACCCAAACTGGTCGATCAGAGCCAGTTTGAGGAAGGGAGCTGGCACTAGGCGGAGGGGCAGGCAGGTGCCAGGTGGCGGAGCAGAAGGGAGCGAAAGGGCTGAGCCCTCACCCTGCCTGAGTCAGAGGGTCGGAGGCCGTTCTGAGCCTTACCTTGGCAGGCGCTGGTTCTGTCAGGGAGCGGGACAGCAGCTTGCAGAAGGCACGCCTGCTCCTTGGTGTGCACTGCTTGCCCCAGGACTGTGCTGGACGGCCACCCTGGCCGGTCAGATCCTGGTGCAGGAGAGTTTGCATCACGAGTCCTCTTAGCTGGCCTGGGGGCCAGCGACAGCTCCCCGTTCCCGTTCCCCCTTCCCAGCATCACTCCCGTCAAGGAGGCAGGCATCGGAGGCTGACCCTCTCCATCCTTGGGCTGGAACGAGGCAGGACCCGGCTCTTGAATGGCTTCTGACGCCTCGAGGGAGAATGAGAGCTTTTGCTGAATTTCTGTCACGTGGCCTGTGGGCAGAACAGTGGCAATTGCCATCCTAACAATCCCCTTACTCCTCAATGAGCATCTAATATGTGCCAGGAGCCTCTCTAACTGCCCCCAACACGCACGCACATACTCATGCACATTTCCACCTGTCCCAGCTCGGCTCCACCTTCTCCTGAAGATAATCCTCTGCCCCAAGTCACTGCAGAACTTGCAGCCCAGTGGCCTGCCTGCAGCTCTTTCTGTACCGGGGTGCATCAGCACCTGTCTGCACAAATAGCTTTCCTCCCTCAAGACTCTGGGTCTGAAACACTCAGATGCATCGAAGCATAGAGAACACATGACCCAGCCTGTCCCCATCACCAGCTTCCACAGTTAGGAACCTTCTGTCGACCTTCTTTCCCCTCTCCCTTCCTCCACTTTTTTTTTTTTTTTTTTTTTTTACAGAAGTGTCTTTTTAATAAAGTTTATTTTTTTAAAATAGTTTTTAGATTTACAGAAAAATTGCAAAGATAATACAGACCTCACCTCACACCCAGCTTCCCCAATTATTAGCAACTTATATTACCCTTGTATATTCGTTATATTAATGAACTGATATTAGTATATTATTAATAATGAAATAATATATAAAATAATAAAATAAATCCATAGTTTATTCAGAGCTCCTTAGTTTTCCCCTAATGGCCTCTTTCTGTCCCAGGATCTCCTCCAGGATCCCCCGTGACATTTCATTGTCACGTCTCTTTAGGCCCCTCTTGGCTGTGACACTTTTTTCAGACTTCTCGACCGTTTTGGGGGAGGACTGTCTTCAGAATGTGCCTCTGATGTTTTTCTCATGATGAAACTGGGGTTTTGGGTTTGGGGGAGGAAGACCCAGAAGTCAAGTGCCCTTCTCATGGCTTCACAGCAAGGGTCCGTGCTGTTGACCTTGTTGACCTTGACCGCCTGGCGGAGGGAGTGCTGGGCAGGCGTCCCCACTGCGAAGTTACTCTTAGTCCTCTTGCCGTAGCATCCTCTCCGGAAGGAAGTCACCGTGCCGGCCACACTTGCGGGCTGAGGAGTTAAGCTGCACCTCCTTGGAAGCAAACTGCAGGAGTGTTTTACAGCCAATCCCAGACAGTGCGTCCCTTCGTGTTCAAATACTTCTAAATACATGCCTGATGATAAGGCCTTTTAAAACCACGTGCACCGTACCCCTTACACCCGACCAAGTTCACCATGAGTCCTTGGTATTTCTAATAGTGCCTTAAACGTTTTAGGCAACGCGGCAAGCGTGTAGCAAGACCCTGGGGGAGAAATAAAGATAAATAAGATGCAATCCTTGCTTCCTGGGAGGGGAGAGAGCAGTCATTTCCTTGACAAAAGGAATTTTTCATTTACCAAAGGATTCACCTTGGGACTGTTTCACAGAACAAGCTTCTGTTCTTTGCTCGTGGCCCAGGAGCAGAGGACTGTCACCACGCCATCCCTCCAGCCTCAGCCCAGGTGTGAAGGCTTCCCCTGGGCTCCCACTGCCGGGGTGCGGACTGCCGCATCCCACATTTCCAGTGGATTCCCCAAGTTATCCCAGAACTCCCCGACTCCGGGTTACAGACTTGACTCCTTGGTTCTGGGCAGGGCTCTGGGCACGCATAGACCAGGTGATCAGAGCCAGGAAGTAGAGGTCAGGCAGAATGGGGGAGGGGAGCCCCATGCACCAGCTCCAAGTCTGGTTGAAACCGAAGGGCAGAGAGGCAAGTGAGAAGGGCGAGGTCCCAGCTCCTGGGAAGACACCTGCACTACCCTGTATCCTTCCTGCAAAGCACAAACCTCTGCTTCTGTTTGGTAGATGAAATAAATTTAAAACCTGTGCGTGTGTGTGTGCTTTCTTCTTGGCTTAGGAACACTAAACAGCACTTCAGCATTACATTTAGGGGCTATTTTAACCAGCAAAATCACCACCACCAAAAAATATATATATGGAAAATGTGGCACCCAGCAGATGATGGAAAAGATGCTTGTCTCTAGTATGAGAACAGAAAGAAGAGGGCCTTGTTCAATCTCAGCTGGGAAGGTGTGTAGCAGGTGACTCAAACTTTTTGTTGCTCTGTGTGTGCCCGCAAATGACCATGAAAGCACCAGGAGAATTGATTTTGGGGTTACGAATAACTTTCAGCAAGTAGGTAAATTTACAAATACAGAATCCATGAATAATGAGGCTCGACTGTGAGTGTGTGTCATTTATAATTCTTGCTTAATAATATATCGCTTGGTTGGTACATTTATATATTAGAATTTATAGATAGCTAACGAATACTGCTCTTTCATTACTTTTTTAAAAAAAAAATAAAGCATGCTTGAGTGTGGACACACATGCCTTATATGGCCCTCTAGGGCTGGGTTACTGAGAGAACAGCCCCATCCGGGGCACCTGTCTCCCTGGGAATCCCCGCCAGAAGGGCAGGTGTAGGGCAGGAGAGAACAATCTATGTCAAGACGACAGGTTCAATGAAACCAAGCATCTCCAGTGACAGCAAATATCAAAGAAGGTAAAGTGCAGGCACATTCCATTTGGAGAATTCCACTGGTTCACGGTGCCCGCTACAAGTGTGACGCGTCACAATTTAATCATTGCCGTCCGTGGGGCACTAGGAGGCGTGAGCAGGGCCGGTGCTGAGCAGCGATGCGTTTTGGACGCGGCTGGTTACGATCACGCATTAAATTACGTCTGGGAAGCGGGAAAGGGGAGAAGTCAGCCTGAGGGACTCCTTTGGCTCCTTCAACCTCCTGATTGGTCTCTGAAGGAACATGGCTTCTTCCAGGTACTTTGCTCCTTTGGAGGCAATCACATTTGCTTCCACCTCTGCGGCCTCATCTGTAAGACCCAGCGGGATCTGGTCCGTTTCTTCCATCATCTTGTTCATCCATTGGTTCATTCTTTCAATCAACAAACCATTTCTGAACGCCCGTGGTGCGGCAGGCCCTGGGCTGAGCCCCTGTAGAAGACTCCTTCCTCCTTCGCATGTTCCCCGGTCTCCCCGGCACACACCTGCCAGGTAAAGGGCAGCACCTGCAGACAGGTGCTGCTTTGTGGAGCTAACGCCAACAAAACATCCAAGGGAAGCGGGAGGGGCAGGAACTCCCCTCCTGCTTTTTTTTTCAAATTTAACTTTTAGTTTATTAGAACCCAGTAAGTGAAAGCAGTTTCCATCAAATTAACACTTAATTCAGGGCAAAAACACACTTAAAAAAACCTTCATCTAAGGCAGAGTAAAACGTCATAAAACCAGAATATCTAATACAGACTGTAGAATGTCAGGATTTTGAGAGAATCACAAAGTATTTTATAGCACTAAAGCATTAAATACAGTGAGAACTTTTTTCGGCTGGTCCAAAGATCTCAGTTTAGAAAACACCTGGGTTCCTAATGAAGAAATGTTGCTGTGTAAGCGAATAGCAGCTACAGTATTTAAAAAGTGATTGTTTCGTGGCACACACACAAACTAAGGCAGATAGTTCCATGGTTTTCATTTGTACAGATTTTACAGTATTAAGTATAAAACATTTCTAGGGATATTTTTGACATTCCTCTCCCCCTCCTCAACACTCAAAAGACTTAGATCAATTTTCTTTAACTCCTTTTAAAACTATTTATGGTAGGCCTGATCCTACTGATAACAAAGGCATGAATTGCTTACTTTGGTGTGTTGGGAAAAACACTTCAGTAAATTATTGAATCTTTTCCCAGCCACTAAATAAATTCAAACTGAAGTCTAAGAATTTTGGCACCTCCAACAACCTATTTATCTCTGTAAGTTTGAATTTTGGCTGGAAACCGAGTACAGACACAGAAAAGCATTTCATGCTTAGGAAAAGCATTTCATGCTCAGCCTCTGTCCTGTGATGCTTCGGGAAGGCAAATCTCATGGAGCTGCTGAGCCATGCTGTGCCCTCTCCAGCTGGTTCCTGTCCTCCGTGAGAGAGTAAATCAGCCGAGCCCCCTGCCCAGGGTTCTGCCAGAGGAGAGCGCTGTCCCTGGCCAGGGATAACCTCAGCAATGGGTGCCAGCTGCCCACGCTTCAGGCCACCCTACAAATTCTCCAGGCACGTCTCAGGCCTGGGGGAGCCAGCAACCCTGGAGGGCCCCTAGGCCAGGTGCAAGGGTGTTGTGTGCCTGGGGCCATCACGGCAGCCTCTCCACCTGGACCAGGCCCCTCCCTGCCTCAGCTCACATGACCCTCTCCCTGGCAAGTTCGTTTCCGCAGAGCCTCCTCCCCTCCCTGCCCAATCCTGCCCACGCCTGCCAGACCAGCTTTTCGACAGCGGCTCTGATGACGTTCTCTTCTGGCCTGCACTCCTTCTGGGGCTCCCTCACCAACCTTGGGGTGTGGCTAAAGACCCTTCACATCTGGGCCCCCACAAGCCTCCCCATCTCTGCCCACTCAGCTCTGCTTTCCTCTGAGCCTTCACACACACAGATCCCTCAACCTGGAAGACAGTTCCCGGTTTCTGCCCAGCAAACGTCTATTTATCCTTCAAGGCCCAGCATAAAATGTCAACTGCTCGAAGGCACCTCCTTCGGGCTTCCCAGGCATAATTCATTCTTCCTTTCTCCGTCCTGCCATGTGGAACCATTCCGTGGCACCTGCTCATGCTACTGTATTATAAATGTCTGTCCAAGGTCTGTCCCTCAACCAGCCAGGGCGTACCTGAGAACAGGGACTCATCTTTGTCATCTCCCGGCTTCCCCAGCATGTGCCTGGCACAGAACAGGCTCTCAGGAGACGTTTGTTGGATGGAAAATATGAAAGTGCTGCAAACAGATGGGAGTGAACTCGCAGGGCTATCAAGCCACGTGATGCCCTGGGCAGTCAGCGTGTCAGCTCGTGGGAACCTCCGGCAGTGGGAGTTGAACGGGGCAGAGACTTTCTAGGGAGGCTTCATGATCTCTCAAGAATTCAAATATTTTAAAATCTCACAGCCCTTGTTCTTGGAAGTCCTTTCTGAGATCTAGCCCAAATCCACCTTGTCATCCTCCTCTTCTCTCCCACACTCTAATTTTAGCCTCTGCAGAGAAGAATCCCTTTAAAAAGCAGGAGATCAACATCAGATCTTCCCCGAAACCAGCCCTGAGGCACTGATTTCTCCTCCAAGATCCTCTTTGGAGTAAAGGAGGTCTGTTTACCAGGTAGGGGCCGGCAGAGGCCAGGGGCCGTGCCAGCTTCTTCCACCTGCCCCCGGCCCCTCTCTGCCCGTGACCTCTGACCCAAAGCCAAGGACCACAAAGTCCCTGGAGAAGCAGCCACTCTGCATGACATGCTGCTGGAGGGCGTCCAGACCGCCAAACTTTGGGGGGAGGAGTGGCAGTAACAATAAAAAGTGCTTGTGTGATGGATACCTCCATAACTACCGCTTAGGTTTTGAAAATGATAAGTACATGCCCTGCCGAGCTGGGCTAACCCCAAAGTACTAGATGTGGCTGTAACTGCGGCCAGCCATATGGGATTTAGAAATTAGAGGGGAATGTTTCCCACATGCACAGCGGGAATGCTGTTATCCCGCGAACTGTCGACAATGTGATCGTTTCTCTTCTCAACCCAGCCTAGATAATTGCTAATTAATTGCGTGCCGGTAATTCAGCCGGAGGAGGTGGTTATTAGGAGCGGGGAGCCTGACTGGTCGATGCCCAGAGCCTGGAAGGACAAGTCGCCCACTGCCCCCGCCAGCCAGCGCGGGCTGCGCCTCCCGAGCTCACATCTGATGGGGGGCAGCTGGACGCCGCAGAGGTGACGACCCTAGCCCCTGCCTGTTCACTCTGATGGGCCCAGGCAGAGGTCACCCCTTGGAGCTGAGGCTCTGCCAGGGGGGTTGAAGGGAAGCCTTCTCCCGCCTCAAGGCTAGGGGTTTGGAGAGTCAAGGGTTTTCCTGCTGCCACAGTCACTTAGGGCTTTGGCCATTCACCCTTCAGCTTCCTGAGACACTTCTGGAAAGCCAGTGTCCACTTCCTTTCTCCTACAGTCCCCCCCCATGGTCCATTTAGCCGCACATTTGCTCAGGGGGTCAGATGCGCCTGTGGCTCCATCAGGTTCCCCGCACCCAGGCACCATCCGATGCTGGGACCACTGCCGTCTCATTCAGGGAGGGGGCACTGCTCACGAGGCTGTCGTGCAAGGTGGGCGTGGCACAGGCCCGGGTGGCTGAGGACAAAGCACAGAAACCGGATTTTGGTTCTTTAAATCAGCACTCCCCGCCCCCATCATCACTGATCTTGGCCTCTGAGACCTGGTCTGTGTGACGAGGGGTCCAGCGCATTCATGGGAGTCCCTTGCTTGTGCTGGAAGGACAGAGTGGAGGGAGACAGCCCAGGGGGGCTGCCTGGGGGGCCGTGGAATAGCAGCTCCTTGCTCTCAGCCGTCGGACCTCCCTCTCACTTCCACTCTCCCTCTTCAGAAAGTGTGGGCACAAACACGTGGCCTCTGCCATGGACAGCTCGAGGCCATTTGCCCATCAGCCCAGGGCAGCCTCCATGGATGGTGCAGAAGCCCAAGCTGCAGGGGTCCTGGAGCCTCCCCCCACCCCTCATCCCACACCCCTCACTCCTCATGCACCCGGAATCTGGCTTTGGGCAGGTTGGGGAATGGGGTCGTGGAACTGAGAGGGGAGTGTGACGGGGGCATGGGGTCACGGGACTGGGCTGAGGAAGAAGGCAGGACCCAGATGCAATGGAAATGTCACAGAGCAGAGGTGTCATCCGAGGCCCCTGCTAACCACTCTCTGTGGGGTGGTGGCCGAGACCTAATGTCCAAAGCGGGAAACCGAAGCACGTAGCCAGAGCTGACTACTGTGGTCACATCAGCCAACAGCACTGAAGCACACCCTCACTTCGGTTTCTGGACTTGAATTCGTGGTGAATCACTTGAGTCCGTCGGTTGAGCAGCCAGTGACCCTAGGTGGTCCCCAACAGCCCATCCTGCATGTCTGGCAGGCAACGCAAGACAGATCCTAGAAGAAATCTTCACATTCCCAAGAAAGCGCCCTGCTGGACGTCCTTTCCTCTCTGCCCAGTACACAGCAGGTACTAAATTCTTGCTCTTGAGAGCAGGCAGCCTGCCCAGTGTGGACAGTCTGCGCACAGAGGATCCCTTCCTACGTTGTCTCCCTAGAGGAGCAGAGGCCCAGGCTGCAGCGGCCGCTCCTGAGAGCTGCTGGCAGGGACCAGCACTGCCTTCCAGTAGCAGCGCCTGGAACCTCAGCCCACGACAGAGACAGCCTTTGGCCTCTGCGAGCGGCCACCTAATGGCACTGAGGTCAAAGGGCAGCCCACTCTGGCCTGTGTCGATGGCGACTTACTGTTGATATATTGTTGGTTCTTCGGTGAACAAGAAGAAATCCATTCCAGCACAGGGAATCCAAGGGGCTCATGGGGGAAAGGAGGCTTTTTTTTTTTCTGTTCCACAAAAATCTGGCAGAGAATACGAACCTTGGGTGACAAGAGGAAGTTGGTAGGGTCAGCCTGCGTCTCTCCTGCCGTCTTTCCTGCCTATTACACGCAGGGAGACCAAGGCCTGCCGCTTGGACCCACAGAGCTTTGGGGGATCCTTGCAGCTGAGGCAAGGCCCGGCTGGTGGGTTCGTGCCCGGGGACTCAGGACCCCGGTGTTCAGGGAGCGGCGCCGGGGGTGTGTGGGAGGAGGCCTGAGTGCAGGGGCCACAGGCTGCCTAGTAACAGGTCCGTAGCTCGTGTTAGGGCTCACTATTTGGGTTTCACAGTCCTATGCTGTTTTGCTTTGTTTTTCATTCCAGTAACATATATCCAATCTAAAATTTCCCCTTTTAACCACATTCAAATATATACCCCAGCGGTGTGAATTACCTTCACAGTATTGTGCTGCCATCACCGCCATCCATTACCAAAACTTTTCCATCAGCCCAAACAAAAATATTGTACCAATTGAACATCAACTCATCATTCCCTACCCAGCATATGCTTTTCGTATTCTAAAATCAGAGTGTGTTTTTGTATTTTGACCACTGGGAAGCTCAGAACAAAACAGAATGTCCAATTGAATGATACCCTTTCCGACATTTAAAATTTAATTTTGGCTTCTGCCTTCTTTCTGGTCTCTATTTTCTGTCTATTCTATACTAATCTAAAGCACGCTTTTTTAAGGGAAGTTATTTCATATTCTTTTCAAAAGTGAGGCATACACTGTAAACAATTGTATAAAAGATGAAGAAAGTATAATAGAAACCACCTGAAAACAAACATTGTAAAACTTGTGTCTTCAGAAAGCTCTCCTAGGCCAATTTCTGCATTTTTTTCTTAGTAGAAGGAAAGTGTAGTAGCGTGCACATTTTGATTTATCTACCCTTCCACCAAAATTAATTGCATTCTAAATGTCTCCAAGGAGGCATCTGCAGAGCAAATGCGGACCGCTCTGGGCGGCAGCGTAACGGGGTCCTGCTCTAACTGGGGTGAGCAGACCCCCTCCCCCCGGGGCGGAGCCCAGGCTATAGCTAGGCGGCTCTGGCCCCGCCCCTCGGCGAGCCCCCTGGAGAGGAGCCCGCCAAGTGCAGCCTCTCACCAGCGTCCCCGGCGACTGCCATCACCATTTCATTTTATCTCCTGGCCTCTGGGTATTCACACGGCTTCCCTGTTATGAGTCATTTTATATCATCATCCACAGTTTTGTTTGTCAAAAGGCTGGGGCAGGGCTGTACCGTTTCAACACAGGCGCATTGAGGAAAGAGGGAAAAAGCAAGAAGGCAGGAGGGGTGGGGACAGCAAGGGGCTGAGAAAAGGCTTTGTCTGTCCAGCACTTCTTGGGCATTTGCTGTCATCTTCCCCAGGCCAGGGACCCCGAGGCCAGGAAGGTCACTGTTTTTCTAAAGGCAGGACAGAGGCTGGGCCACCCTATGTGACGGCATCCCCGAGACCCACAGACGCCTGCTTGTGCTTGACTCAGTGGGTCCTACAAGGCCTGCTGGCTAAGCTGGAGCACCTGGCCACCTGCCTACTGGAGGTGACTGTGGCCAGCCCACGGCAGGACAGCCACCCAGTGCCCTCAGCAACGGATGTACATTTCTGACCAAAGCACAGTTCAGACCGTGGAGCCAGTGGCTTGGATTTGAGTCCTGTCTGGCTGTGTGATTGTAGGCAAGTTGCTCACCCTCTCTGAGGCTAATATGGGGACGGAGATGCTGCTGCTTGTGGATTCTCTTAGTGTGGCACCTGATATTAGGAGGAGCTCACGAGGCTTAGTTCCTTCCCCGTTCTCCTTCCATCAGCAGACAGTGGAAAATACAGGGCCAATAACAAGACTCCAGGCCCCTCCCTGTGTGCTCAGCTCTCCCCTGCACTTCCCTCCACCAATGGAGGGGGCAGCCTCTAGGGGACAATGACCACTCTCTCTTTCTCAGAACTTCTCTGGCTGGTCTCCTGCTGCGTCAAAAGGACTAGTTCCTAAAGGCTTGACATGGATGTTCTGCCCATCTAGTCTGTGCTGGGCTGCAGGCCACAACCCAAATAATACTAACATGCCAATAAAGCAATTAAATAAACTGAGAAAATGATCACAGCCTAAAGAAACTGGAGGCAAATTGTGCCGAGTAAATTTAGTTATATGCAAGATGCTTAGCACAGTGTCTAGCACACAGTCAGAATGCAATATACACCAGTTTCCTTCCTTAGCCTCTTCTTTTTTCCTGCAACATAAATGACCCACTCTGTCTGTAAGAATTGTCATGCACAAGGCAGAGCAAGGCCAAGGCCTGGCAGAATCAGCCGGTAAATAAATGAGTCTTTTTAGAATTAGCCAGTTTATTACTTATGTAGACAGTGAAAGGAAGAGTAGCCACAGGTGCCAGCATCCCATGGCCCTTGTGCAGAGCAACAACAAAACAATAAGGGCCCAATGACGGCAACAGGATGGGACATGCAGTGCTGAGGAGACTATTCCAGGCTGCAGCCATACCCCGAGGAGGGGAGGAAGCCTCGTACCTCATCAGAGCCCAGGAGGCGGGGAGAAACTGGCTATCCAAGCGCTTCAGCTACTGACTCACGACAGCCTCTGCTATGAATTGAATTGTTCCCCCCAAAAGACATATTCACATTCTGACCCCTGGTCCGGTGAATGAGACCTTATTTGGAAAAGAGTCTTTGAAGAAGTGATGAGTCAAAACAAGGCCAAACTGGATTAGTGGGGTCCTCATCCAATATGACAGGTGTCTTTATAGGAAGAGAAGACACAAGGAAGAGGTGGCCAGGTGAAGATGGAGGAAGCAGAGGCTGGAGGATCTACAAGCCAGGGGGCACCAAGGGTTGCCGACAAACACCAGAAGATAGGAGAGGCAAGAAAGGATTCCCCTCTACATCTTCCAGGGGGAGCATGGGCTTCTGGCCTCCAGAACTGCGAGAGAACAAATTTCTGTTGTTTTAAGCCCCCCAGTTTGTGGTACTTTGTTATGGCAGTCCAAGGAAACTCAGACAGCCTCCTTAGTAGATAGAGAAGTGAGAGAGAAACAGTCTTGCAGCATTTCATCAAACGGCTTCCATGCCCTCACGTTCCAGGAGGATTACAAGGCATGCAGCCAAGACTCAGCTCAGCTGACGTTCAAGCCTTGCACACGTGGCCTGTGCTGGGTATACATGCAGGGACCAGCACAGTTATTCCCATATAAGAATATAAGCAATATTACCAATAAAGTGCTTAATAAGGCTCAGAAGAATTTTTTCAACTACAATAATGTCTTAAGAGGATTTCTACACTTGAATCTTAGTCGTTTTTGTTTGTTTTTTTAATTAACTGAGGTTTCACATACATACAGTAAAGTACAAATCTTGTATACAGCTTAAAGACTATTTATATTTGTCTAGTAAAGCCCATGTATAAGCACACACATGTAGAACCTTTCCGATACCTGCCAGACCCCAGCCTCCCGGCAGGAACCACTATCCTGACTTCAGTCACTATTGTGCTTATTCTTCAACTCCATATAAATGGAATATAGCACATACTCTTCTCTATCTGACTTCTTTCTTTCAATATTATGTTTGTGAGATTCACCCACATAACCAGGTGTATTGGGATTTCATTTATTTTCATTGCTGTGTAGTATTCCATTGTATGGCTCAATCACCATTTATGTCCTATAGAGCTGCTATGAACTTTCTTGACCATGTCTCTTAGTGGCACCCATTTCTGTTAGGTGTATATTCAGGACTGGAATTACTAGTTCTTAATGTAGGCGTATGTTTGCTGCCTAAGAGTTTTTCAAGTGGTTGTACCTGTTTACTATAACGTAAGAGAGCTTCAGTTACTTCACATCCTCACCAATACTGGTATTGCCAGTTATTTTCCTTTTAGCCATTGCAGTCACCTGTATGACTTTGGGTACTGTCTTATCCTCTTTGAGTTGCATCTCATTGTGGTTTTAACTTACATATTTTGGTTGGCTAATAATGCTGAACTCCTTTTGTTACACTTACTGGTCATTTGAATATCCACTTTTGTGAAGTGCCTGTTCAAGCTTTTTGCCCATTTTTAATCAAGTTGCTTGTCATTTCTTATTGATTTGTAGAGATTCTTTACATCTTCTAGATATGAGTCCTTTATCAGATTATATAATGTAAACATCTTCTCCAAGTGTGCAGCTTGCATTTTCACTACGTTTCTCTTGATGACAGAAATTCTTAATTTTGCTGAAGTACAATTTATTAATCTGTTCTTTTATGATTAATGGCTTTTGGGTCTGTTTAAGAAGTTGTTCTGCGAATATTCTCGCTGTCCTGATTCTGTGATAATCAGGGGAGGCTAAACATTCGCTATATTAGAAACCATGCATGTGCCCCAGAACTCGTTTTCCTCCCTAGGTCTGGTTTTGGGAATGCTGGTGATAAACTAAGCCTGATTTATTATATGACCATCCTGTATGGGAAATGACTGTAACTTTAGGTATCTTTGGTCAACCTTAAGAGATATAGCAGGGGGACGGATGTGGCTCAGATGGTTGGGCATCCGTCTCCCATATGGAGGGACCTGGGCTCAATCCCTGGGACCTCCCGGTAAAAATAATAAAAAGAAAATTATAGAAGGCGCTTGGGCCACCAGGTCCCTTGTGTGGGTGCGCCATCAGGCCCCGCGAGCCACGCAGCAACATGATGACGTAACAGGAGAGTGACACAAGGAAGAGCCAAGACAAGACGAGCCAAAAAACCAGGAACTAAGGTGGCGCAGGTGGCAGGACGCCTCTCTCCCACATCGGAGGTTGCAAGGATCAAATTCCGGTGAAGACAGGAGGAGAAGAATGAGAAGAGAGGGCAAGAAACGGACACAGAGTCACCCAGCGAATGGACACAGAAACAGCAAAAATGGGGGACGGGGGGGTGGTTAAAATGGATTAAAGTAAATAAATAAATAATAAATCTTTAAATGTATAGGGGAGGAAGATAAGGACTATAGTTAGTAGTTATTTTGACAACGCTCTTTCATGATATGTTAACAGATGTTTCACAGCAATGCGGGGTGTTTGTGGGGGGGTGATGGGTGGGAGCCCTGCGTGATGTTATGCATGTTTGTTTTGTAAGTTCATCATGTTTGCTGAACACTTATAGTTTATGTATGTTCATGTATGAATGATATACTTCAATAAATTGTTTGTTTTTTTTTTAAAGAAAGTATTTCAAAAGCTAAGAATAACACACAGTGCCTAAAAAAAAAAAAAGAAAGAAATTGTTGACTATCTGAAAGTCAGGAAGATATTCCATGTTTTCTTCCGGAAGCATTATTGTTTCCCCTTTCACATTAGGAATACGGTCCATCTTGAATTAATAATTGTGCATGGCGCTAGGTAGGGGTCAAGATTTACTTTTTCCCACCTTGACAGCCAGTTCAGCATCATTATGACAAGACCATCCTTTCCTCTACTGACTTGCTAAGCTGTCTTTACTGTAAATCAAGTGGCCACATATGCATGGATCTCTTTCTGAATCTTCAATTCTATGCCATTGGCCTATTTGCCTGTTCTTATACTGTATCATACTGTTTAAATAGCATTGCTTAACTACGGTTTCTTTACATTAAGTCTTGATGTCTAGTACTATAAGTCTTCCAACTTTGCTCTTCATTTTCAAAATTGTCCTGGTTATTCTAGAGTCTTTGAAATTCTACATACAGTGGTACCTCGGCACTTGTCATTAATTGGTTCCAGGAGGCATGAAGAGTACCAAAAACATCGAGTACCAACAAATTTTTCCCATAAGAAATAATGTAAATAAATGTAATGTGTTTCCAAACCAAAGACAATGCACATTTTTAAGGCAATATGTAAAAATATAGGGTTGTATGTCATTACTTTACATGAGAAATAAGCCAAAAAATTAATAAATACTTAGATTATATAAAATAAAAACCTCACTTGACATGTACTGAGAAGAGTCCATGGCCTAAAGGGATGGTGGGAGGAGAGTGGTGAGGAGGAGAGGCCACATGGAGTGCTGCCTGGAAGGAGAGTCCCCCTCCAGTAGAACATCGGGCACTTACACTTCAGGTGTTTTCTCTTTTCTGCCCTTTTTCAACTTGCACCACAGGCTCTGACACACTCTTTGTCACCTTCACTAAAAAATAATCCAATGAGGACTGCTTCCATCTTCTTTTCAGAATTTCTCAAAAGTGTGAAATTGGTCATTCAATAAATTCACATTTCTGCATGCCAGAGCTTGTCCAGATGGTGCTTCTCCACAAAGTTTTGAACTTTGTCCATTTTGCACACATTTCTTTTATCAAGGAACTGGGGCCATCCTCCCTTATCTCCTCCTCACCTGAAGAAATCTCCTCAGTCCCATCTTGTCGCTGTTCCTTCTGTGGTTCCTGCAGCTCCTCAGTGCCGAGCTCCTTACCAAGCTCCTCCACTAACTCCTCCACATCAGCAGCCTCGACCTCCAGACCCAGGATTGGCCCAAAGATGCTGCATCCTGCACAACTGCACCCTCTGCACCTGCAGGCTGGGGTCAGCCTCAGACCCTTCCAAGGCTCTCTGAGTCACAGCTTCTGGCCACAAATTCCTCCATGCCGAATTCATGTTGGTCCTCTTTCTAAAATTATCAAACCAGCCATGACTGGCCTTAAAAACTTCAACACTCTCATCTCTCAGTTCCGGCTTGTTTTTCAAAAGATTGGCATGCAGCACTTTCGCTTTTTCACATACCCTGGCTTCCAACACACTGTTGCCCGCTCACTGCTTCTCATTTACTCAAATTAATAACAGCTTTTCAACTTCCTCTAGTGTTTGGGAACGCCGCTTTGTTACTGCTTTACCTCCTTTCACACCAGCCTTTCTCATCGCTTCTTCTCTCTTAATGATGGCGGAGCCTGTTGTTCTAGGCACACCTTATGCCCTGGCAAGATCAGGTATGAAAATACTGCTCTCATATTTACTTGTTCTTTTTTTTTTTTTCTCAATGGTGGTGTCAAGTAATTTTCTTTTCTGCTCAGTGCTATCACTGCTCATTTTCTTAGGACCCATGATGAGGGAAAAAATGCAAAAATATACAAAATGAGCACAGAAGCTAAGATAAGACTGTGATGGGATGAGCACAGGGCAAGAGCTACCGTGTGACGAATGCGTGACCCTTTGTTTCAGCTGGAAAGGGTAGCGAGTCACGAGGCAACCGACACTGGTAAGTTCTAACTTGTGCATCAAGTACCAAACAAACGACGAATACTGGGACAAAATTTTCACATCAAAATCCATCGAGTACCAAATTTGGCAAGTTTCAAAGCAATCGAGTACCAAGATATTAGTGTAAGTCATTTTGTCAATATCCATTACAAAAATACTGCTGGGATTTCGGTTGAGAGTACATTGACTCAATTTGGGAGAATTGACGTCTTAACAATATTGGGCCTTCTGATCCACGATTATGGTATATCTCTCCATTTATTCAGGTCTCTTTTACTTTCTCTTGGGAATGTTTTGCAGTTTTCAGTGTAGAAGTCTTGCACATCTTTCAAAAAATTAACTCCTAAGTATTTAGTATTTTATGCTATTGTAAATTTTTAAAAATTTCATTTTCTAATTGTTGCTAGTATATAGAAATAAACTTAATTTGTATATTGACATTTTATCCAATGACTTTGCTAAATTCATTTACTAATTCTAATAATCTGTAGATTCTTCTGGATTTTCCATGTACAGAATCATTTCGTCTGAGAATAAAGACCGTTTTACTTTCTTCTTTTCTGATCTTTATACCTTTTTCTTTTTATTGCCTTATTATGCTGGCTAGAACCTCTAGTACCTTGTTGAGCAGAAATGGTGATAGTGGAAAACAGGAAGAAAGTATTCAATAGTTTCATTCACATTAGCAGTAGGTTTTTCTTTATAGAAACGCTTTATCAGATTAAGGACATTTGTTTTTATTTTTAATTGGAAGAGGGTTTTTATACTGAATAAATGTTGAACTTCATCAAATGATTTTCTGCATCAAGTGACATGATCATATGGTTTTTCTCCCTTATTTTATTACTATGGTAAATCACACCGATTTTCAAATGTTAAACCAACCTTGCATTTCTGTAATAAACCCTACTTGGTCATGAAGTATTAACCTTTTAATATATTTCTGGATTTGATTTGCTAAGGTTTTGTGTAGGATTTTTTCATTTATATTCATGAGAGATAGAAGCCTGTAATTTTCTTTTATTGTAATGTCCTTGTCAAGTTTTAATATCAAGGTTTTGCTGACCTCGTAAAACATGTTGGGAGATGTTCTGTCTTTCTCTGTTCTGTATAAGAGCTTGTGTAAGATTGGCATTATTTCTTCCTTAAATATTTGGAAAATTACCAGTGAAGCCACCTGGATCTGGAGTGTGTGTGTGTGTGTGTGTGTGTGTGTGTGTGTGTATGAGAGAGAGAGAGAGAGAGAGAAGTTTTTATTTACAGATTTAATTATTTTTGACAGTACAGGATTCTTTGGAGTCTCTATTTCTTCTTCTATTAGTTTTGTTAAATTGTAGTTTTAAAATTTTTTAAAGGATGTGTTCAGTTCATCAAGGCGGCCACTTTTATTGGCATAAAGTTGTCCATAATATCTTCTTATTACATTTTAAATGTCAATAGGATATACAATAATGGCCCCTTTATTTCCAACATTGTAATTTTTATAATGCAAGTTTTTTCCTTTATTTTAGTTGGTCAGTCTTATTGGGATTCTCAATGCTACCACTCTTTTCAAAGATCTCACTTGGCTTTGTTAATTTTCTCTATTGTGGGAAGCGGCTGTGGCTCCCGTTTACCATATGGGAGGCCCCGGGTTCGGTTCCCGGGGCCTCCTGGTGAAGGCAAGCCTGCCCGCACGGTGTGGTTGGCTGACCCAGCGAGCACAAGCAGCAAGGGGGGGGATAAATGAATAAATAAATAAAATCTTTAAAAAAAAAAAATTTTTTTTTTCTCTATTGTACATCTACTCTCTTGCTCAATGATTTCTACTCATACATCCTTCCACTTACTTTAGGTTTAATTTGCTGGGATTTTTTCTAGCTTCATGATATAGATGCCTAGATCATTACTCTCCAACCTTCTTATTTTCTGATATATGCTTGTAAAGCCAAAAATTTCCATCTAAGCACTACTTTAGCTGCTTTCCACAGCTAAAAATAAAACAATCCTTGTTTTCGTCATCATTCAGTTCAAAATATTTCCCAATTTCCACTGTGATTTCTCCTTTGACCCACAGGTTATTCAGAAGTTTGTTGCTTAATTTCCAAACGCTTGGGGATTCTCTGATTATCTTTCTGTCATTAATTTCGTGTTTACTTGCAGAGTGGTCAGAGAACACACTACGTGATTGCAGCCCTTTGAAATGCGTTGAGACTTGCTCCAGGGCTCTCTGGTAAAGGCTCTCGGGCTCCCTCCATACCTCTCTCGCTCTTTATGCCATTGAGAGCAGGCGTTTTTGTGTTTATTGACTTGTTATTGCCTCAAATAGTTGAGGTTCTTTGATATTTACTTAATATTTACCCTTCTCGGGGTTCTTCATTCCTTCCTGCAGCTCAATGCTTCCACCTGGGACCATTTTCCCTTGGCCTGAAGCACTTCCTCTGGGATTCCCTGTAGCATGGCTAAATTGGTGACAAATTCTCTTAGTTTTTGTTTGAAGACATTTTTATCTAACCTTCATTTTTTGAAGAATACATTCTTCAAAAATATTGGCAGAGGGTTTGTTTTTCTCTTCTTTCAGCAGCTTAAAGATATTATTCCATTGTGTCCTGGATTCCAAACCTAGGAATAAATTCACATATCACCCTTGAGGGCCATGTCGGCTTCTGCGATCTCATTCCAATTGCAGTGGATGCGCTACCAAAGCAAGCAGGTGCCGTGGGTAGAAAACTTTTGTACTTGTTCTTAAAAAAAAGAATATCCAACCTTTGCTTCTAGATTCTGTTAGTCCCCTCCTCTGAATGAGGAGCAGCGAGGAATAGACCACAGAGCCTCTGGAGTGTGGGGGCTCAGAGCTCTAGAGCCCAGAAGAACATGTTCTTAAACTTAATCCATCCCTGTGGGTGTGAACTCATTCTAAGTAGGACCTTTTCACGAGGCTCCTGCAGTTAAGGTGTGACCCAACCCAGTCAGGAAGGGTCTTAGTTCTATTACTATAGACCTTTATAAGCTGAATGAAGCTCAGAGACAGAGAGAAAGCCACAGGAAGCAAGAAGCTGAAGGACAACAGAACCCGGAAGAGAAGGGAGAGGCCAGGAGAGGCCGCCATGTGCTTTGCCATGTGACAGAGGAGCCCAGGCCCAAGGATCACCGGCCGCCGGCCTCAGAACGCCAGTCTTTGGGAAGAAAGCATCATTCTGACACCTTGATTTGGACTTTTTCCTAGCCTCAAAACCATGAGCTAGGGAAGCGGATGAGACTCAAGCAGTTGGGTGCCCGCCACCATATGGGAGGTCCTGGGTTCGGTTC
This sequence comes from Tolypeutes matacus, assembly GCA_026826555.1. NCBI lineage: Eukaryota > Metazoa > Chordata > Mammalia > Cingulata > Chlamyphoridae > Tolypeutes > Tolypeutes matacus. The sequence continues at coordinate 5,467,120 of JAKSZT010000088.1, read as the reverse complement.
CCGGTGCCTCCTAAAGAAGACGAGCAAGAAAGCAAGCTGATGTGATGGGCTGGCGCAACAAGATGATGCAACAACGGGGGGGCGGATGTGGCTCAAATGGTTGGGCGTCCGTCTGCCATATGGAGGGACCTGGGTTCGATCCCCGGGACCTCCCGGTAAAATAAAAAATATATATGTATATATAGAAGGCGCATGGGCTGCCAGGCTCTGTGTGCTGCTGAGCCGTTGGGCCCCGGGAGCCAGGCAGCAGGATGATGACGTAACAGGGGAGAGACAAGACGAGATGCCCCGAAAGCTCCAGAAGCCAGGGGCTGAGGTGGCGCAGTAGAATACCTCTCTCCTACATCGGAGGTCTCCAGGATCGAATCCTGGTGAAGACTGGAGGAGGAGGATGAGAAGAGGTGGCAGGAAACAAACATGGAGAATTGCGCAGCAAATGGACACAAAACAGCAAATGGGTAAGGGGGGGTTTAAAATGGATAAAGTAAATAAATAAATCTTTAAAAAAAAAAAAAAGATGATGCAACAAGATGACAATGAAATGATGCAATGAAATGACTCAACAAGGAGACACAACGAGGAAACACAATGAGAGACACAACAAGTAGGGAGCAGAGGTGACTCAAGTGATTGAGCACCTCCCTCCCACATGGAAGTTCCCGGGTTTGGTTCCCGCTGCCTCCTAAGAAGATGAGCACACAACAAACAGACTCAGAGAACAGACAGCAAATGCAAACAACAAGGGGGCGGGGGAGAGAAATAAATAAATAAAATAAATCTTTAAAACAAAACAAAACCGTGAGCTAAAATATTCCCATTGTTTGAACCAACTCATTGCACAGTATTTGCTGGAGCCACCAAGGAAACTGAAACAGTGGGGTCTCCAAAAGCACCTCAGTAAATAATACACATTTCCCTCACTCAGGTTCTGAACCAGCTGAGAAGCAAAGCAAGGAGTCATCTGCCAATGAAGAGCTAAGTCCCCCTTTAGTTTTGGACACAGAAGTCCAACCTGAGGATGGGGAAGGATATTTGCAACAGGGACAGTTGCCAACATTTGACGCTGGACCTGTCCCACCCATGGTCTCATTCAACCCAGAGCCCCGTCCTCTGAGGCAGACGGGAAGACCGTGGCTCTAAGAATGGAGCCACATTCTCACCCGGCTCACAAGCAACCAAGCCAGGACCCAGGCCCAGGCTGATCTCAGTCCTCACTGCAGAAGGGTAAAAGAAGCCTGCTCCTACCAGAGTGCTCGCCACGTGGAGAGTTGGTTAAACAGAGTAGAATACGGCAGATAGTTATGTCTATGAAATAGCATCAAGCACCCTCCCCCTTGCTCGCGATGCCTCAGACACACGGGCCTCCCATTAGTTCCTCAAAGAATCCGAACGCCTTCCCAGCTCGGAGTCCCTCCGCATGCCGTTCCCTCTGTTAATATGCTTTTCCCATCACTCATCACCTACTAACGCCTACCCCTGCAGGTCTTTCTTTAAATGTTGCTTTAACGTTGTCTGTTTTGAAGCGCCCCCCCTCCTTCCCCAATTGAAATCAAGCCCTCTGTAAGACCTTCTAATACCCCTACATGTTTGCTTTCTAGAACTTAGCACAAATGGTAATGACAATGATTCTTGCTGCCAAGTATGGATTCCTTGAAGGCAGGGGCACGTCTGTTTCGCTCCTGGCCATCCTCCCAGCCCCCAGCCCAGCCCCCGGCACTATGAATCTTTGCGTGTGTGTGGAACGATTCCCCTGGTCTTCCATCCTCTTTACACAGTTTTCCTCCTTCTCCTCCTGGGGGGCCCAAGCCGGGGGGTGCTCTCCTTCTCTTCCATGCCGATTCCAGTGGAGACAAGCCGCGGAATTTTCTGTGAGGCTGCACAGGTGAGCAGCCACGGACAGCTGGTGTGAAGGTACTGGCTGGGTCACAGCTCAGAACTTGATGACGTGCTCACCTGAGTCATCTTTGGTGCAGGTTGCCAAGCTCCAGGATGGAGCATGCACCTGTGAAATGCCTCTTCCTGGCCACGCCCCCTCTCTTTAAAGGGGAGGGGGCGTGGTCACGAGGGGAAGAGGCCTGGAGCTCGCCAGGGTGCAGGGGTTTCTGTGCCAGTGGGGAGCAGCTTTCATTTTCAAGAAGCTTAGGGGAAAGCCCAGTTCAGGGTGCCATCCGTTTGCCTCATTTGTCAGCTCTTACTTGCTCCAAGTCGCGTCTTCCCGGCTGCTTCTGAGTCCGGCGGCACGAAGGTGATGTCCTCCTTTTCTTTTGTGTCCCACAAGCCTCGCAGCCAATGCCAGGCCCCCGTGAGCGCCCAGAGCAGGGCTTCCTCCCGCTGAAGGAGGCTTCTTACTAACAAGGGCTGTGTGAGCAAAGGGGCTGCTCGGAGCCACTCTCGCAGCCTCGTGACAAACGGTTGTCTTGTTAAACCCCATTTGACAAGGAAGGAAACTGAGGCACCGGCCTTGCCATACTCACACATCGGGGAAGGAGAGGAACCAGGACCTCAGGCCTCTCGTACCGCGGAGGTGTGAAAAGGGGAAAAAACAAAAAAAAAAAAACAAATGCCCTCTTACAGCGTGCAAACAATTTCTCAAGATACTGAAACAGAATTTCTCAATTCCTCACCCATCAGCAAAGCCCGAGGCTCGCGTTTTCTGCCCGCCGTGGAGCATCGGGCTCAGACACCTGAGCGCCAGGGAGGGGCCGTGCAGGGTTTTGCTTATCCCGGGTAGGTCTCGCCCTCGGATTCCTTTTCTTGGTCTGAATAATACAAAACAAAACCCCAAACCTCTAAAGAAACGGGGCACAGCAAAGCGGCGTAAATACTGCGGGAGGTCGTCTGCGTCTGTGAAATTCTTCCCGAGACCGGGGCAGTCACGCCTGGTTACCTGCGCAGTGGCAGCTATCGCCTGGGTGGGGACCACTTGAGAAAGAGTCGAAGGGACTGCCCCCAGCTTCAGCAGGTGGTGACTACCTCAGGTCAAGGAGCAGTGCCGAGCGGCGGGAGTAAAACATGTAGGAAAAAAAAATTAAACTCATAAGAACAGGACTCGGGGTGACACTGATGGCTCGCCTGCTGGCTCGAGTCTGAGCCCTCCCCCAGGTGGGCTTTTCTGCATCCTTGAAAGAGCCCTATTTTTTTTTTTTATATTTATTTTTTGAGATGCTGTTAGAGGCCCAGCTAGGAAAATTCGCAGCATCCCTTTAGGAAAATACAGCATACGTTGTTTAAGCAGGGAATTTACTAGAATGGAAAACACACACCCAGAATTTGGGGTGAGGCAAACCTGAGTCCAGGTGGCCACTTAATAGCTGTGTGGGTTTGGGCAAGTCGCTTCAACTCCCGAATCTGTTTCCTGGAGGGTGGAGAGAAGATGATGCTAGATGCCTGCCCCGGGGTTAGGTGAATAAGGGACACTGCGTGGCAGACTGAGGCACACCCGCCGGCACAGAGCAGGCGCGTTGGAAACTCGAGCTGGCATCGTGTGGGCAATCACAAGCCGCTGCCGTTAAGCACTTCATTGTGTGATCTTTTCCACTTTAACCCCAGATCTGGGTCTGAACCACACTTTAGGAATGAAAAGAGCCAACAGTTTCTGAGACCCTCCTAGGTTCTGGGCAAGAGGTGGGAATATGACATCATCCTAAGGTTAGCTGACTCCATCAAGGTCCCAGAGCTGATAAGAAGCTGAGCTGGAATCAAAAGACATCATTTCCTCTCCCTCCCTCCCTCTTTCTTTCTTTCCTTCTTTCTTTTCTTTCTTCCTTTCTTTTTCTTTCTCTCTCTTCTTTCTTTCTCTTTTCTTTCTTTCTCTTTTTCTTTCTCTCTCTTCTTTCTTTCTCTTTTCTTTCTTTCTCTTTTCCTTTCTCTTTTCCTTTCTCTTTCTCTTTTTCTTTCTCTCTCTTTCTCTCTCTCTCTCCCCCCTCCTTCCCTCCCTCCCCCCTTCCTTCCTCTCCCTCCCTCCCTCTCCTTTGTTTAATCCCCCCATGATGTGTTAACGAGCTCATCTTTTTGGAATGTGACCTTACAGGGTCATAGTCATTCCAGACAATTCTCAATTTTAGTATGAATAATTATTGGAAGGACTCTTCTCACCATTCTCCCCTTCTCCCCATTCCTTCTCTGTCCTAGAATTTGGGATGGATGCAGATATTCCGGGGATACCCATCTGCCATCAGCTAACCACCTCTAACTTGTCTAGCCAGGGAGGAGTTAGCTGGGCTTTAGACACTTGACCTCAAATCACTCCCCTTGAATTATCTTCTTCTCTGTCCCCACTCTGTTAATTTCATAACATATTCCCACTCCCTCCCGGGGGTCTGCAGGGGAAATGAAGCCTTTCAGACTACTTAATGCCTACAGGGGACAGAGTGGGGCTCGAGGCCCCACTAAACCGTGAAATAGCTGATGGGGTGTGCACATGGCCAGGGCCCCGCATTCATTCGCTAATCATCCAGCTGAGCGCATCGTGGGCCAAGGGTGGTAATTGAGCCTTGGTTCAATTACATGCACCTGAGGCTCCAATTTAAAAAAAAAATGAAAGCGAGGAAGCAGGGGGATGGAGGGGAAGAAAGGCTGTGCAGGCTCCAGGCTGAGCTAGGAGGGCCCGGCGGGGCTGGGGAGAAGCGGGCGGCCAGAGACATAAGCAGGGGTGGTATCCGCAAGTCTTGGTGATCCAACAAATGCTCACTAAGATGCCGGCAGGTGCTGGGGCCGATGGGAGACGTTTAAGCCGTTCCTGAGGACTGCGCTCGTCGCCCCACATGGCACGTGGGCAGCCTGAGCAGGCCCAGCCGAGCGGGCAGCGTGGACAGGGACGAGTGCCCAGCGTGGAGGTCGGATGCAGGACTCCGGGTGAGCCAGGAGACCTCGCAGGAGTCTGGGGAATGCGTAGATGTCTCTGGGACCTCATGAAGAAAAGACAAAAGCAGCAGGGGAAACAGCAGACTGCTCGCCTTCTAGGGGCCGAGGGCACAGCTGGGGCTGGACCAAGCGATGCCGAGGTCTCCCCGACAGCCAGCAAGCTGGGGGTGCCGGCTCAGCTCCTGGTTGCCCTGGCAACAGGGCCGCTTAGGCTCAGAGCATTATAATGAGAAAAGCCGCATGCAAATGAGGTAAATTGCAATTAGGGGGGAACACCACATGGTCTGTCCTTGAGGGATTTGTGCAGCAGACAAAGGATGAAGCGTGAAAGGAAGGACTTGGCTTTGTGTAATATGGCCTGGTGGGCTGAGAGTGCCCAGGGGTCCCCGGGTCCTGCAGACCTGGTGTGTCTCCCCTAACTCGTGGTTGTGGAGCCCAGGGCCGCCCCTGCTCTGTGTAAAGCTGTCACCACGTAGACCAGAAGGTGCGATTGGATTTACCCTCTTCTTACAGATGAGAAATGAGGCCTAGGGAGACTGAGTGACTTAACCAGAGCCACAAACTACGCATGGTGGAGGCAGATTTGAACACGATCTGCCTGTGAGGAACTGAAAAGTAGGTTTCTGGAAGGAACAATCAGCTGCCCATTGACCAGGTGGTTAAACATCTGCCCCCAAACCAAAAAAAAAAAAAATTCTCAAAAGAAAACCTTCCAAAGTCTGACATTTAGCCCACCTGCTCACCCTTAGAGAGGTCTAAATCAGCTCATTATTGCCTCATTACAGAATGGGAGACAACCAAGGTACATCAGGGAAACCTCAAAGGTTGGAGACCAAAGGAAACAAACAGAAAAAAAGTTACACAGAATCAAGGGAATAAGAGAGCTTAATGAATCACAATAACAGCCACACAAACCTCTACTTAGGATCCTCAGAGAGATTGGAAAGCGCATTGATAAAACAAGAACAGAACATTCTGAGAAAGGAACATTCAGAGAACAGGAGAGAGAGTCTGTCAACGATGATTAACAGAACAAGCAATAAAAGAATACCACTGAAAAGAAAGTGGCAGAGAGGAGGAGCGAGGATGGGGGAAGGAGTTCCAAGCGGATGAACAAATAGGAACCAGGATTTCTTGGGCACTGCCTGTAGGTCTTGGTGTCTGACCCACTGACCCCAGTGTGGCTCCCTCCACTGATCAGACCAGAGGGCAGCCCACATGCCCCCCTAATCCCCCATCAGCTAAGTGCACAGTCTGTTCTTTCCCCGTGGGTCAAGGGGCAAGTTGTCTAATCTTCCTCTGGGTAACCTCACCTTGAAAGTGATTCCTTATCCCCCAAATAGACCATGGACAAAGAGAGGCATTGTGCTCAGCTTTGCTGCCTGGATTCCCTTGCATGTGGGGGGCGGGGTGGCCCTGTGTTTGTTTTCCTAACTGATAGATAGCCCGGGATTATGACCCAACTTTAAACCGCCCAAGCAAGAATTCACTTCTATTGTTTTGTCTCAAGAAGTTACCTTAGTGGGTAGTTCAGGGTTGACCTGGAATATATAAGTCATGGAAACTAAGCTGTGATGAGGGATGGACTGATAAATACACACGAAGGAGCCAGCTAATCACTGGTTCAGAGGAGCTTCCAGCTCTGAGTTCCACTAAAGAAGGTCAGGCTGGAGAAACGCCGACGAGGAGCTCAGCCTGGCCAGCGTGTGGACGGCAGGCCACTGGGGCTGGGGAGGGCGGGCAGGGCAGAGAGAGTCAAAATCCCAGCTGCAACCTCCCCCCCCCCGCCGCCCCAAAGCAAGGCGCCCCTAATCAGTGCTTGGTGATGCACACTGCTCCAGGCCACTGTAGCCAACTGGAATGACTCAATTAGGAAAGACTGTCTCAGATTCCTGACAGGCACTTGTGTCTCAAGGTGCTGCTGACACCCAGTATCCTTGGCCATCGTTTATCCCTGGTGAGAAACGGGCTTGACGAGGCCGCCCTTGGATTGTATTGGCATTGGGCTCATGGCCCTCATATAATAGATAGTTGTATGAGCTGAAATGGAGAGTGATCGTTTATGCTCCAAGTCACAGGGACTTGGACTGAATTCCCAAATTTGCCATGATGGGGCTGTGTGATCTGGGACAGATCTCTGGTTTCCTCTTGTGCAAATAGGGACACCAAATTCTATACCACAAAACTGGGATGAAGTTCAAGCGAGTCTCCCTTTCTCTAGGATCCTTGTTCTAGTGCCTTTAGCACCCAGAAAAGGCGCTGCTTCTGGATACAGCTTCCTGACCTCAGCAGCCACCAAAACCCTTCAGCCGCGGGGCCCAGGGGCAGGCACGGTTCTGGTGCGTTAAAGACGTTTCTTCATTCAGTGGCAGCTGCGACCCTCTGAGCAAGGTACTCCTTGCATCACCCCCTTTAGCCCATGGGGAAACTGAGGCATGGAGAGGTGGTGCAAAGGAGCCGAGGCGGCACCTCCAGTGAGCAGCAGTGCCAGGCTCTGCTCTAGACCCCTGTGCCCTCGCGCCTCTCAAGGCTTTGGAAAGCACATATCTTCTCAGATGGGATCCCCCTTTTAGTCGAGATACTGTATTCTAGAGCAACCTGCTCTGATTACATCAGACCATTCCTTTTTCAAAAGTATGGTTGATGTTTGTATACCTGGGTTTCTAAGAAAGAAAGAAAAAGGCTCCCGAGGAAAACCACAGGTGAACGACTTTGGAGTGTGAGAAAAGTCTGCAGTGGGGCCTGAAGCAGGTACTGCTCCCGGCTGCACAAGCAAACATAAGCCATAAACCACCTTCGTGAGTGCAGGGCGCCGGAACCCTCCTCGTCGCAGGCGGCGGTACGAGCGCCACAGCCATTTTTAAAGGCCGTCATTCCAGGAAACAGCTCTAGGACTCCTCTGAGCTGATGGAGAGACTTTAAGCGAGTGATTTGGGCTCCTCTTTAGGAATCCTTCTGACCATGATCAAGTCGGCCCCCCACCCCTTCTCCACTGCAGTCTTTCCAAGATGAAACAGAGGGGACGTGCACTTGGCAGAGGCACAAAAGAGGTTAGGAGCCGAGGCAGCTGCTGGCTCCAGGAGCGCCTAAAGCTCTGCTTATTTGCCCAGCGGGTGGCAGGCCAGGCGGGACGAGAGGGACGGCCGTGTTTTATAAGGAGAAATGGGCAGAGGTATCCCAGTTCCTCCTTGTTTCTAGGCAGCCATCATTCCCAGCTCGTCTGCCGGGTACCTCACTGCAGGTAGGCCCACCTGGCCTGGGAGCAACTTATAAAAAGCGCTGGTCACATTTTTACAGGAAAACAGGAAACTGCGGTGCTGCTACTGGTTGATTTGTCTCCTCCTCAGCACTCGAGTCGAGTGAGCTGCATAAAAAGTACCACTGTCCTATGGACTAAAGCAGACTTACTGGTATTCTCCTATCGAATTATTGTGACTCTAGCAGTGGAAGAAATTATATCATTGATGTGGAGGCAGTGGCCACTGTTCTGAGGGCAGGGAGAGGGAAAAACAAGTGTAATACGGGGGCATTTTCGGGACTTGGGAATTGTCCTGAATGACATTGCAACTACAGATGCAGGCCATTATATAGCTGGCCGTCACCTACAGAATAGGGTGGGGAAGAGTGTAAACTTTAATCCACACTTAGTGGCCATGCTCCTAAATGTGTTCATCAGTTGCACTGAATGTACCTCACTAATGAAGGATGTTGGTAATGTGGGAAAATGTGGGAGGTGTGGGGAGTGGGGCATATGAGAATCCCCTATATTTTTTATATGGCAGTTGTATGATTAAGTACCTTTAAAAAAAGAAAAAAGAAAATAACAACAAAAATATGTATATGCAAAATTTTGCTTAAAAAATAAAAGTACCACTGTCTCAAGGCCTCGGTCACATTTTAGACATGCAGGGGCCAACTTTGGAAAAACAATGGAAAATTCTGGTGATTTTTCGTGGTTTTGGTCCCAGACCAGCCCGATTCCACTCAGAGGTGCTGCCGTTCCCAGCCTGAAATGACACCTGGCAACCAGCGAAGTGGGTCATCTTAGATGTAGCTTTCTTCTCTCACACTGTGCAACCCCAGCCATGTTCAGCCCATAAATGGTGATATTTGGAGCTAACATGTTTGACAATATTTAAGAAGCGAAACCTTCACTGGCTCTTACGGGTTTGCCAGGAGAGGAGCAAATGGGAGTTGTGGGGCAGAAGGGCCAACACTGCTGATGTGTGTTTCCTGGGGTCACGCTACTGTGGGAAGTGAAGGGGATTCTTTTGGAACCAGAAATTTGCCGTGTGACAATGTCCTCTCCCTCCACCTGTGCCCCGACCAAGACCTGCTCACCAGCTGTGTCCAGGTAATGCCTTTCCAACCCCTTCAGGCAGAACGAGCCTCTCCTTCCTCCATTCTCCCTCCTCCATCGTAGAGCCCCAATTAGTCTCTGAGTGTCTCTCTACCCCAGGAGCCCGTGGCTTCTCCAGGCCAAGGGCTGGGTCTCGCCGTCCTTTAGTTGAGTGAATAAGCTAAGGCTTCCTTCCTCTGCCTGCCTTTGTCACTATGCCTCCCCTTGACCACGATCAGTGCTTCCCTGGATACAAGGTGAGAGCAGCTGCCGCAGAAAAGGGACATGGATGAAAACGAGATGTTCACCGATATGCGGGGAACTCCCTGCTTGTGGGAAAACATCAGCGTTCCCTTTTAGTTTTTCCTCAGCAAGAGGATTTCCCATCTCATCTCATCCATTTCTTTTTTAACCTTGTCCCCAAAAATATCCCCGACAAGAATATTCTCAGCGGCAGTGGCAGATCAAAGAAAACGTTTTGAGTTGGCGTGAGTCTTAATCTTTATCCATTCTATTCTTAGCCATCTACATTTGTCAGTCTGACCGAATCCCTCTGTAAGTATTTATACCAAGGAAATTTGACTTGCTGCCATTTAAGCCTTGGTGGGCAAATGGACTTTTACTAGGCAAATTCAGAACCTTCCATCCTTGTCAGCCAAGATACTTATTAGCAGGTACTTAATAAGTCTATGACACTGTCCTGTGTGTGAGCAAGGAGACTTCATGGGCAGTGTGATTACTTTAGTAAAAACTTTGGTGTTTAAAGCCAACTAAAAAAATAAATCAACAGTTTTGTTTGTCGGTAAGTAGTCAATGGTATATGTGTGTGTGTCATATAAGTAAATGACACACATTGATGAAAGCAATGTTATTTGGTTAAGACTGAAGCCATTGTTGGGAAGGAAGGTGCTGGAATTAGATGTTGATACAGTAGGTGTTTCAAATGTCAGATCTCAATGGTAATGGGAAGGAAAGGAAAGAAGAAAAATGGCTCCTTTAGAACATATCAATTCATCATTTTCCTTCTTGCAAACATTGAAAAAAGCAAGCGAAGCTGTATGCCTTTCCTTGAAAGCGTGCCCTTTAGTTCCCAGATAGATGAAGTCTGGCCTGGTGTCAGGGTTGCCAAGGCAACAATGCAGGCAGATGAATAGCAGAGCAAACAGACAAAAAACTCGAGTAAATCATTAATTCATTAATATCCTTCTGGATGGGGTCTGGGGAGACCTGCGTGTTCCTTCTTCATTCCAACTTCTCGAGTTTTCTTTCATCGCAAAGCAAACACTCGGACGGCCACTTATGGACAATTATTCCCTTTCTGCCTTGCACTCGAGAAGTGAAGAAGGGCTCGCTCGCAGATTTTAATGGATCAAAGAAAACGGCAAAGCGGGCAGGAGTGTGCTTCGTGCTTTGTATTGGCGGCTGCAGAGTTTGTAGCGAATGGAAAATGCATTAAGGAGAGTGAGACTCAAATGCAAAGCACCTTTTGCTTTGACAAACAGATTTGGGTAGAGCCGAACCCATATTATTTGTGACACACACGAATTTCATCGTGCCCTTCTCAGTGGACGGATTTCGGGGGAAAGGGGTCGGGCTGGGAGGAGGCGGTGAGGATCGGGTGCTGGAGGGGCCCAGAGACAGGAAAGGGGCCTCAGGCCCGGGAGCCTTGATCCAAACCCGGGAGGCAGGGGCCCAGCAGCCTGGCCGAGGCCAGAGAGCAGCAACCCTGGGCGCAGGCTATTAAGCCACAAAATACCGGGAAGGGAGCAGCCCAGCTCCCTGCTCTTCCAGGCTGGGCCCGAGCCCGTGGGTGTCTTCCCCTCGGCCAGCGGGGGGGCTACCCACGAAGGCAGGGAGAGGGGAGCTGCCTGCAGCATCGCCCACATCGATGCAGACTACCTCTGTGGGCACCCTCCCTCCACGAGTGCCCCCTCCTTCCCGCAAACACCTGCAGCCCGGGAGCGGGGCTGGAGACGGGCCTGTGCTGCGCGGCCAAGCCTGGGGGGCAGAGAGCGCTGGCCCAGGGCAGGCCGCTTGCGTGGGACTGCCGGTGTCCCCGGGCCCGGGCGCAGCGCCTGTGCAGGGGCGCTGGAGAGCATCACACGCGTGGATTTGTGTGCATGGCTGGTGTCACGGCAGAGGGCAGTGAGGCCAACAAAATGGCAAGTCGGGTCCCAGTGCGTCCATTTCCTGGCCCACACTAGGTGCCAGGTGCCTCCAGAGTGTCCACGGAGCATCCCAGCCCACCCCTCCGCTTTAGGCCCGGGAAGAGGGCTTTGCCTCTGCGCACCCAGCAGACATGGAGAGAAGCCTCTGCCGGGGTCTCTCTGTCCCTGCTCCCCCTGAGCTGGCACGGGAATGCATGGGGCTCCGTGGGGACACCAAGGCAGGAACGCCTAGCAAAACGCCGGCCAGGGGAAGAACGGAATGAATGTTTGTTGACTGAATAAATGCGGTCCTGGCAAGGAGGTGATTTTGTGAAGGAAGATGTGAGCTAGAGGCGCTGGGCCATGAGATGGGAGCAGAGAGGCACAAGCAGTTGATTCTGATAGGGGCAACGGGCAGAAATCAGGGAAAGCTGTCTGGAGGAGGTGGCTTTTGAAATGGGCCTTGAAGAATTAAAAGAAGTCTGACAGATGCTAAGGAAACCCAAAGGAACAAACATTTCAAAGTGTGGAAGCACAGGGAAGGATTGGCTGTCCCGGGGCAGCAGAAGGCTCTGTGTACTAAGAGGTAGGGGGAAAGCGGTGCTGCTGGCCGCAGAGAATGTCTGGGGTCAAAAGAGGCAGTCCCTGGTGGAGGAGGGTATGCGAGGCTCCTTGGGGCCATGACAGGGTTGGCGCCTCCGCAGAGGTGGCTCTGTAGCCCGTCCAGGAAGTGTGCCGGTGCCGCGTGGCCAGCCCAAGACGACGCAACGGCGTGGCGTGATTAGACCTGACACAGAGGAGGCGTCAGGTCCGGGCAGCTTGCCCTGGGGCTCTCAGATTTAGGGAGCAGACTATCTCCTCAGGAAGGTGGTGAAATGCAGATCCCCAGGCCCAGCCCTTGGGGTGGATCTGGAAGCAGGAGGTCTGCGGGCGGCCCTGGCGCCCGTGCCCAGTTGGGGCTGGTGCCTGGACGGTCTGGCTGGCTGAGGACCCCTGGCCCGGGAGGGCAGGGCTGGCAGGTGCCAGGCTTCCCGTTGGGTTTGGGTGTGGAGACCCCATGACTGGGGTGCTGAGGTGGGCAGGCATGGGGGCTGTGTCCTCTTGGCTCACAGCCGCAGCGCTGTCTGTGTTAAAATAAAGGGTCCCTTCTGCTTCCTGTCTCCCGGGCCACTGAGCACATTCTTAGACATTTCAGAATCATCGAATGATAGGCTTCAAAATCCAAACCCGAGCTCTTTTCTCCTGCCTGGAAAGGCCTATCCGGACCCAAAACGTGGATCGAAATGGGTCTTTCTTAACCCATTTCATTGAAACTTTTTACTTTGGTTTATGTTTTTCAGTTAGATATCGTCCTTGTCCTGCTCATGGAAGCAGCATGCTCCAATCTGTGTTATGCTTTTGAGTAGCCCAAACTCCCCTGGAGGGAAACCCTGCGTCTTCACAGCTCGTCCACGTGCCGGCGTGGGGTCTGGGAGAGGGCCTGTGTGGGACGGGGTGGTAAACCAAGGCAACACCACACAGCTTCCTGCACAGATTCCCGCCTTCCAGCTTAGATCACTACCTTTCTCTGCATCGTCGAGAGCCCAAACAGATTCTTTCCACAGGGAATTAGCCCTCACACAACATGAATGGGCTCGTTTTATATCAGAAGACTGAATTTTAACTGACAAATTGGACAGGTTCCCTAAGGCAAGGGTTGCTAAGCTTTGTCATTCTCACTAAAAATGTGATTTATAATATATTCCTATTTGCTAGACACTCCTTTTCCCAGGAATGAAGACTGAGCACGGAAGCCAGAGGTCTACTTAATATCTTGACCCCATATAAAAACATGCTCCTCAAAAGTCTTCACTAACATAGAAACAGATGTCCATAAATCAGTGTTCAGCATAGCCAAGTGAGTTTCGTTTCACCAGGTTTTAATGATATTTAAGCAAACACTTAAAATTCAGGACAGGGCAAGAGTAACCCACAATTTACTTTTATTTCTAAAGGAAAGACCTAAGGGTCTGATGAAAGAAATTTTTATTTCCTAGCACTTCTCCCTGCTTACAAAACAACAGTAGTATTTGTCATTTCATAAATACCCTGATGTTTATGAATGCAGAATACATTGGCTATTAGAAATCAAACCACATCTTCAGCCAACCTTCCTCGGAGATTCTTTGTCAAAACCACACACAAAAGCAGGTTAAGCCATCTGAACTTCTTAAAAGTCTGAGTTAAAGTTGCAAACTCATTTTGCCCAAGATAACCAGAAATCCTCTAAGCTAAGTGGGCAGAAACGGATTTGATCTCTGTATCTGATTGCCTAGCAGAAGTCAAGCAGCCAATTTTTAAACAATGTCTCCATATCATGAAACTTCCTAAAAATCTTCAAGAGGGTAACCTGAGCTGGTGAAAAATGATCTCGAATGTCAATAGGACAAAGCTTCCCTTCCAAGATGTAATTAGGGGACCTCTGGGCACACCTTTCATATTTCACTTGAAAAGCATCTTTTTTTCTTTGTTCTGCCTGCTCTGGAAGGCTTTAGCAGGGCTTTGCTGTTTCTTTGTTAAGAAGCATGGTCAAAAAAAAAAATTATGCAATAAGTAATCATTTAAAATTCAATTCATCTGATATGAATGTTCATTTTACCCAACCCTTTTGTGAAACGAAAACCAGGTAAGATAGGTCTTTTAGTTAATGGCATGCATGTCTGAGCTTATAAGGTTATTTTCAGGATCCACGGCCCACATGAGCAAAGGGCTGCTAAGGGGCTGGTGTGATCCTCAGGCCCCACGGAGGGACACCCCAAAGCGGGAAACGGAGCCCAAGGCGTCCGGGCCGGCCGGAGCTGGTCTGGAGCTCGGTACCACGGCGTGATAGAAACCCTGACGCAGGGACAGAGCCCCCCGAAGGCGCTAGGGTGCTGAGAAGCCTTGAAACCCTCGAGCAGGGCCTCTCCGCCCCAGCACCGCTGGCATTTTGGGCGGGAGCGTTTTCGGCGGTGCTTGGGGTAGGCGCTGAGCTGCGTGCCGACCTCCAGCCACTAGATGTCAGTCGTCTCCCTCCCGCCTCCAGGTGCACCAACCAGCAGGTCTCCAGGCGCTGCCCAAGGGCCCCAGGGGCAAAACCGCCCTGGGTGGGGCAGCAGTGTGCCGGAGAACCAGGGAGACGGAGCCCACTTAGCCCAGAGACGGCAGTGTGTACAAGGAGCACGGAAACTGTCTGCAGGCATTGCGCTAAAGAAAGAAGAAGTCATTCTGGCTTGCTTCAGAAGCCACAGCAAGGACAAAATGGTAGAAGAGCCGATTTTGACGAAGGGAGAACTTTCTAGAAAGACCTCTCAGCAGGGAGCCCCAGGGTGTCTATGATTGGACGGGGTCGAATCCCGCCTCAAGAGCCAGGGCTCTTCCTTTGGGAGCCATTGCTTGGCCTCGTGATTGGCTGGACAGATCTGGCCCCCCGAGTGCTCCCCCAGGGCTCTCCCCAGGCCTCCTCCAAGAGCGGGGGGTAAGCTTCAGGCCCCCGCTCTCCTTGCACCTGGAGTCCCCGGCGCTCTGCAGCCCCCTTTCAGAGCTGACACCTGAACCCACCTTGTCCCCTCATTTGCAGGAAGCACTTCCTCAAGTGCCCACTAGGTGTCACGCTGGGGTCTCAAATGAAAACGTCCCCGTCCTCACCGCCGCCTCCAGCAAAAGCCTTCCGAATTCTTCGTGGCATCTTTTTGGATTTCTGCTCAATGGCCGTCCCTCTCTTCTCCCTGCCCCTGCCCCTCAGGGAGCTTCTTCCCCCTTCTACGACCCTAGCCCTGGCCACGGGCTCCTGGGGTGTAAAGCGCCTTAGGGGCACTCCAGGGAAGTGACCCAGCGTGAGGGTCCTGTCCCAGTCTCCCCGTGTTGCTTGTCCTTGTCCGTCCGTGACTCCTCGCCTCGGGCAAGGCCTGCCTCTGTGGTCGGTCTCCAGTTCCAGACTGTGGCCAGCCCCGTGTCTCGTCCAGCTTCTGCTTCCCTGCAGAGCACAAGGTAGGGTGTAGTGTGTGGGGCTGACGTCACTGAAGAGCACAGACACCTGCAACAAGGAAACGCTCAGAACCAATAGCGGCTCTACCCATGAACGTGAAGAAAGCTGGGGGGGGTCCACATGCAGAAGAAAGATAGGCTTTGGACCAAGTGCGGCGGGGGGCGCTTGGAGAGACTTGGGGAGGGGGCGCCATCGACTTGCCTGGTAGCAGAGGCCTTGGCAGGGTGCGGGGAGGGGGCGGAGAGCATTCCAGGTGCAGTGAAAGGTGTGTACCATCGCAGGGAGGCACCTGAAGCAGAGCCTTTTGGCTGCAGAGGAGTAGCCAGGAATTTCTGCGCCCCTGTGAATTACAAGAGCTGTTCCTGCACACTTCTACCTCCGGCCTCACTCCCGTCCCGGGCTGGGCACACACTTCTCCTCTCCCAGGGGCTGCAGGCAAAAATGGCCAGACCGTCGATTCCCTCACATTTTTCGCCCGTGAAGGTCGGCCCTGGTGGAGGGGCAAAGGGTACGCAGGTTTAGAAGCACTGAGGAAGGGGGGTTCTGTGGCTGAGAGGCTGCCGTGGGGGGTGGAGCTGGGCGTCAGCCCAGGACATCAGGTCGTGTGACCATCCTGAGAAAGTGGACGGCAGAGCTCGCCAGGCACTGGAGGAGAAATGGGCATGACTGGGAGGTGGGCGAAGGCGTCCCGGGTCTGTGGCAACCACGGCGCGGAGGCAGGCCACCCGCGGCTCTAAGAGCGTCCCGCGCCATCTCGTGTGGGGCTCAGGCTTACTTACCCACCAAGGTGGTCCTGTCACCCTCCACCATCCCACTTTCAGATGCAGACACTGAGTCACATCAGGGCCACACCGCGTGCCCAGGCCACAGGCCGGCAGGGGTTTGGATCCATGCAGCCTGGCTCCAGGCTCATGGGAATAAAATGGCATTTAAGGGGCGTTTCCTCCTTTGGACCCAGGGGGCAGGGGTCCACATTGGCAGTGGGTCTGTAATAAGGGGCCTGGGACAATAGTCTGCTCGCTTTCTTGAGACTGGAATGCCATAGCTTGCAAAGTCTCTGCACACACGGGCCTGGGCAGTGGGCAGAGCAGGGATTAGCAGCTGAGGAGACTGCCTCTCGGGGGCTGGGGGGCCCGGAGCCGCGGCGGGGGCAGGGCAGCCACCTCTGCTCAGCGGGTGGGTGGTGCTCCAGCTGCAGGCATCGGAAGTGCCCCAGTCACCCTAATAGCGGCCGTTTCCCTCGTTCGGTACTTTTTCCCCTTGATTTATTGAGGCTGGGAGAAGTGGCTTCTCTGTGTTCCCACCACCACGACTGGCAGGGCCCCGCCGAGAAACCGCGTCTGGCAGGCTACAGGGCTGCCCTCTTTCTGCTCCATTGGGGGCTTCTTCCCGGACCGTTTCTCCTGCACCCACCACCATTGATTTCACCCGTTTCTCTGCCCTCGGTCTTTGGATCTGGGATGCCCATTCATGGGATGGAGTTTATTTTTTTTATTTTTTTTATTTTAAAGATTTTTTATTTATTTATTCATTTATCCCCCCCTTGCTGCTTGTGCTCGCTGGGTCAGCTAACCACGGCGCAGGCAGGCCTGCCTTTACCAGGAGGCCTCGGGAACCGAACCCGGGGCCCCCCATATGGTAAACGGGAGCCCCACTGATTGAGCCACAGCCGCTTCCCATGGGATGGAGTTTAGCTCAGAAAATGGAACGAAAGGGGCTTGGCTTGGAAGCCAATTCATGGGAACCTCTACTAGACTAGACGGTGGGAGCCAAAAGAGCAAAAGAGGAGAGGAAATGAATGACATAAAAATTGGGGGATTGGTAAGACAATGATAGGGTGGTTAGAAAAGGGAGGGATATGGTGTAAAGAAAATATTTAGTTGTAAGTGGAATGCACATTGCTCACACGTTAGGTAGAAGTTACAACTTCAAAGGCGGAGCTGAGAGTAAGAGGGTGAGCGGCAGAGAAGCACATCTGGGAGTTAGCCAAGAGATGGACAGGACCCCAGAAAGCAGAAGGGGAAATAAGTGAGCACACGAGATCCAGGGGGTGCTGCCAGGTCCGTGCATCACTTCCCACACCGCCTCCTCGGCCCGGTGACCTTCACCTCCACTGCACTCCAGCTGCCCACGCCCTGGACCTCGTTCCAACTTAACAGCAGGCTCCCACTCCCTGACCACAGCTTCCTCTGCTGCTAGTCCTCTCACGCCTCCGTCCCACCCCGCCTCCTCCCTGACCTCATCCTGAGCTCTGCTCCCGGGGCTTTTCCACGGGGCCCGGCCCCTCCTGCTTCCACAGCCCCAGACCTCCCGACCGCACAGGACAGCATTTCAGCCATCCTCTTGCCGATACCCTCAACCGCTTGGCCCCCCGTCCTTCCGCCCTACTCATCCGGCAGAACCCCAGCCAGGGATTTACACCACCACCTGTCTCGTCCACCCCTGCAGCCAGCTTCTGCAGGCTGGTGGAAAAATTCCCATGCCAAGGATGTTTGGTGTCCCTACAAAGCTGCGGTACCTGGAGTCAACCACTCCCCCACGGCTCCACCTCCCCCTCTTCTCAAGCATCTTCCACTCACCAGATGACCCTGCCTTCCTGCTCACAGGAAAGAGACAGGGTCTCAGGCATGGGTACCATCAACTTTGGGCCCCCCTCCTGGGGACCACAAGAACACCCTCTCTTCTAACATTAACGGCGAGTTCAGGGGCCCAAAAAATCACCTCTGGTTTTGGTAATTCATTAGACGGACTCACAGGACTCACTGAGAGCCATTATACTGGTGGTTCTGGTTTATTACAGTGACAGGATACAGATTAAAATCCGCCAGGTGAAAAATCAGACAAGGGAAGAAGTATGGAGGGCAGCATCCAGGAAAGTTCTGAGCATAGAACTTCCAGGTGTCCTGTCCCCACGGAGTCATGGACAGAGTTCCTTCCTTATTACCTACATGTGATAATAGACATAGGGTATTGCCATCAAGGGAAAGTCACCCAAGCCTTGGTGACCTGGGTCTTTTTGGGGCTCCATCACATAGACCCATGTGGCTAACCCGTCTCTAGCCCCTCTGGAGGTCGAGCAGTATGAACTGATAGCACCCACTCCCAACATTGTTGGAAAAAACAAACAAAAAAACATTGTTGGACTATCTGGTGTGGCCAGCTCTCCCGTAAACAAAGACGCTTCTGTCAAGCACGACATTCCAGGGGCTTAGAGATGACCTCCCAGAAGCCAAGGGAAAGGCCATCTAGACCTCTCTTTGGGCAAGGTTAAATTCTTCATCACGCTCCCTCCTATAAATGCATTTCTCGACATGTATGCACCGTGCTACACGCTCTGTTCTTGTGTTACCTCATTTGTCTTCATGACAACCCTCCTTTATTTTCATTTTACAGCTAAGGAACCCGAGGCTGAGTAAGATGGAGTAACTTCTGAGGACCCACAGGCAGTGGTTGGGTAAATGAGGCTGACTTCAGACGTGTGCTCCTAGCCACAGCCTTCACTGAGCACCAGGTGCTGTGCCAGATGCTAAGGACCTGGCAGCAAACATGTCAGGCAAGGCTCCTGCCCTGCTGAAGCTTAAGTGTTAGAAGGACAGACAGACAATCAACAAGCAACTGAGTGGCGACATTAAGTCATTGTAGGCGGTGAAAGTGCTGGCCAAGGAGGATGCAGGGTTGGAGTGATGGCACACAGAGGAGACCTCTCTGAGAGTATGACCTATGGTCACACTGAGATCTATGAAGGGAAGGCACATGAAAGTCCTCCCATCCTTACCTGCTACCCACCTGTCTCAGAGGAGACACCGCCACCTGTTCAAGGATGGCGCACACACCCATGTCCTGATACGATCATTAGCAAATCGGTCTCACCACTGTGAGCAGGCATCTTTCCTATAGATGACGAGCTTAGAGGGTTGAGTTACTGACATCAGATGTAGGTAGTGTTGTAGTCTTCTGGGCTGCCCAAATGCAATCTGCTAGAAATGGGTTGGCATTAACACTGGGGATTCATTGGCTTACAAGCTTACAGTTCCAAGCCTGAGAAAAATTTCCAAATCAAGGTATCTTCAGGCCACGCTTTCTCCCTGAAGACCAGCTGCTGGCAGCCTTGCACTCCTCGGTCACATGGCAAGGCACATGGTGGCATCTGCTGGTCTCTCCTTTCTCCTCCAGGTTTTGTTGCTTTCAGCTTCTGGCTTCTGTGGCTTTCTCTCTCTTCTCTCTGGATTACATTCTCTTATAAAGGACTCCAGTAAGAGGATTAAGACCCACCCGGGACCACGCCTTACTGAAGTAACCTAATCAAAAGTCCTACTCACAATACGTTCACGCCCACAGGAATGAAGTAACTTTAAGAATATGATTTTTCTGGGTGTCCATAAAGCTTCAAACTATCATAGGTAGGTAGTAGGGTATTTCTGGGGCAATCATCTAGGGAAGAAATGAGTCCTAAGAGAGGAGACCAGGGCATGGGTCATTAGCCTTGGATGGATGTGTCAGCTGGATTCCTGCATGGTAGATAGAAGGATGGCACTTACCACAATGGAGGAAGTTTTTTCAATTCCGTTCAACAAAATAGCTATTGAGCATCTTCTCCGAGGTTGGGTTCCCTAGGGAGGCGGGTTCTGAGATAGAGATTTGGAGACAGAAAGTCTATTGGAAAGCACTCTGGGAATCAAGACTGCAGAATTGGGCAGAGGGGACAGCTGGGCTGTGATGCAGTCCCGACAAAGGCCTCACCCAACCCCAGAGCTTGAAATTCAATAGGATTCTTGCTGTGGCCCCGGCATGAGCTTTCCCCTCTGGGGGCCAAGACCTTTATACAGTCAAAGCCTAGAGCTGTGGGTCAGGGAATCAAGTTCCTCCAACGGCAAGCAAGGCCGCTCTTGCTTCTACCCCTTGGTTGCCAGACCCGTGTATTTTGTCTGCTAGGGACATACACCAGATAAAGTGTATCAATTTAGGGTAGGGGTTCTCTAAGTGTGTTCTGGGGGCCCTTGGGGGTTTCAGGAGGTTTGCAAATCAAAACTACTTTCCTGATAAGACTAAGATGTTTGCCTCTAGTGGCTAGTAGGTCTCCTTGTGGTGTGCTGCTGGGGGCTCAGCATTGGTCTCAGTCGCTGGTAAGCTGGACATTTGACAGTGGCAGTAGGCGGGCCAGCTTTAGTGAGTGGGCGCCATGATGCCGAGGTCCTCACTCACTCAATCCCTGCCACTGCGGATAAATCGACTCATGAGAACATTGTGCCAGTTCCAGAGTGGCTGATGACAAAGGCTGGTGGCTAAAGTCATTCTGTCCACTTGGTTGCTTAGTGCCTCTTCTGTATTGGGTTCTCTCTGATGGGCATTGACATATGATAAAAGATCTTCATTCTTGGTATCCATTCTCTTAAGTTCATCCACATGTCTCTGCTCCAGATCTTCTTGTTCTTAGTCTTCCCATAGTTCTTCTTCCAGGCCTCTGACCAAGCAGCCAAGCTATGTGCCACAGTCCACGAGTCTCTATATGTTCTAATCCTGGACCACTGCTCTTTCTACATAAATTGGACAACGAGGCACATCATTCTAAGCTCTGCCCCTTATGACTTCACTTCCCTGCTGTCTTTTAGAGCCATCCCAGAATGGGGCTGTAGCATGGCCATCATCCACATTTGACTTGCACCCACATTCCAAGTATGGTAGGCAGAACAATGGTCCCCCAAAGATGTCCATTTCCAAATCCCCAGAATTTGTGAATATTTTATATTTTGTGGCAAAGAGAAACTAGCTAAGGTTGCAAATGGAATTAAGGTTGCTAATTAACTGACCTTGAGAAGAGGAGATTATTCTGGATTATCCAGATGGGTTCAATGTAATTACAAGGATCCTTATAAGTGAAAGAGGGAGTCAGTGTCTGAGTCACAAAAGGAGATGTGATGATGGAAGCAGAGAAACAGAGAAATGGCAGCGTTGGAAGAACTCAACCTGTTGTTATTATTATTTCCTTTTTTTGTTTGAGAAGTTGTGAGTTTGTTACTAATTTTGAAAATGGAGGGAGAGGGCCACAAGCTAAATAATGTAGGTGGCCTCAAAAGTTGGGAAAGGCAAGGCAACAGATTCTCCCCTAGATACTCCAGAAGGAATGCAGCCTTGAGGCCCATTTCAGGCTTCTGACCGCCAGAACTGTGCAATAGTAACTTTGTATCACCTTAGGCCACCAAGTTTCTGGTCATTTGTTACAGTAGCCATCAGAAAGGAATGCACCAAGCTTGCTCTTTTTCCTTCTCCATCTGATCCTATGCATCCGCAGCCCACGGATGTCTTGAGAGTTTGGCCCCTTGCTTGTGCAGCTTAGTCTCGCCCTCTGGCCTTGCTAGTAATTAAGCCCAGTTGTATCCCTTCAACCTTATGACAATTTGCTGTAGGAAGGACTCTTGGAGGGTGTGATAGAATCCAGCTCATGATGGGCAGTTCTGGCCTCATGTTCACTCGATGTCATGGTCAGGTACTCCCTATCTACCAGGACCTAGTAGCATGCTAGGAGCTTTTATTCTGTAACAGTTTGATGAACTTTGGTAAATTTATTCAATTGTGTAACTATCACAATATTCCAGTTATTATTATTATTATTTTTTAAAAGGTGTTTTAGATTACATAAATGCTACATCAAAAATATAGGGGATTCCCATATACCTCATCCCCTCCCCCTCCTACATTTTTCCCCAATAACATCTTTCATTAGTGTGGTACATTTGTTACAATCAAACACATTTTGAAGTATTGCTACTAACCATGGACAATATTCCAGTTTTAAAACACTTCTGTCACCCCCTAAATTTCCCTTATGCCCATTTGCAGTCTATCCCTATCCCCACCCTCAACCCCAAGGGAAAAAACCTGCTTTCTGTCAATAGAGTTTTTGCCTTTTCTAGAAATTTCATGCAAGTGGAATCAGACAATATGTTGTCTTTTTTGTCTGACTTTTTTGCTTATCATGTTTTTTGGGTTCACCCGTGTTGTTTCTGGGTCTCTTCACTCAACTGGTCTGAATTCCAACATCTCCTAGCCCTGTGACTGTGACGTCCATAGCTCCCTGACAGTTGCTTTGTGGAATCGCCCCTGTGTGTGCCCAGTTTAATAATCAGTCAGAGATCCAAGCCGATTTCCATCTGATTTCTGTTGTCCCTCTCTGGAGCAGCCACCTCCGCAGTCCCTGCCTCCTTTATGCGGTGAGACTGCCTTGCCCTCTTAGGCCCCTGCTGCCTGGGCTGTGATTTGGAAAATGCAACTGTGCAAAAATCGGAGTGATCGTAAGGTCCGCCTCATATATTTCTGTTCTTTCAGGAATCACAGTCCTATGTTGCCTACTATTCAATGCCTGAAAAAGTTTTGTTCCTATATTTTGTTCAGTTTTCTAGGTATTTATAGCAGGAGGGCGAGTCCCAGCCATGCCTTTTGTTGTCATTGAATTTTTTCAGTAAGCTATTGTTCACATACAATACAATTCACTTTTAAAAGCGTATAGTTTGATGAATTTGGTAATTGTGTGCAATCATTAACTACCACCACAACCAAAATGTAGAACAGGTTCCTCATACCCCTTCATGCTTGATTCTCTCCCCTCACCGCACCCCCGTGCAACCACTGATCTGTCACTAGAATTACATATACGTGAAATCAGATAGCACACAATCTCTTGAGCTTGATGTCTTCCACTTAGCATGTTTTTGAGATTCTCCCTCATTCATCCCTCATTATTGCATGTTAATATTTTGTTCCTTTTTGTGGCTGAGTTGTGTTATCTCGTTGTGTGGAGATAACACAACTTGGCCACCCCTTCCCCAGTTGATGGACATTTGGTTGCTCCTGGTTTTGAGCTATTTATTATGAATAATCCTACAAGGAACATTCATGTTCTTGTCTTAGTGTGCACATATCTGGAAATGCTGGGTCACATTGTGTCTGTTTAATTTTTAAGGTACCATCACGTTGCTTTATAATGTAGCTACACCAATTTGCATTTGCAACGGCAACGCATGGAGTCCCAGTTGCTCCACATCCTCTGCACACTTGATAGCATCTGTCTTTTTAAGTTTAGCCTTTCTAATGGGTACATAATAGTGTCTCGTTGATTTCCCCTTTGAATTACCTTGGCACTTTTGTCAAGACCTAACTGACCATATAAGTCTGGGTTTATTTCTGGGTTCTATTTTGTTCTATGGATCTATATGTTTATCCTTATGCCGATTCCACAGTGTCTTGATGACTATAGTGTTACAGAAAGTCTTGAAATTGAGTAGTTTGTCCTTCAACATTGTTCTTTTTTCAAGATTGTTTTGAATATTCTAGGTCCTTTGGCTATTCACATAAATTTTAATATCAGCTTGTCAATGTCTTTTTTTTTTTTTTAATATTCCCACCTACATTGCACTAGATTTCCAATTTCTCCGACTCTATGCCCACACTTTTTTTCCGTTTTTCAACAATAGCCATCCTTGTGGGTGTGAAATGGTGTTTCATTGGGGTTCTGATTTGCATTTCCCTGATGTCTAATGAGGTCGAGCACCTTTTCATGTACTAATTGGCTATTTTGTCTATCTTTTTTTTTTTTTTTCCGAGTACTGCGGCCAGGGCTTAAACCCTGCACCTTGTATGGCGGAAGCTGGCACTCAACTACTGAGCCATATCAGTTCCCCTGAGTTGGTTTTTCATTTGCTTGTCGTTTGCCCTTGTTTTTTAAGAGGTACTGTGGATTGAACCCAGACTCTCCCATGTGGGAAGCAGGCACTCAACTGCTTGAGCTATGTCTGCTCCCCATCAATGTCTTTTTAAAAGTCTATTATGAAAAGGAAAAAATAAAAATAAAATTAAAAATTTAAAAAAAAATTTTTTTTTAAGTCTATTATGTGGAAGCACCTGCTTCCCACATATGAGGTTCTGGGTTCAATCCCCAGCCCCAGTACCTGAAAAAAAAAGAAAAGTCTATTATGGTTTACATTGGAATTGCATTAAATATATACATCAATTTGGGGAGGACGGATGTGGTATACCTTTCCATTTATTTAAGTCCTTTTCAATTTCCCTTTGTAATATTTTGTAGATTTCAATGTATAGGTCTTACACATCTTTCATAAAATTTACTCCTAATTATTTTGTATGTTATCATACATGAAGTTGTTTCATAAATTGAGTTTCCAATTGTTTATTCATTGCTAATATATAGAAATGCAGCTGATTTTTGTGTATTAACCTTGCATTTTACAACCTTGCTACATTCAGTTATTAGTTCTAGCAATGTTTTTTTTTTTTTCTTTTCTTTTCTTTTTTTTCTTTTTTTTGCTGTTGCTGTTTTATAGATTTGTTAAGGTTTCCTGCATGCACAATCATGTCATCTGCAAAAGGAGTACTTTTATTCCTTCCTTCCTAACCTGCCTTGGCTAGGACCTTAAGCAAAAATGTTAAATAGACATAGTGAAACCAGATGTCTTTGGCTTATTTCTTATCTTATCTAAGAAAAGTTGAGACTTTCACCATTGAGTTTATTAGGTCTAAATTTTTAGTGTATGCCCTTAATCAGGTTTTGAATGCTCCCTTCTAATTTTAGTTTGCTGAGAGTTTTTCCCAAGGAGTTGAATTTTGTCAAATAATTTCTCTGCATCCACTGTAATGGTCATATGGATCTTCTTTCATTCTAGTAATATGGTGAATCACATTGATTGATTTGTTTGGATATTAAACCAATCTTACACTCCTGGGATAAGCCCCACTTGGTCCTGACTTCTTATCATTTTTCCTATCGTTTGATTCAATTTGCCAATATTTGGTAAGGCTTTTGTGCCTATGATCAAGAGGGCTATTGCTCTGTAATTCCTTTTCCTTGTGAGGTCTTTGATGGTTTTGGAATCAGGGTAATACCAGCCTCATAAAATAAGTTGGGAAGTGTTATTCTTTATCTATTTTCTGAAATCATTTGTGTAGGATTGATATTATTTCTTCCTTAAATATGTGATAGTACTCACCATTGAGGCCACATCAGCCTACAGTTTTCTTTATGGGAAGATTTTTGTTTATAAAGTCAATTTAAAAATTAGTAGGCTATTCAAATTTTATACTTTTTCCCTGGATGAGTTTTGATAATGTGTGTCAATGAATGAATTTGTCCATTTCACATAGGCTGGCATGCTTATTGCCATAATCTCTCCCTCATATTTGAAAGAAAATTTTGGCATATACAGAATTATCGATAGATAATTCTTTTTGTGATCAGCATTTTAAATATGTCATCCCACTGCCTTCTTGCCTCCACAGTTTCTGGAGGCAAGATGGCAGGTTTTAAAGGAGGTTTTAAAAATATATATATTTATTTTTTAATAGATATGTCTCTTTTTGCTGTGTCATCTTGCTGCACCAGTTCTCCGCGCAGGCCAGCACTCTGCACGGCCAGCACTCCGCAGGGGCCAGCTCTCAGCTCCGGCGAGCTCACTGCACAGGCCAGCTTCCATTTCACCAGGAGGCCCGGGGTATACAACCCTGGACCTTCTATATGGTAGATGGGAGCCCACATCCGTTTCCCTCTATTGTTCTTCAATTGTTGGTTTCTGCTCTTGTCTTTATTATTTCCTTCCTTCTGCTTGCTTTAGGTTTGATTTGCTCTTCTTTTTCTAGTGCCTTAAGGTGGAAGCTTAGATAATTGATTTGAGATTTTTCTTGCTCTCCAATCTAGGCGTTTAAAGCTATACATTTCCCTATACATGGCTTTAACTTCTTCTCACAAACTGTGATATGACATTTTCATTATTACTCAGTCCATAACATTTTCTAGTTTCTTTTGTGATTACTTTTTTGATCCAATTATTTAGAAGTATATTTTAAATTTTCCAAATGTTTGAGGATTTCCTAGGTTATTTTATTATTGTTGATTTCTAACATAATTCCTTTGTAGTCAGAGAACATACTCTATGATTGCAGTTCTTAAATTTATTAAGACTTATTTGATATAGCCCAGAATATGGTCTACCCCTTTAAACTTGAAAAGAATGTGCATTCTGACTTTGTTGGGTGTTGCATTGTATAAATATTAAGTCAAGGAGGTTGATAATATTGCTCAAATATTCTATGTCTTTGCTAATTTTTGTCTAGTTGTTCTAGTAAAAGTTGAAATAGGGATGTTAAAGTGTCTAATTATAGTTGTTGTCTAATATAGTTGTCTAATATAGTCCCTTTTATTCTGTCAATATTTGCTTCATAATTTGAAGTTTTCTTTATTGTGCAAAAGCACAGTTATTTTCATTATGTCTTCCTGATGAGTTTGCCCTTTCATCATTACAAAGTGTCCCTCTTTATCCCTGTTAAAACATTTTGTTTCAAAATATGTTTTATCTGATATTAATATATTGCCACTCTGGCCTTCTTATGCTGACAGTTTGCATGGCTTATCTATTTTCCATTCATTTACTTCTAATCTGTTTCTTTATATACTTGAGTCTTGTTTTTGTTTGTTTTATTTGTTTGTTTATCTATTCTGACAATCTCTGTCCTTTAATTGGAGGGTTTATTCATTATCATTTACTGTAGTTATTGATACACTTGGACTGGGTCCATTATTTAGTTTTTGTTTTCTGTTCGTCTTCTCTTTTTTTAATCTTCTCTGTTCTTCCTTTTTCCATTTGTTGTTTTATTTTTTTTGCTTATTGGGATGCTTTTTAAAATTCCATTTTAATGTTCCTGATGGCTTCTTAGCTATACTTCTTTGCATTTTTTTCAGTATTTGCCCTAAGGAATACAGTATACATTCATAACTCTTCATTCTCCAATTATAGTTAATAATGTGCTACTTCATGTAAAATACAGAAATCTTGCAACCTTATAGGTATGACAACCCTTCTGTCCCTTGTGTTATTTTTGTTACATGTTATATACATATGTGCAAACATGCAAAGAGGAAAAGTCAAATAGAAAAAAATTATCATTTGTATTTGCCTAGATATTTACCATATCTAATGCTCTTCAATTTTTCCAAGGAACTGAGTTTCTTTTGGATATCGTTTGCTCAGACTGAGGAAGTTCCTTTAGCATTTCTCATGGTGCATTCTGCTAGAAAAGAATTTTCTTAGTTTTCTTTTATCTGAAAATGTCTTTATTTTGTTTTCATTTTTGAATTATATTTTTTGGATATAGAATTCCTGAGCAACAGTTTGTCTTCCTTTAGCACTGTAAAGATGTTATTCCACTCTCTTTTGGTTTCCGTGGTTTCTGATAAGGAGTCAGCCATTAATCAGATCATGGTTTCACTCTATCGCTTTTCTCTTGCTGCTATCAATATTTGTGCTATCAATGATGTGCCTTGGCATAGACTTCTTTGTGTCTATTGTGCTTGGTGTTTCCTTAGCAACTTGTATTTGAATATTTCTATCTTTCATGAAATTTGGAAAATTTTAGACATTATTCTTCAAATACTTGCTTTTTTTTTTTTTTGCCCTACTCTTTATTTCCTCTCCTTGTGGTGTGGGAAATACAATCATATTTGCATATTTGGCAAACTCTAACAGGTATCTGAGATTCTTTTTTTCCAATAATTTTTCTTTCTGTTCTTTTTTTTTTTTTTTTTTTAAGATTTTATTTATTTATTCATTTATCCCCCCCTTGCTGCTTGTGCTCGCTGGGTCAGCTAACTGCCCTGTGTGGGCGGGCTTGCCTTCACCAGGAGGCCCCGGGAGCCGAACCTGGGGCCTCCCATATGGTAAACGGGAGCCCTACTGATTGAGCCACAGCCGCTTCCCTCTTTCTGTTCTTATCATTAGAAAATTTCTATTGATCTACCTTCAATTTCACTTATGCTTTCTACTGCTTTTGGCTATTAAGGCCTTCCAATGAAATTTTAAGCTCAGAAATGGTATTTTCAGGTCTACAATTTCCAGTTTTCCATTTGGTTCTTTTTATTGTTTCTATCTCTTGAGTTTTTAAAAAAATGTTTTATTATGAACTACTTTCAAACTTACGGGACAATTGCAAAAATAATACATACAGGGAACTCCAACATACCCCTACTACCAACCCACTCCACTCCAATATCCAGATCCAACAATTTTAACATTTTGTCACATTTGCTGTATCATTCTCTCTATCCATTTATCTATCTATGTCTGTCTATCTATCTATCTATCTATCTATCTATCTATCTATCTATCTATCTATCTATCTATCTAATCTGTTTCTGTTTCCTAGGGGCTAAAACAAATTCCATACAATGGATTGACTTAAACGATGGGAATTTATTGGCTCACTGTTTTGAGGCTAGGAGAAGTCCAAAATTAAGGTGTCAGCAAGGTGAGGCTTTCTTTCTGAAGACTGTGATAATCTGGTCTTTGGTTTTCTGTCATGCGGCAGTGTACATGGTGGCATTTCTTGGCTTCCTTTGCCATCTTTCACTCTGCCTGTAAAGGACTCTAGTAATATGGATTAAAGCCCTATCTGATTCAGTGGGGCCACATATTAATTGAAGTAACACCTTGAAGAGATCTTACTTACAGTTGGTCCACACTCACCAGAAATGGACCAAGACCAAGTTCAAAGTAGCACACACAATTCAATCCATCACACCATCTATCAATCCATTTTCTGAACACATGAGTGTTGTACACGTCATGCTTCTTGACCACTTGATACTGACATGAACAAGAATATTCACTTAGGTAATCACCTTAAGGGCAGTTATCAAGTTCAAGAAGTTTAATTGATGTAAAGCTTACAGTACGTATTCCAATTTTTTTCCATATGTCTCACAATTTTCCTTTTGGGCCTTTTCTCCTTCATTAGATCCAATCCAGGATCATATATTACATTTAATAATCACTCTCTTTAATTCCTCTTAATTTTTAAATTGTGGGAGCATATATACAAGGTAAGTTTTCCCATCTCAAAAGTTCCCTAATATACCATTCAATGGGTTTAATCACATTCACAATATGTGGTACCCTCACTGTCTCCCACTACTAAAACTTTTCCATCTCCTCCCCCCAAAAAACCCTACACCCATTATGTACTAATTCCCTTTATTCCTGCCACTGGCAAACTGTACTCTAGTTTCTGATCCTATGAACTTGCATATTCCTTGATATTTTTTCTCTGTAGTTGCCAAGAGGTTTAAATTTATCCAAATTTATAGCAATCTTGTTTGCTTTTTTACCAACTTAACTTCAATAAATACACAGTATTCTTCTATCACTCTTCCCCCCACCTTTACATAATTCTTGCCACAGATTCCATATATATATATGTTATGAATCCAAAACCAGTGATTTATTATTATACCTTATGCATTTGCCTTTTAGATCCTGTAGGAGTAAAAAGTGGAATTATCAACCAAAAATACAATAGTATTAGCATTTATATTTTCCCTTGTTATCCTTACTGGAGAGCTTTATTTCTTTATGCAGCTTCAATCTATTGTTTATTGTCCTTTCCTTTCAACCTGCAGAACCCTCTTTGGCATCTCTTGCAGGGCCCGTCTAGTAGTGACAAACTTCCTTAGTTTTGGAAATGTCTTAATCTCTCCCTCATGTTTGAAAGAAAAATTTGGCATATACAGAATTATTGGTAAACAATTCTTTTTGCTTTCGGCATTTAAAATATGTCATCCCACTGCCTTCTTGCCTCCATGGTTTCTGATGAGAAATCAGCACTTACTCTTATTAAGGCTCCCTTTAACATGACCCATTGCTTCTCTCTTTCTGCTTTCAGAATTCTCTCTTTATCTTTGGCATTTGACAGTTTGATAATTCTATGCTGTGGTGTGGGTCTATTTGGGTTTATTCTGTTTGGAGTTCTTTGAGTGTCTTGGATGTGTGTAGGTGTGTCTTTCATTAAATCGGGGAACTTTTCGGTCATTATCTTTTTGAGTATTCTCTCTGCCCCTTTCTCTCTTTCTTCTCCTTATGGGGCTCCCATAATGTCTCGGTTGGTATGGTTGATAGTGTCCCACAGGTGACCTAGTCTCTGTTCACTTTTCTTCATCCCTTCTTCTTTCTGCTCCTCAGACTGGGTGATTTCAATCATCTTATCTTCGAGTTCACTGATTTCTTTCTTCTTCCTGCTTCAATCTTCTTTTAAGTATCTCTAGGAAACTTTTTATTTCTGTTACTGTGGACTTCAGCTCTGCTGGGTTCCTTTTCATAATTTCCATCTCTCTATTGATATTCTATTGATAGTGTTCATCTATCATTTTCCTGATTCTTTAGTTTTTTGCCCATGTTTTCATTTAGCTCTTTGAGCATATTTAGGGCCATTTTAAAAAAGAGTTTGCCAGGTATGTCCTAGATCTGGTCCTCCTCAGTGATGGTTTCTAATGCTATAATCTTTTCCTTTGCCTAGGCCATTGCTTCCCGTTTATCTGTATATTTTGTAATATTTTGTTGAAACCTGGGCATTTTGATATTTTAATGTGTTATTGCTGGAATTTAGACTTTCAAGCATGTTCCTTAAGCTTGTATCCAGCTAGTGTTATGACAGAGCTTTTTTTGAATGCCAGGAGATAACAAAAACAAAAGAAGAAGAAGAGGAGGAGAAGGAGGAGGAGGAGGAGGAAAGAGGAAGGAGGAGGAGGAGGAAGGAGGAGGGGGGAAACTACCTCTTTTAGACTTTGCAGATTGACCTTTTGTGACTGCTCTCCTTCAGGGCTTATCATTAGAATGAGTTTAGAAACTAGCTTGAGGCTGAAGTGTAGGGGCATCCCTGGTCCTCTGTGCACATGCATCTTGTCTTGTGCATGCCTATGTGGCTCCAGGAATTCCCTTGTTTTCATGTATATAAATGTCATCTCTTCCCTAGGAAACAGTTTCCTCTCTGTCCTGGGCACTCCACTGTATATCCGTTCTGAGTGTAGCAGGGAGCCATGAAAAATGACAGCTTCCCAACAAACTGAGAGGGCTGTGTCAGACCAAAGAAAGACTCAGACAAATCCAGCTTGGCAAATAAGTGAGTGTTTATTAGGGGCTTACGTGGGGCCTCACCGTCAGTGGGAGAAGGGAGATCCTCTCTCTTGGAGAGTTCAAGCCTGGTTGTGAGCTCGGTTCTGGTCCTTGGTGGTGGAAGGCGAGATGGGTGCTTCTGAGGCTCAGTATCTGCACTTATCACAAAACGAGAGGGGTCCTTTATAGTAGATGTCTACGTGCTGCTGGGTGGGCATGTGAGGGGGACTGTGATTCCCACAGATGCAGTGTTTAGGAACAGACGTTTGCAATGTTTCTCAGCAGGGCAGAAGTTACATTTTCACAGTAACTACATAAAGGATCTATTAATCTGAAGGTGGTCAAGCAGCTTACAGAACAAATCATTCTTAGAGTTTCTGGGAGAGAAGTCTAAGCATTTATGATACAAGATTTCCTTATCAGTCACAAGCTCACAAACAGTTATTTCTCAAGGCTTGCTGTGTAACTATTAAGGAATGAAATGCTGCTCTAACTTGAAGGGGAAGGAACTGGAAGTGTTTTGGGAAAAATGCAAAGCCATATATGCTACAATATCCTACAGCCAGCAATCCCTTGCTATAGGCAGACACAACTTGGCTGCTCTCCCACAGCATTCTGTGAGCTGCCTTCTACACGCAGTGCAAGTTCTGGGATGGCTTCCCTGTGATGAGTGTCCTGGTTCAGTGCCCCAGGCCACCAGCAGACAGATTTGGCCAGGCATACTTTCTCCCAGTATGTGCATCAGGGTTACTCTCCTCCTGAAACTGGAACTAGAGTCCTGCACTGGGAGCATGGGCCAGATCTTCACCAAGCCAATAGGGTATGGGAGAGGGACCTCCCAGGACACTGCAAGATTCTACTGCTTTGAAGTTGCTTTTTCCTTGATTTGCACATGCCCTGTTACTACAACCCTTTAACTGTTTTCTGGAGCTTTGAGATGTTTCTGCCAGTTCTTGCTGGTTGGTCAAAGCAACTGTGGAGGGATGGAGCCCTGAAGCTTCTTACTCCACTATGTTGATCTGGCTCTTTCTTGAAGTTCTTATTCATTTAAGTCATGTTTTGTTTTATTTCATTAAGTTTAGTTATAATAGTTGCTTTAAAATCTATTTCTGTCAGTTCCAGCATCTGGTTCACCTCAGGGTTAGATTCAATTGACATTCTTTTCTCTTAAAACTGTGCTCCATATTCTTGTTTCTTTGAATTTCAGGTAATTTTTATAATTATGTCCTGATATTTTGAATGTTTAGTTGTGGAGATTCTGGATTCTATTATTTTCCTCTGACGGTGTTGTTTCTTTTGTTTAAGCAGGTAATTTTCTTGAGTAGACTTGAACTGAAAACTCTGTTTCTTCAGGGTAGCTCCAATTTTACTTTAGGTCTTTTGTCTTTAGCTGAGCTGCTTCAAGTCTGTACCATAAGTATGTGGTTCAGTGGGTTGTAAAAGATATGGATGGAACAAATTTGGGGCTTTTACACTCTCTTCAATGTTTGCAATTTTACACATACTTTCATGTTTCCCCGGGTCAGGAAATGCAGGTTTCTCAACATGCATTTCCACCACTTCTTTATGAACCTCTGTAGCAGTTTGATATTACTGATGAATTCCAAAAAGAAATATTGGATTATGTTTGTAAACTGGTCTTTTCATCTGGGCATATTAGAGTGTATTGGATTCAGAGGTTTTACTTTTACTTGATTAAATAATGGTTAAGGCTTTGATTGGGCCACGTCAGTAGGATGTTGAGTCTCCACCCCGTTGGTGGACGGTGACTCACAGAAAAACTGCACTGCAGAGAAGGGAGTTTGGAGTTTTTGAGCTGGAGCCCGGGAAGTGAACACATGAGAAGAACACAGAAGAACAGAGATGGCTCCTTAGACATGGCAGAAGCCCTAGGGAGAGAGACAGAGCTGTTCACCTGGTAGTCTACAGCTGGCCTATGGAGAGACCACAACAGCTGGGCCAGGAGAGAAATGGAGCCCCAGGAAGAGAGGAACCCAAGAAGCCTGAACTCTTGGCAGAAGTTGGCAGCCATCTTGCCCCAACAGTGACAATAGGCTTTGGTGAGGCAAGTAACTTATGCTTTATGGCCTGGTAACTGTGGGCTTCTACCCCAAATAAATACCCTTTATAAAAGCCAACAGATTTCTGGTATTTTGCATCAGCACCCCTTTGGCTGAGTAATGCAACCACATATATGATTATCAATCCCAGGCTAAAAGCTACGGAGATGTGAGCTTTCTTGTATAGCTCCCCATCTCCCCTCATCCAAGGAAGCATATACGTATTCCTCATCAGAGTCTGTCTGCCTTTGTTCACTCTCAAGCACCTTCAAGTAGTAGCTTTTTTGGTATTATGTCCATGTGAGGTGTGTTTATGCAGGTCTTCTAATAAGATCTTAGCCCATCTTACCCAGAAGTAAAACCTCAGCTCTGGTCATGAATTGGTTCACAAAGTACATTTTGCATAGCAGTGGCCTAAACCACTTCTCAATGATGGCTCCATTCAGCATGGCATTTGTAAATTTCTCTTCCAAAACATTCTGCCAGATGTTTTATAATTGAGGGTTCTATACCAGACAATGTCAAAGCCAGTGGAAGACTTCCAAGTTCAGAGTGCATAGGAGTGCTAATATTTGAATGTTGCTTTGATACTGATTGACTTAAAAGAGCTCACTTTATATAATGTAGTTCTGATCTTTATAGATGTTCTCAATGGATTTCCCTTCTTTTCTGATGTTCTATGGATTTCCCTTCTTTTCTGACTCTCAGACTTCTGTGATCTTGGCTGCTGGGAAATTTAAGCCAGAAAGATGGAGTCCTCAGGGGGGAGATACACTTGGGTCTGTGCCCACAAAGGTGGCCTTTTGAATGACCTGGAAGCATAAGCTGAGGCAAAAGAGGTAAAGAAGTTCCCAGGTAGTGTCATGATGATTTGGAGCAGAGCTGTGTCATGCATAATTTTTTTTGCTGTTGTTTATTTTAAACCCCATGGGACATTGCTTCTTTATTATTGTTTTACACTTTGAATGTTCATTTAGATAAAACTCTATGTTTGTCATGCTCTTTGTATTAGTCAGGGTTTTCTAGGGAGATGAGATATTTGTAAATAGTATGAGATTTTATAAAATTGTCTCCTGTGACTGTGGGGATGTACAAGTTCAAATTACGTAGGGTAGGCTCGGGACTCAGATGAAGGTCCCTGATGAGTTCCCCAGGAGATGCTGAAATCATTCTTCCTTTTAAGACCTTCAACTGATTGGATGAGACCTCACTCATGCTGACAGCAATCTCCTCAGTTGATTGTAGATGTAACCAGTCATCTATGCCATCAATTCACTGATGATTAAAGTCCTTGAAATGCGCTGTATTACAATTAGCCCAGTGGTCGCTTGAACAAACAACTAGGTACCATTACCTGGGCAGGTTGACACCTTAGCCTAACCATCACACACTTCAATCTTCATTCTTTCCTCTATCCTCACCTTCCACCTGGGATTATTTTCTTCTTAAATTAACACTCTCTTTAGGGTATATCTGTTGGCAGTTATTATTTATATCTTTTTCAGTCATTGACAATAGCATTCCACTATCTTTTGGTTTCTATTGTTGCTGTAGAGAACCCAACTTGGTCAAATTTTCACTCCTTTAAAAATAAATCATCTCCACCCGCCCCCCCTGGCTTATCAGATTTTGTCTTGTCTTTTTCTACAGTTTCACTATGATGTGATGTGTCTGTATGGGTTTCTTTTTATTTATATTGCTTTGTAGTAATTTAATTTTTTGAATCTGTGGCTTGCAATCATAGCTTGCCAGAGCTGCTATGACAAATACCACACAATGGGTTGGCTTAAACAACAAGCATTTATTGTCTCATGGTTTTGAAGGCTGGAAGTTCAAAATCAAGACGATGGCAAGGCCATGCTTTCTCCTGGAGTTGGGAGAGTCCTGGTGATGGCAATCCTGTCAAATGGTGATCTCTCTCTCTCTTCTCTGGCTTTTCAGACTTATGGCTTCCATTCACTGACTGCATCTGGATTTCCTGTTTATAAAGCTTCCAGTCATCTGGATTAAAACTTCTCCTCAATCAATTTGATCACACCTTAATAACATCTTCAAAAGGTTCTATTTACAAATGGGTGTACATCCACTGAAATAAAGATTAAGATTTGAAATTTTGAACATGTCCTTTGTGGGGTACATGATTCAATCCCCAACAGAATCTATCAGCAGTTTCAGCAAATCATTACCCATTATCCAAAATACTGCTTATGCCCTATTTTCTCCTCTTCTTCTGAGACTCCAGTTATGTGTGTTAGACTTTCTCACTCTATTCTCTACATCTCCTAGTTTCTTCTGTATTGTTTCATTTTTAAAATTTCTTCATGTTGAATAATTTCTTCGGACATACTTTTAGTTTATTTATTCTCTCTTTAGATCTCCCTAACCTACTGTTAAATCTATCCACTGAGTTCTTACTATTCTGTTCTATTTTTCAGTTCTAGAATTTCTATATAGTCTAATAAACATGCTATTTCACTTTTTATATTTCAGTTTCTTTCTTGGGTTTTTGAAATTGTTTTTTTAAATACAGTAAGCAATGTTGTTTTATTGTCTATATCTGATAATTCTCATATCTGAAGACTTTGTGGGTCTGTTCCTGTTGTATGTTGCTTCTGCTGGTTTTTCTCACAGTGTTTTGTTTTCTTGCAGACCTAGTTATTTTTGTCTTGGTCAGTGTAATTGAGAATTATTTGTAGGAATAATTTGATGCCTAGGATGCTACATTCCTCCAAAGATGGTTTTCATTTGTTTCTGCCATATGTCTAAGTGCAACACCATTTTGAGTCTGCCTTAATTTCAATGTGTTTTGGTTGCCAGGATCAACTCAGTGAAAGAGAGATTTCAGAAAAATTTTAATCCTTTTTTTTTTTTTTTTTAACTTTTTCTCATTTAGAGGTTAGCTTTAAATAACATAGCCTGACAGTACTAAAAGTGAAATTTTTTCCATTTTTTGAAACTTCTTGTATAAGACATGGATTATATCTTTCCTCTGTGTTTGGTAGAATGTATGTATAAAACAAGTGGTCTTAGGCCATTTTTAAATGTATTTTATTTTTAAAGAAGCTTTAGAGTACATAAATGTTACATCAAAAAACATAGGGGATTCCCATACACTTCACCACTTCCCACTCCCCCACTTTCCCCCATAAACAACATTTTTCATTAGCGTGGTACATTTGTTACAATTGATGAACACATATTGAAACATGGCTACTAACCATGGTCTATAGTTTACATTATAATTTACACTTTGCACAGCACAATTTTATAGGTTTTGACAAAAATGTATAATGGCCTTTATCTGTCATTGCAATGTCATGCAAGACAATTCCAATGTCCTCAATATGACCCATTACACCTATTCTTCCCTTTTCCTCCCTTCAGAATCCCTGGTGGCCACTGCCTTTATATCAATGATACAAATTCTTCCCTTGCTAGAATAATTAGTCTACTTTAGTCTGTAGTTGCATTTCCCCCTTATGTTTGTTCATTCCTCAGTCTTGAGGATTTGGGGATGGTGATGCCTACTCTGTTTCTGACTGAGAGGGTCTTAGATCCCATGGGGCAGATGGATGGAACTGTCTTGCTTGCAGTTGTAGATACTTTGTTTTCTGGGATGGGCATTGTCCATCATCATCCTTTTGTTAGCTGTCCTGGGTGAGGCCAAAGAACTGGAGAGTAGGTGTTGCAACTCTGCTGAGGTTTAGGGTTCAACTGCCATATGAACAGACCAAAGATTCAAGTCTCTGGGACATATATTTAATGAGTATAGTGCTAATTACAGGTTCGAACAGAAGGGGCAGAAGAGTTAGGCCATTTTTTGATGCTCCATTTTTTGAGATGTACTCCTGCCTTTTGCCTACCTTATGCTCATCTAGTCATTTAATATTCAACTCAGATGTCTTCTCTTCAGAGTAGTCTTTCTTCACCTCTCCTGTTCTTTAGTGTTTTGACCATCTTTTTCTGGCATTATTCACTACATTTTATCATCAGTAGATGTTTATATTTCTGTGTTACTTTAACAGACTGAGAGCTTCTTTGTATTACTAGATTCTAATATAGCCCATGATGGGTGTTCAATAAATGTGGTCTACATTGAAATAATAATATGAAAAAATAACATTTAAAAATGTATTGGTAGCAATCATAAGGAATTAGGTTCATAACTTATGAATTATATAGAAATTATTGTTCCCTACAATGCAACTACTACCAGTAACAACAGAATTCAAGACTTGAATACCAGAGGTCTATTGCCAGTCACTTACTACCAATTGTATCTTGAGCCTACCCACAATTTCCTACCATTTCTCTAGTGTTTCTCATTTCCCCAACTACTGAACAGCTTTCTACCTTCTTGTCCTCTTTATCCCTCCTACTCACCCACTTTCATGCCACACATAGTTCAATGCTAACATGAATTGACATAGATTATCCCAGTGAATCCTCCCAACAGTTCAATGAAGTAGGTACTATTATTATTCCATTTTACAAATGGAAAAAAAAAAAGGCTTAAAGAGATTATTACTTGTCCAAGGTCAGATGCTAAGAGATGGAACCAGGATTCACAATATCCAGGTCTGTGTGACTCCAGAGTCCATGCCCTTAGAGGTTGGCAAATCTTTTATTTTATTTTATTTTTTAAAGATTTTTATTTATTTATTCATTTATCCCCCCCTTGCTGCTTGTGCTCGCTGGGTCAGCTAACCACGCCGTGCGGGCGGGCTTGCCTTCACCAGGAGGCCCCGGGAACCGAACCCGGGTCCTCCCATATGGTAAACGGGAGCCCCACTGATTAAGCCACAGCCGCTTCCTGGCAAATCTTTTATAAAGGACTAAATAGTAAAGAGTTTAGGTTTCATAGGCTATGCCGTCTTTGTCAAAACGACTCTACTCTGCTGTAGCAGCACCAAAGCAGCCATAGACAATATGTAAATGAAAGAGCATGACTGTTTCCTATACATCTTATTTACAAAAATAGGGAGGTAGGCCAGATATGACGCAAAGACAGTAGCTTAGCAACTCTTCCTCTTAATTGTTATGCTGTTCTGTTATTTCTCTATCCTTTTTCTCAATTCCCAAAGTTTTCAGTTCAACAAATATTTATAGCATTACTTCTAACCACAAAGCACTGAGGAAGACAAAGTCCCTGCCTTGAAGGACCTCAGTTGTGGGAGGATGGGTACACAAACACATGCCCACAGGGCAGGGCTGACTATGGAAGTTCACTGTCAAAAGAGAGGAATAAACTGAGGAGAGATTTTCCTGATTGAGACATGAGGTTTTGTGGAGTTGACAAGGGGTGGACTGTGATGGTTAGGCTAGTGTGTCAACTCAGCCAGGTAATTGTGTCCAGGTGTTTGTTCCAGCAAGCACTGGGCTAATTATAATACAAGAGCATTTATGGACTTCAATCACCAGTGAGATTACTGTGTGGATGGCTGATTACATCTGCATCAATCAGGGAGATTACATCCTCAATGGTTGGTGCTTTTATCCAATCAGTTGAATGCCTTAAAAGGGGAAATGATTTCAACATTCAGAGAGAATTTCCCAGTTCGTCGTTGGACAGCCAACTTCTCCCAGAAACTCATCAAGGACCTTTCATCGGACTTTCATCAGAGCCACTGGTTTGCAGCCTGCCTGTGGAACCTGGACTTGTGCATCCCCACGGTCGCGTGAGAGACTCTTTTAAAATGTCATATTATTGACAGATATCTCCTGTTGATTCTGTTTCCTGAAGGAACCCTGACTAATACAGTGGTATAAGAATGACATAAACCTTCTAGAAAGAGAATCCTAGGGAGAGATGGTAAGGAGAATGTTTCAAATAGAGGGGCCAGCACAAACAAGAACTTTTCTACCCATCTGCTACTCATCTTCCATTCTGTTTACCAGTATGCACTTATTTCCTCTCTTTTCCTTGCCAAAACCATATGCACTTTGGTCCGAATATATTTTTGCCTTTCTTTTTTTTTTTTTTTTCCTCCAAGATTCCACCTATTTATTCATTCATCCCCGCCCCCCAATATTTTTGCCTTTCATCTCCCCTACTTTTCTTCTCTGCTTTCCCTTTTTCTTTTCTTTCT
This sequence comes from Tolypeutes matacus, assembly GCA_026826555.1. Classification (NCBI taxonomy): domain Eukaryota; kingdom Metazoa; phylum Chordata; class Mammalia; order Cingulata; family Chlamyphoridae; genus Tolypeutes; species Tolypeutes matacus. The sequence goes on along the minus strand of JAKSZT010000088.1, from coordinate 5,427,672 downwards.
TTTTTTTTTTTTTCTTTCTATTACTACTTTCTTGTTTCCTGACTCATGGCTGATCCAATTCTTCTCTGATGGGCTCAAGAGACAAATTTATATCATAAATTTCATCTGAAGTTTGTGGCATTTTCATCTGGTTCATCTAAGAGCAAATAGTTCTATAACAAGAAAACGCCATTTAGTCTAAGTGAGATATTAACTTGGTTCTGTCAGTTCAGTCATGGTTGAAATCCTCTAGTTGATTTGGGTTGCCAATAACACCCACTGTTTGAGCATTTCAATTTCCTTTTGTTTCTCATACTTGTCTTTCTACTTTTTGACTGTCAATGTCTCTCTTTTGAAAAATCTTCTCCCTTATATATTTTTCTTCATCTTTCCTCCCTCTTTTCATCCTGGTTCTTTTCTGTATTTTCTGGGTTTCTTGTTCTGAAGGCCTATTATTTCCTTTCTTCTTTATGGGAATATATTAAAAAATATTCTCTGTTCATTCATTTAATAGTATTTATTGAGCACTTACCACATGCTTGGTCTGTTTCTAGGTTCTGGAGATCAAAAGTAAACAAAATAGACCAAACTGCCCTCAAGAAGCTTACGTTCTGGCAGGGGGAAACACCCAATGAACAAAACAGACATGTAAACTATATAATATAGAATGTGGCAAATGCCATGGAGAAAAACAAATAGGAAAGGGGGGTCAGGAATTTGGGTGGTATGCTACAATTGTAAATAGATTGATCTGGGAGCCTCATCACAAGGTCATTTGGGAAGGTATTTAAAGGAAGTAAGGAAGCAGGCCCTGCAGATATCTGGAGGGAGAGTGTTAAGATGGTCCATTCAAAAAGAAAAGCACGTGCAAAGTTCTGAGGCAGGAGAGTACTTTGCCTTGTGGAGCCTAACAAGTTGGCCAGTGTGGTTGAAGCACAATGGAGGAGGAAGAAACAAGTAGATTTGAACAGAGGGTAAAAGGGAAGAGGTAGGGGGAGGCAGATAATTTAGGGGCTTTGCTTTGGAAGAATTTTGGCTTTTGCTCTGAGTGAAATGGAAATGGATTAAAAGGATTTATCAGAGTGAAGTGTTGACTTATATTTTTAAAGGATCTAGAATGTGCGGTGGTAAGAGCAGGAGACCAATTAGCATATTGAAATATTCCAAGAAAGAAATTTGAAATTATGGGGAATGTTTTCTGTAAGAATCAGAGTTGTTACATTTGTTTTATATTTGTGGATAGAAAACTAAGGATCAAGTTCTTGATGCAGGGTAATATATATATTTTTTACTATTCTCTAATCCTCAAGTTCATTGGGTGATTCTGCCCTGTTAGCCTAAGGGTTGTTAAACATTTTGAATAGTCTTGGGCACTGCTAGGTGATCTAATGCCTAGCATACAGTAGGCAATTAAAAGTATTTGTGAATTGAATGAGACTGAATGCCAACTTCCTTGTCCATGATTCTTTTCTCCTGCATACTCCTAACTGGTGGTGTTCGTATTTTTAAATATTATATAGCAAACAGCATGTAAGTATGTAAGGTGTATGTGTGTATTTATATATTTTAAGTGGTCCCATGGCAATTTGTTCATCAGATATGTGCACCTCTCTCTCTCATTAGTCTGAGTTTCTTCAGGGTTGGGATCACCTTTTACTGATTTTTTTTGCATCTCTAGTGTGTAGCACAGGGCTTGGCAACAATGTGTGTTGAAACCAAACAAAGTTATATACAATATGATAAAGGCAAATGGGAAAAAAAATGTGAGTTACCAATACCAGCTGGAGAAGCCTTGTCTGCTCCTGTAAAATGTAATAGTCATTTTCCTTAGAAAAAAACAATTTTCACCCTAATGCTGTAGAATTTAGCTTATGGACTTCTAATTGCATTTTAAGCCCTTAATGGGCTGGAGCAATGTGTTCTCTCATCCCGAGTACCTGGTACTCAGTAAACCATCAGCTGAGTGTTGTGAACTGAGCCCTCAGGCTCCAGGACATACAAGCTGGGGACAGGCCGTTTCCAGTGGGTGGGCGGCCTGATCCACCCACTTCAACCGCAGGGTCTAGGTCTTCGTCCTTTCCCTTAAGGGGTGCCTCTGCCCTCAGCCACCCCTACCGTCGGGGACACCGTCAGGCCGGCGTCTACTCCTCTCGGGGTGAACTTCAGCCCCAAGGCCCCCTCCCCTCGGCCGGCCCTGCGCCCAGGGCCCTCACCCTTAGGGCCGGACTTCCGCCGGCGCCCCCTCCCCTCGGGCCTGACTTCCGCCGGCGCCCCCTCCCCTCAGGCGGGACTTCCGCCGGCGCCCCCTCCCGTCGTCGCGGCGTCCCCTCCTCCTGCTCTGGGCGAGACTGGGCGCCCGCCCTCTGCGCTCTCCGGGTCCGGCCGCCGCTCAGCCTCTCCTCCGTCTCCTCCTCCTGCTCCCGGTCGGGCGAGAGCTGCGAGCGGCAAGATGGCGGCGCCCAGGCAGCCGTCGGCCCGCCTGTCTGGCGTCATGGTGCCGGCGCCCATCCAGGACCTGGAGGCCCTCAGAGCGCTGACGGCGCTCTTCAAAGAGCAGCGGAATCGGTAATGCCCCGGCGCCCCGGGCGGTGGGAAGACTGGCGCCGGCCCGGGGCTCGGGCTCGGCTGAGGGGGGGCGGTGCGGCCGCGAACCTCGGTGGCCGGGGCGCCTTCGGGCCTCGCGTCGTCGCCGCGCGGGTGGGGAGGTCGAGGCCGCTTGGTTCTCGGGCACCGCCTGGATCTGCGCTGGTTCTCACTGGGTCCTAGGAGGTGACACACGCTCCCCAGTCGCCAGCACCGGTGTGGAGCTGGGCGGAAGCGGGGAGAGCCGTTGCGAAGTGAGTCCGGTGCCACATTATGGCTCTGTATTAATTGGCAGTGTTCTCGGCCCTGGCTGGGAGCAGGAATGACAAGGCCCCTGCGGTCATAAAGCATTTGTCGTGGTCGGGAAGAGAGAGACACCCATTACCGGCGAGGAAGGTGGGAGGTTGCGTGAAGACAATGACTCAGTGGAGTTCGGGATGGGAGCTCTATTCTGTCTGTCGACAGAGCCCAGGCTTTGCCATCTCTCTTGATGGAGGCAGCCTTTTGTAGGGATGCCACGGAGAGGCAAGATAGCGAGGCAAAAAGAAGATGCCTGGGAGTCTGACAGACCTAGATTTGGTTCCTGGGCTCATTCCCTAACAAGCTGTGCATTATTGGGCAATTTATCCAAACCTTAGCTTTCTCGCTTCCAAAATGTGAATATAATGCACAGCTTCATTGCTGGATTGTACAAAGAGATGAAGAAATAAAGCATGTAAAAATATGGAGTATGTCATGTCCTCACCCAGTGTGTGTTTGATTTTATTTAGTTTACCTCTGGTCCCCAATTTTCTCTTCTATTTAATGAGAATAATGTTATAATTATAATGTTATTGTTAATAAAACATTATATAACTATTCGTTGATTTAATTCTTAAGTATATCTGTTCCATTGTGGACTTTCATTTTAGTGTATAATCTAGTCATCAGCCATTTATTGGGCATCTACTGTGAAGCAGCCTCTTTGCTAGGGACCAAAGATGCAAAGGTGAATGTGACAGTTCACATATTTTATCCAACATGTTAGGGAAGTTGATGTGTAAACAAATTAATTGTAATGGAGGTCTGTACAAGAAGAGGTGGTGGCCAGGAGGGAGCAAATGGATCTGTTGGATAGATGGAGGGCCAGGAAGGGCTTTAGATTACTTCAGCTGCTTGGGGTACAGGTGAGGAGGCTAACTGGAAAGACTAGTATGTACCAAGGGGCTGTATATTGATTTTACAGAGCCATTGAAAGGATGTAATAAAATAACATCGCTAAGATGGCTAGTATATAATAGATATTCAAATGTCAGTTCCCTTTTTATAACCTATAAGATAAAATCCAAGCCCTTAGCCAGTTTACAAGGCCATTCTTTTTTTTTTTTTTTCTTTTTTCAACAAGGCCATTCTTGACTTGGTCCATTGTGAGGCTATTTTCTCAAGGGAGTGACATGATAAGATTGGAATATTAGAAACTTCTCTTTGGCTGCCAGTGTGGGAGATAAATTAGAATGAGGCTGGAGGCTGGGGACCTTTAAGAAGCTGCTGTAGAAGCCCATGTAAAAGGGAAAAATGGCTGAATGAGGACACTGTTGGTGGGGATGGATAGGATAAATACTGAAAATTATGAGGTTACTTGGACTGGGCTCAGGGATCAGTTGGATTGTTGGTAGGGAGTGAGGAAATGAGGATGCTTCGCAGATTTGGCTCGAGTTCCCTTGGTGCAGTGTCCTTGTTCCTAGGCAGGGTTTGGAGACCAGGGAGGGTGAACTAATGTGCAGTTCCTGGAATGCAGAGAGCTCTTGATGAGGGTTTAGAAGGACAGGCTTTGAGTCCTGGTCCTGCCACTGCTTCTCTGTGTGTGGTTGGGTAAATCACTAGCTATTCCTCAGGGGAGTGTGGGGTTTGGGTCAGACTCCAGATTCTTTGAGGGGGTCCTTGACACTTCTAGGATTCAGTGTTTTTCCTTGTGGGGTCTCCTTGGGAAATTCCTAGAGTGCCTAGTGCTCTAGTCGGGTGAAAAGAAATGCAGATGGACCTGGAGGGGGGATGGGCCAAAATGCCAAGAGCTGGGTGAGATTAAAAACGAAGCAAAAAGAAACACCAAAGTAAAAACAGGCTGAGGAAAGTAAGAACTATTTGGTGAAACAGAAGATAAGAATTGTAAATGAAATAATGTATTTTGAGGTTCTTCCCAGATGTTTCATGTGACAAAACAAACTTGTTTGTGGTAGCTAGAATAATGAAAGTGTCACATAGTGGAAAGAAGAGTGGCTTTGGAACTTTGTAGATCTGAATATTAACCCTGGCTTAATCTCTCTGGACGTAATGTTTCTCATCTTGAGAAGGGGGATGATAATACCCACTTTGCAGGATTATTGTGAGAATTTTGTATATGGTAGATGGCATTTATTTCTGCTATTAAAATATGACAGAGCTGTGAGCGACTGAGAACCCAATTGTGTTTAGTCTCCTGCCTCATGGAAAGCAACTGAATCTATTTCAGAAAGATGATAATTTATTTTGATTTTTAGAGTTTCCAGGGAAAGGGATCCCAGGATCTTATTACAAGTTTTAGCCACCGCCAAGTGAGAGGAAACTCTTATATTTCTTTGTGGTTTTAAATATGTCCACAAATGTTTTGTTATTTCCTTTTTCAAGAGGAGGAGCTTAATTCCTCTCCTCTTGCTGCTGAAGAACAGAATATGGTGGAAGTGAAGTATATGCCCTCTGTGACGAGGTCAAAAAGGCATTGCATGGGGAATGGATGGAGCTCAAGCAGTTGAGCAGTTTTGTCCTAAAAACAAAAACAAATAACAAACAAATGAAAAAAAAACAACTCAGGGGCTGATGTGGCTCAGTGGTTGAGTGCCAGCTTCCCGCATATGAGGTGCCGGGTTCAATCCTCAGCCCCGGTGCCTAAAAAAAAAAAACACAACAAAAAAAAGCATTGTAGCTTTCTCTGTGTACCCTCTCTTGGATCACTCACTCTGAGGAAGCCAACTGCCATGTCACTAGGACACTCAAGCAGCCATATATGGAGAGATCCATGTGGTGAGAGACTGAGGCTTCTGCTCTGGTGGCTTGGAGCTATATGTACCCCAGAAAACATCTTCTTCAACTTAATCTGCTCCTGTGGGTAGGACCTTTTTCATGATAAGGTTACCTCATTTAAGGTGTGGCCCACATCAATCAGAATGGGTCTTAATTCTCTTATTGCAGGAATCCTTTATAAGAGAATGAAATTCAGATAGAGAGAGAGAAAGTCAGAGGAAGCAGTCAGAGCTGAACATCAGCAGAACTTGGAGGAGATGGGAGAGTCCAGGAGAGGCTGCCATGTGACAGAGGAGCCTAGGACCAAGGATCACCAGCAGCCAGCCCCATAGTACCAGTCTTTGGGAAGAAAGCATTGCCTTCTTTTGGACTTTTCCTAGCCTTAAAACTGTGAGCTTATAAATTTCCAGTGTATAAGCCAACCCATTGCGTGGTATTTACTTGAGCAGCCCAGGAAACTAAAATACTTGCCCACAGCCCTGAGATGTACTGTCTTGGAAGCAGATTCTCTCAGTCCCAAATGTTCAGATGACTGTAGCACCACTCATTTGTGCAGCCTCCCAAGAGACCCTGAGTTAGAGCCACTACCTAAGCTGCTCCAATATCCCGCAGGTCGGTGAAAATAATAAATGTTTATTGTTTGTTTCACATTTTTAAGTTGTGGGGTAATTTGTTATGCAGCCATAAATCATTAAATTCTAAATTCTCCATGCTCTGGATTAAACCTATTTAAATTCTCCATGCTCTGGATTAAACCTATTTTTTGTAATCTCCTTCCTGAAGAGTATCCTAGTCACTAAGATCCTTTATAAAATTGCCTATTGTCACAAAACATCAGTATTAAGATTCTCCTTAGCTATTTTTTTTTTTTTTTAATTTATAGCTTTTTTTTTTTTTTTAAGATTTATTTAATTTATTTATTTATTCCCCCTTGCTGCTCATGTTGGCTGTGTCCATTGGCTGTGCATTCTTCTATGTCTGCTTGTCTTGCTTTGCTGAGTCATCTTGCTGCGCCAGCTCACTGCACTGCGTGGGCCCAGCTTGCCTTCACCAGGAGGCCAGGGGAATCGAACCCAGGGCCTCCCATATGGTAAACGGGAGCCCAATCAATTGAGCCACAGCCACTTCCCTCCTTAGCTATTTTTTCTCTGGAAGATAATTCTTTCTCATGTATCTTAAATTGTTTTATACCTTTTGTTCAATATAGATAACTGCATTTTCCACATTTATTTAATAAGTGATTTTTCTTGCTGTGCTGTGACTTTGTGAGTCATGTTAAATCCTTTCTAGAACAATATAATATATAAATACATTAAATTTTATATTTTTTATCTTTTCCCACAGGTTATGTTTTCCAACTCTTTAGTTTCCTTTATGATATATCTCTAAGACTTCTTCAGACTCCCCAGTTAAAGTATGGCATCAAGTGTGAATTGGCTGTCATACTCCATACCAGTGCTGTCCAGTAAGTAGCCACTAAGTACACATATTAATTGAATTAAAATTAATGAAAATTAATGAAAACTAAGAATTCCTTTTCTCAGTTGCACTAGCCACATTTCCAGTGCTCAGTAGCCACATGAGGCTAGTGGCTATTATATTGGACAGCACAGATATAGAATGTTTCCATCATTTCAGAAAGTTCTGTGGGACAGTGCTGTTCAATAATTTATTCATCTCTATAGGGAAATTATGTTTCGGCTTTTGTACTCATAAAATAATGTAACATTTAGATACTACTTTCAATAAATTCTTCTCATACTTACTTAAATAGATGCCTTATTGCTTCTCCATGTCAAAAACTTCTTAAATGAAGTGGGCAAAAGGAATGAAATTCTGATACATGTGACAACATGGATGAACTGTGAAGACATCATATTGAGTGACATAAGCCAGACAAAAAAGGACAAATATTGTATGATCTCACTAATATGACTAATTGGAATAAGCAAACTCATAGAGTCAGAACCTAGAATATAGATTACCAGGGGATGGACAGGGAATGGAGAGTGGGGAGTTGAGGCTTAAAATGCACAGAGTTCCTAATTGGAGCGATGGGAATGTTTCGATGATGGATAGTGGTGATGGTGGCTCGACATCGTGAACGTGATCAGCAGCACTGAAACACAGATCTGAGCATGGCTGAAAGGGGAAATGTTAGGTTGTATATATGGTAGCAGAATAAACGTTTACAAAACTTCTGTGGAACCTCACTACACAAACAGTGAACCCTAAGGTCAACCATATACTGTAATTAATAGTACAATTATAAAAATGTGCTTTCATCAGTTGTAACAAATGTTCCTCACCAATGTAAGGTATTAATAATAGGGTAATGCATGGGAATCATGTATTTTATGCATGATTATTCTATAAACCATAATTTCTCTAATAAAGAAAAAAACATGAAAAGAAAAAAAGTGGGTATATCACTTTCACCTCTGTATGGTAGGTTCTTAAAAAGTTCTTGTGGAATTGCTCCTCTTTATATAGTTTATCACTCTTTGTTCACACTTGGCCCTTTCCCTACTCACAGACAAATGTTTTTAGCAAAGAAGTGTGCTTAACCAGGGAAGATACATAAATGATCAGTAAACTCAAGTGCTCAACTTCATTAGTTATTAGGGGAATGCAAATTAAAACCACATTGTAATGCTACTGCTTACCCATAAGAATGGCTAAAATTAAAACAACTGCCAACACTACATTTTGGCAAGGAAATTGGGCAGTTGCAACGCTCATACAATGCTTGTGGGAGTGTAAATGGTACAACTGCTTTGGGAAACATTTTGGCAGGTTTTTTTTGTTTTTTTAAATCAAGTTAAACATAACTTCTACCCATGAGCCTAGAAACAAACAAAAAAACATACAGACTTGTACAAGGATACTCATAGCGGCTTTATTCATAATAGCAAATGCTAGAAACAGCTCATATCCATCATTGGGAATCTGAATAAAACTTCTTGGCAGTTAAAGTGAACCAACCACCAGTACACGCAACAATGTGGATAAATCTCAGACAAAAGACGTACATACTGAATCATTTTATTTATGTGAAGTTACAGTAGGCAAAGCTAAATATTTGTATATGATGATATGAATCTGAACAGTGGTTATCAAAGGAGAGTGGGGTTGACTGGAAGAGAGCAAGAGGGAACATTTTGGGGTAAAGGAAATGTGTTCTATGTTGATGGGGGTATTGGTTGCCAGGGTATTTTCAGGGAAAAAAGGCTTCAGAGGCATCCCTCTCAGATCTGAGTAATATAATTGACTAGCTGTATAAACTTTGGCAAATATCTTAACCTTTCTGAACCTTGGTTTTCTTATTGGTAAAGTGGGTAATATAACAGTAAGTTCTCATGGATTTCACCTTCAATATCAACAAATACTATAATCTTATTTTCTCAAAGTCTAAAGCACTGCTGACACCATTAATGTATTAGAATGAATTAATCCACAAGTTAGCAGCTTAAAACCACCACCCTTTATTTTTTTTATTTTTTTTTATTTATTTATTCATTTATCCCCCCCTTGCTGCTTGTGCTCGCTGGGTCAGCTAACCACGCCGTGCGGGCGGGCTTTTGCCTTCACCAGGAGGCCTAGGGAACCGAACCCAGGGCCTCCCATATGGTAAACGGGAGCCCTACTGATTGAGCCACAGCCGCTTCCCAACCACCACCCTTTATGATTTCACAGAGTTCATGAGGAACAGGAATTGGGAGCAGCTGAGCTGGGTGGACCTGGCTTGGGGTCTCTCCTGGAGCTGCAGGTACCCGAAGGCCCGACGTGGCAGGAGGACTCCACTTTGGGCTCACACATGTGGCTGTTGGCAGGTGGTTCAGTACCTCACCATGTGGACCTCTCCAGGGCTGCTTTGGACATGGCAGTTGGCGTTTCCTCAAGCGATTGATAGAGGTGACACAACATTACTACTGTCCGTTATCTTATGGTGGCAGGAGGGGGCTCCACACACGAGTGTGAGGTGTGGGGAGCATCAGGAGCCCTCTTGAAGGCTGGCTACCACGTCCGTGTTTCATCCTCCAATCCCATTCCTCTCCCTTCTTACCCAGAAGCAATTATCTCTCTGTGCCTAAAGATATATTGTTTTATTTGTTTTAAAAATTTTAGGTAAGTGGTATGCCATTTGTCTTATGCTTACCTTTCTAATTGAACATTTTTGAGTGCTACCAATATTCATAAAGAGAAAAGCTACATCATTAACTTGAACTGTAGACAAGTATTCCAATGTAAGGCTACATCACAACTATCTACCCCTTTTCCTACTGATGCTGACAACACTGCGGAGACTGTTTTTACATGTGTCTCCTGGCATACATGAATCTTAGTTTGGTTTTTCCCCTAGAGCAGGATCTGAGGCAAGGACTTGAGTGCACGTAGTTTTTTTTTTTTTTTTTTTACCCGGAGGTCCCGGGGATCGAACCCAGGTCCCTCTACATGGGAGATGGACGCCCAACCGTTTGAGCCACATCCGTCCCTGCACATAGTTTTAATTGGAAGTGATGCCCAGCAATCAGGATTGTGGAAGAATGGGAGTTAGTAGTTAGGGAAGGAGAGAATGCCAATATAAGGATGCCTTATTGAACTGGTAACTGCTTTGGGCAACTGGGGCTCACTCCCACATGAGATCTCTGAGGACCTCCCCTTCCGCATTGTCTCCCTCGAGAGTGTGTGGCTGGGTGGTTTATCTATTAATTTGTTGCCCACTGGTTGGGAATTGCCCCTGGGGTCATTAACTAGGTGGGCCAAAGGGGTGGGCTGTGGTCCATCACCAGCATTTGTTATAGTCTGCCCTTCCACTGCTTAGACCTGCTTTTGCCAGATACTGTCCACTGACTGATGCTTCAAGGTAGGAAGTAGTTGCAATCTAAAAGAAAAGACCCTAAGGTAGGAGTGTTGGTGGAACAAGCTACAGTCCCCACTGCTGCAACCTGTCCTGAAGCTGTAACTGATAATCATCTCCCTTCTACCATTCATTCCAGATTTCCCTTACTGTGGGCCAGCACTTTAGCTAGGCTTTGCTCTGGTCAGCCTGTGGCTGCTGCAGTTGCCTGTTCCTGGTTACTACAAGGTGTGGAAGTACCAAGAGACATCCCAAGGAATCCCCAAGTCCTAGATCTCCTCCTCCCTGTTCTTCATGATGATCAGGGTTGATTAACCCTGCCAATAGAGAAAATTTCTTGGCCTGCTGGTTTGAGGATTCCAAAGTGGTCACTCTGTAGAGTTTAAGGTACACTGTGACCTTTACTGTGCCCCTGAAGGAAGTGTTCTTAGTCCAGCCCAGCTTAGAGATGAGGGGCTGGGATTACAGATTCTGCAAGTGGGTCACTGGGAGTGATGAGCAGAGGGGCCAGTCTGCTTAGTGTTAGCTACTCTTTTTGAATCTTTAGTTTGCTGGCTCACCTGGAGAGGTTTATATTTTCCCCTCTTGGGGAAATAATGGTTTTATAGTTTTCTCTACCTGTTCCCCAGTGACTCTAGTCTAAAATCAGATATTGATGATTTATATCATAGTGACTGTGGGGATACTGCATATCTGGTTCCTAAGCTGTCAAGCATCTTAGAGATCAGATGTTTATGGCGCTCTTTTGGCATACTCCTGACATGCCAACTTCCTATATATCCTGTCCATAGGGCTGTGTTGATTGCAGCTCTTTTCATTCTTGCAAGTGCAGGGATCCTGTCCACTGCTAGCTTTCACATAGTGACTCAGATCTCCACAAGATATAGGGAGTGTTTGATCCCCTTCACCCTGGCAGGCTGGCTCTGCCCGTTCTGGACATGTTGGACTCTTTGACTTCAGATGTGATTCTGGCTAAGTGTTTGCGTTCAGTTTCTGGTGTATGGAGATATATACTTTGTGTTTTGAATTAGGCTTTATTTATTGATTAAAGTGTGAATTCTTCATTTCATAATGAAATAGTCTTTACATGTCTGTCTTTCTTCTAGATGGTGACTTCCTTTAGGGCAGGAACTGCCTTCTTTTATGCTGTTTCCTAGGATGGTGCCTGACCCATCTTGGGTATGCAGTAAATGTTAAAACAGTGAGGAGGCAGTGGCTGCACTGAGACCCTCACTTATTAGCGCAACAGAGAGCCAGTCAATAATAACTATTCAAAAGCTATTAAATTGCTCTAACATGTAATTTGTTCATTTATTTACTCCACAGATGCCATGTGCCAGGCTCTGTGCTTAGTGCTGCAACTGTAGATGATAGAAAGTTAACTATATTTAGTTTATTTTGAACCACTAAAGTAGGAATAGTGCAAATGCTGTAATGTTAAATATATAGATATAAATGTCTTTTGCCTTCATGCCTTTGCTCATACATAAACTATACTAGTTTACCCTCAAGATTTAATTACCATATCACGGCTTATTGGAAGCCTTTCCTGATCTTTTAGGTGCCTCTCCTAGGCATTGTGTGCGAATATCTTTCAAAGAACTTCACATAGACTATTGTCATCACTGTCTTACCTTCCAGTCCCACTAGAATGAGAGCAACCTGAGGGCAGGATTCCTCATACTTACCTCTGTATTCTCAGTACCGAAGTTAAGATGTTGCACATAGTGAGTACTTTATCAATTTTATTATTTCCTTGAATATTTAATTTTCTTTAGTCTAAGATATAAAATAACATAGAAGAAAGATTAGTAAAGAGGGTATAGAAAAGTTATGTGACAGAGGACTAATTTCAAGGGATAAAAAATGATTTGATATTCCTCATTCCTTGAATAAGCATGTTGACTAACCTTCATAAAGAAAGAGAACCAATAACCTTCATAAAGAGAACCAGTTAGGTAATTTAGAGGTCAAAATAGCACAGAACTCAAAAATAAACATATCCACCTGTGTATACACACACGCACTAGGTTTTCTCCAACGTTACTGAGTCTCTGGCCAGCAAGTGTCTGGCTGCACTAAAAGAAAAAGAAAAAGAGAAAGGGGAGGGTGGGGGTGGGAGAGAGAGAGAGAGAGAGAGAGAGCGCTCCAACCCACATGTCTCGCCAGTTTTGCTAAGGAGGCCATATGGTACCTTGACTCAAACATGATTCAGCTCAACTTTGTTGAGAGAGAGCATCAATTAAGTCACACTATAATAAGAACTTTTAAAGAATGTCATGGTAGTTTCCTTTAGTTTTACCTATGCCATGAGCTGGAATACCACATGAAACTATTCGGTAAGGTGTTCTGACTCAACTTCAAAATACAGAAGTGGTCAGTGTGAGCCACCCCTCACATTCAATTATCTTTTTTTTTTTTTTAAAGATTTTATTTATTTATTCATTTACCCCCCCCACCTTGCTGCTTGTGCTCGCTGGGTCAGCTAACCACACTGTGCGGGCAGGCTTGCCTTCACCAGGAGGCCCCGGGAACCGAACCCGGGGCCTCCCACATGGTAAACGGGAGCCCCACTGATTGAGCCACAGCTGCTTCCCTCAATTATCTTAACTGCATAAAAGAGACTGGGAGAAGTTTGAGCCAGCAAATCCAAATAAATAAGGTTAGAACTGTGACCAGCAGTATACCCTCAAGGAGAGTTTCTCAGCTCTTTGGTTCGTCCAGTCTTTTGTAGTGGTCTCTCTGGACTCAAGGGCTTGATCACTGGACTGTGGACATGGACACTCAAAGGCACAGGAACCCTGGGACAAATGCTAGCAAAGTCATATTGCAGTTATAAAGATGATTTGTAAGCAAGTGTGCTCATTGCAGCCATTGAGTAATTTATATTTATATAGTGCTTAGAATACTGCCTAGCTCATAGTAAGTACAATTTAAGTGTTAGCTGCTGTCATCGTCACCATCCTTGAGAAAAATTATAAAACTTTATTGAAAAACATTAGAGAAGATTTAAATGGGAAGATATACTATTCTATGCATAGGAAAACTCAATACAATAAAGACATCCATTCTCCCCAATTTGATCAGTAGATCCAATGCCATCTGAAATAAAATCTCTAAGAGTTTTTTCTGGAATGTCACAAGCTGACTCTAACTTTTATGGGAGACTCCTAGGTTTTCTCTCATTCCCTAGACTCTCATTTCTCTTCTTTAAATTTTTTTTAAAAAGATTTATTTATTTATTTCTCCCCACCCCCTTGTTGTTTTTCACTTGCTGTATCTGTTCGTATTCCTTGTCTCTTTCGGAGGTGCCAGGCGCCGGACCTGGGACCTCCGACGTGGGAGGGAGGTGCCGATTTGCTTGAGCTACCTTTGCTCCCTGCTTTGTTGTGTCTCTCATCATATTTTTTCCTTCCTGTGTCTCTTGTTGTGTCATTGTTGTGCCAGCTTGCTGTGCCTGCCCGTTGTGTCAGCTTGCTGTCTTCTTTAGGAGGCTCTGGGAACCTCCGCTCCCTGCTTTGTTGTGTTTCTCACCATGCTTTTTCTTTTTGTGTCTTTTGTTGTGTCAGCTTCCTACACCTGCCCATCATGCCAGCTCACTGTCTTCTTTAGGAGGCACTGGGATCTGAACCAGTGACCTCCCATGTGGTAGGCAGGAGCACAGTTGCCTGAGCCACATCCGCTTCCCTGGACTCTCATTTCTTTAAGGCTTTGTGTGAACCCTTTTCTAATTCCCTACCTCTTAAAACCCCTTCCATGTGCCATCAGCAAAACTATATCCTAAACTTCTTTTCTGAACATTTCTTTCAACTTCCTTATGATGATAAGGACACGCCTGTCCTCCATAGAGGATAGAAGACAGTCCTACCCAGAAAATCTTGTTCTTAAAGCTGATTGGGAGGCAGATGTGACTCGGGCAACTGGGCTTCTGCCTGCTACGTGGGAGGTCCCTGGTTCAGGTCCCAGTGCCTCCTAAAGCCTCAGTTAAGGCATGGCCCAGGGTGGGTCTTAATCTTCTTAGTGGAGTCCTTTATAAATGGGATGAATATATATAGAGAAAGCCATGGAAGCAAGAAGCTGAAATCATTGAAACCTGGAAGAGAAGGGAGAGACAAGCAGACACTGTGGTGTGCCTTGCCATGTGGCAGAGGAGTCCAGGATCGCCATCAGCTGGTCTTCAGGAAGAAAGCATTGCCTCGATGATGCCTTGATTTGGACATTTTCATGGCCTCAAAACTGTAAGCTTGTAATCTTGTAGATTCCCATTGTTAAAAGCCAGCCCATTTCATGGGATATTGCTTTCAGCAGCCTAGCAAACTAAATGCCTTTCCCAGAAAGTTTTAAAAGTGGGAAGTTTTTTTTCTCTCCCCTATCCTGAGTATTGTTTGGCTCAAAGTTATGACAGGTATTCTTTCATTATCATTGCTGCTTTCAAACCTCTTCCCTCCATAATCCCCTCCAATTTTTAATCTCATGCCATCTGACTGTACCACCTATTTCATCACTTTTGCAGTTAAAAGAGATATGTGGGTTACTCTGCCTCATTCCTTGAAGAGTTTAGTCCTAGTTCATTGTTACTCTGCATTATTTCTCCTGTCTTAAATCTTGGTTTTTTCAGTTTTTATGTAGAATATCGTTTGATTATGCTGGTCTCTTATTTCCTTGACTTTCTATCCTTCAGTGAGCTTGACGTCCACCCTATCTCATCCACACATTGCCATTAACTATATACTTGTGTTCCCTCCCGAATCTGTTTCAAGTGTTATACTTTCTAGCTACCTCTTATCTTTCTGCTAACTCTCTCTAGGATCCCTACTCCAAAAAGTCTTTGGCCCCACTTCCTGTTCACTTTCCCTTTTGTTTCTCCTGTTGACATCTTAGTCCAGTTTAGAATCATGGATCAGTATTTAAAGATTCCCTGGCATTCATCTTTTTTTTTTTTTAAATTTTATTTATTTATTCATTTATCCCCCCCTTGCTGCTTGTGCTCGCTGGGTCAGCCAACCACGCTGCGCGGGCGGGCCTGCCTCCACCAGGAGGCCCCGGGAACCGAACCCGGGGCCTCCCACATGGCAAACGGGAGCCCCACTGATTGAGCCACAGCCGCTTCCCTTTGGCATTCATCTTTAACCCTTTTATCTCCTCTCTCACTTTGTTATATACTTGCCTGGTAAAATTCCAATTCTGGTTAATCCCAACTTTCTGTTTCCTTTATACCTGCACCCAAGTAGTTGAACGAGGCTGGAGGAAAACATATAATATTACTCACTGGTCTTATTTAAATTGATGATCACTAATGGTTTCTTTGTTCTTTGCATTTAATGCTGCCTGGCAATCCTACTATATTTCCCTGATCCAATTAATCTCCTGCTCTCCCAGTCAACAATTTCATGCCTTCTCCCTCTCCTTAAATCTCCATTGCTTCTTCCACATCCTCACTCTTAGTTTCCTATTTTACTGAGAAAAAGGAGTAACCAGAAGATAATTCCCTGGAACCTCCCTCATCCTTTCTACCCATCAACTTACTTCAGTGCCCACAAAACCTGCCTTCTCTTTTTCCTAATGCTAGATCCCCTCAGTTCTACATTAAATGTCACTCTCTTTTGCAAGCATTGTTCTAACAGCTCTCTTTTTTACCTCTCTTTCTTAAATCATCAATTTTTGGCTTTCTATTAGATTATTCTCATCAGTTTCTAAATCTGCTGTAATTTTTCTCTCTTGGTTAGAATACAAAGTCCTTGATGGCAGGGATTTTTGTCTTTTCCCCAGCACCTAGGACTGGGATAGCATAGCACTTATTAGGTACTGAATTAACATTTGTTGAATGAATTGAATAATTTTAAAAGAGTAAAGGGTCAAGAATAGCTGAAACACCCTTTTTCAAGGGTGGAGAACATGCCCTGCCAGATATTGAGACTTATTTCAGAGCTATAGAAATTGAGGAGAGGTAAAACTGGTAAAGGGATAGAAAAATAAACAATAGATTAGAGAGCCCAGGAAAGAACAGTGCATATGTGGAAACTTGATAAATGATTGCCTGCCTTAAGGATCTACAGGGGAAGGATGGACTGTTGAGTAAGAGATTCTGTAACAATTGTTATCCATATGGACAAAAATTAAATTGGAGTCTTACCTATAACCATATGTATTTAGAAATATGTGACTCGCAGAGCTAAAACTTTGGAAGAAAATACATGGAGAATGTCTTTATATACTTGGTAGAGAAAGATTTTGTTTAAAAGATATAAATATGGGAAACTCATACAGGAGATTTTGATTAATTTGAATACCTTAAAATTAAGACTTTCTTTTCATCAATAGACTCCATAAAGTGAGTGAAATGACAAGTCAAAAATTGTGAGAAGATTTTGAGACATAGAGTGTTATACAGAATATATAAAAAATTCGTTGGGGACGGATGTGGCTCAAATGGTTGGGCGTCCGTCTGCCATATGGAGGGACCTGGGTTCGATTCCCGGGATCTCCCGGTAAAACGAAAACGAAAACACAAAAACAAAAAAATTCGTTTGGGAAAAGACAAACCTTCCAGTGAAAAATGGATCAAAGACAGCAAAGGCATTCTTTTCAACAGAGCCAGTAAACATTATAACCTCATCAATAATCAATGAAACTCAAATAAAAATCATGAGATACCAATTTGCATTTACCAGATTGGCAAAAAATTAAAAAGTTAGGCCATATAAGTGTTAGTAAAGATAAGGAGCAAAGGGAGCTCTCTTACACGGTAATTGGCACAACTATTTTAGAAAACAATTTGGATAGTGAAGTTGAAGAAGCTCATACTTCACAACCTAGTGCCACTCCTAGGTGCATAGGCTGAGGACGCTCTTGCTTATATTTGCGAAGTATTAAGGATATGGTGATACAGGGAAAAATTACAACTGTTAACTTGTGGATGATAGTCGACAGTAATAATGTAATATTTTTGCAACATTGGCAAAGAAGATATTATATTCTAAGGGAAAACAATAGAGGGGTATAAGGGAGTATAGGATTTTTCCTTTTGGAATAATGAAAACAAATGTTCTAAAATTGACTGAGTTGATGCCAGCACAACTCTGTAATGAAAATGAAAGCCACTGAGTATACACTTTGAATGGATTATATAAAGCCTGGAAATTTGTAATAGGGCATCCAGTGGTGAAAGATGGACTGTGGTTAACAGAGCAAATGTGAGAAGTTTTTCTCTTGAACTATAGCAAATGTATAATACCGATTAAGGGTGTTGATAATTGGGAGGGTTTGGGGAAAAATATACCAAATATAAGATATGGGTTATAGTTAGTAGTAATATTTTGACAATGCTCTTTTTATAGTTTATAACAAATGTTTCACAACAATACAAGGGGTTGGTGGTAGGGTGATATATGGGAGTCCTGTATGATGATATGCATGCTTGTTTTGTAAGTTCACAAATTTTGCTATACATTTATTGTTTATGTATGTTCATGAATGAATGATACACTTCAATACAACTTTCTTTTAAAAAAAAGAACAACAGAAATTAAGGTTATTCTTCTGTGATTCATGTTAACCACAGTCCAGCTTTCATCACTGGATGCCCTTCACATGTACTAGGTCCCAGGTTCAATCCCCAATACCATCAACTCTTCATTTCCACACTTTTCCAATAAACCTTATTAAAAATTCTATATACATTAAGCAGCAGCCCATATTTTCAACCCTGTAACCTATACTCTAGATTTTACCTCTACTCATCATATTTAGTTCTTATTAGTGAGACCACACAATATTTGTCCTTTTGTGTCAAGCTTATTTCACTCAACGTAATATCCTCAGTGTTCACCCATGTTATATATATCCCAATTTAATTTCTTCTTGCAGCTGAATAGTATTCTATTGTATGCATATATACTACATTTTGTTTATCCATTCATTGGTTGATGGACACTTGGGCTGGTTCCATATTTTAGCAATTGTGAATAATGCTGCTATGAACATGGTGTGCAAATGTCAGTTTGCATCCTTGCTTTCAGTTCTTCTGAATATATTCCTTGTAACTGAATTGCTGGATCATACGGTAGTTCTATATTCAGCTTCTTGAGGTACTGCCAAACTGTCTTCCATAGAGGATAGAAGACAGTCCTACCAGCAGAAGGAGTATTGCTATTTCTTCACATCCTCTATAGCACTTCTAGTTTTCTGGTTTTTTAAAAATGGCCTTTCTATAAGGTGTAAAATGGTATCTCATTGTAGTTTTGATCTGCATTTCCCTAATATCTAGTGATGTTGAACATTTTTTTTCTTGTGCTTTTTGGCCATTTGTATTTCCTTTTTGGAAAGATGTCTATGCAAGTCTTTTGCCCCTTTCTTAATTGTATTGCCTTTTGCCCTTGAATTTGCAACTTAGCTTAGTGTTGTGGAGTGCCTAAGAGTTACCTCCTGAGAGCCTCCTTGTTGCTCAAATGTGGCCTCTCTCTAAGCCAAACTCAGCATATAGAGGCATTACCTTCCCCCCAGTGAGGGACATGACTCCTGGGGATGAGCCTCCCTGGCACTGAGGGATTACTACCAAGTACCGGCTGGTGATATAACTGGAAAAAGACCTTGAATAAAAGGGGGAAAAGGTAAAGACAAATGAGTGTATATGACTAAGAGACTTCAAAGTGAGTCAGGAGGTCATCAGAGAGGTAATGCGTATGTACGTCTCAGCAGGATCTCATAGACGGCCAAGGTAGATACTACCCCAAATAGTGGGGCTTCTGAGGGTTCTGGAGACACCTAGGTTGTCTGGTCATGGTAGATAGCTCCAGAGTTTGGTGCCTTGCCAGTGGGCCCTACTTTGGAGTTTGTGCTGCTGAGTGTGATAGAGCTGGACTCAGATGTGACTTCTCTACACATGCCTCTTCTATCCCTTTTATTTGAACCTATAATTGGTGCTGGAATTGGTAGGTGTATGTCCAAGAGACTTTAATCTCTGGACTGTCCATTTGCCAGCTGGGCCCTGAGCCTCAGCTGAGTTACTACATCTACTCTATAGTTCATTGGACTCACCCAGGACATCTAATAAGGAGGTGAGGTGTGTGGTTTCCAAATATTTTCTCCCATTGAGTAGGCTGCCTTTTTACTCTTGACAGTCTTTTGAAGAACAAGTATTTAATTTTGAGGAGGTTCCATTTATCTATTTTTCTTTCATTGCTTTTGCTTTCAATGTAAGGTTTAAGAAGCTACCACCTACTAAAAGATCTTCAAGATATTTCTCTACATTTCTTCTAGGAGTTTTATGGTGTGGCTTTTATATTTAGGACCTTGATCCATTTTGAGCTCATTTTTGTATAAGGTGTGAGATATGGGTCCTTTTTCTTTTGGATATGGATATCCAGTTTTCCTGGCACTATTTGCTGAATAAACTGTTCTGGCCCAGCTGGGTGGACTTGACAGTCTTGTCAAAGATTACTTGAGCTTACAGGACAACATCTTATAGTGATGAAAGGCAAAATATAAAAAATTAAAAAAATATATTTTTCATTATTTTTTATTATCCCAAAATTTTTTTAATTTTTAAAAATTTATTTTGTAATTTTTTTTGTATTTTATTCCTATTTTTAAAACTATCATTATTATTTCATTTTCTTATTAATTGTATTTGGCTATTTTATTGGTTTCATTTTTGAAGAAGTTTTAGAACACAGAAGGGTTACAACTGTGGCAAGGGAGGACCATTTGTGTGGGATGTCAGTAATGGGGGATACATGGGAGGAGGTTCACCTGGGCATACATATAAGGCATATAAATGTGTTCATATGTTCATAGGGGATTGTCATGGTGAGTGGAGATTCACACAATAACCAAAAAAATATTGAATTCCCATCCTGGGGAGCTCTGCCACATTCTCAGATAGAACAGCAAGAATCTCCAAAGTACAGAGGCAATGGCTAGTGAAGGAGGTTGGTCCATTGACTGGCCCTTGATATTGATGACTGTGCTTATGAACCTTTACTCTTGAAATTGAAACTTAGCATAGTGTTATAGGGTGCCTAAGCGTTACCTCCTTGAGAGCCTCCTTGTTGCTCAAATGTGGCCTCTCTCCAAGCCAAACTCAGCGTATAAATGCAATAACTTTCCCCCAGTGTGGGGCATGACTCCCAGGGATGAGCCTCCCTGGCACCAAGGGATTACTACCAAGCACCAACTAGCAATGCAACTGAAAAAAGACCTTGACCAAAAGGGGGAAAAGGTAAAGACAAATGAGTTTATATGGCTGAGAGACTCAAAGTGAGTCGGGAGGTCATTCCAGAGGTTACACTTACGCACGTCTCACCAGGATCTCATTGACTGCCAAATTAGACACTTCCCCAAATAGTGGGGCTCCTGAGGGTTCTGGAGACACCCAGGCATTATGATCAGGGCATTTAGCTCATGAGTTTGGTGCCTTGTCAGTGGGCCCTACTTTGGGGTTTATGCTCCCCAGTGTGACAGAATTGGACTCAGTTGTGGTTTCCCTACACATGGCTCTTCGGTCTCTTCTATTTGAACCTGTAGGTAGTGCTGGAGTTGGTAGGTGTATGTCCAAGAGACTTGAATCTTTGGGCTGTCTGTGTGCCTGCTGGGCCCTGAGCCTCAACGGAGTTGCAATACCTACTCTCTAGTTCATTGCACTCACCCAGATAACTAACAAGGAGGTGAGAATGGACAGCCATCATACCAAAGAACCGAGAGAGACTACAACTGCAAGCAAGAGAGTTCCATCTGTCTGTCCCATGAGATCTCAGTTAGAGGTGGAGTGGGTATCACCATCCCAGAATCCTCATGATTGGGGAATGAACTATGGATTAGAGTGGACTAACTGGTATTCTACTATAGACTTATTGTGATTCTAGCAATGGAAGAACTTATTGATGTAGAGGCAGTGGCCAGTGGAGGTTCTGAGGTCAGGGAGAGAGAAAACAGGTGTAGTACGGGGACATTTTCAGGACTTGGGAATTGTCCTGAATGACATTGCAATGACAGAGACAGGCCATTATATATCTTGCCATAACCTACAGAATTGTATGGGGGAGAGTGTAAACTACAATCCATGCTTAGTGGCAGTGCTCCAAAATGTGTTCATCAATTGCAGTGAATGTACCACACTAATGAAAAATGTTGTTAATGTGGGCAGTATGGGGAGCAGGGCATATGGGAATCCCCTACATCTGCTCCCCAATGAGAGCTGGTTTTTTCGTTTGTTTTTAGGAGGTACTGGGGATCAAACCTGGGACCTCATACATGGGAAGTAGGTGCTCAACCACTTGAGCTACATCTGCTTCCCTGGGGGGGTGGGGGGAGGGAGTGTCTGATGACTGTTTTAACTATTTACTCATGATTGGTTTGTTGAGATCTTGTGTTTCTTCTAGGTTCAGTGTGAGATCTTCTATGTCTTTAGGGTCAGTGTAGGTGGTTCATGTGTTTACAAGAATTTGTCCATTTTATCTACATTGTCTAACTAGTTGGTGTACCGTTGTTCATAGTATCCTCTTTTGATCTCTCTTTTTCTGCAGGGTCAGTGGTAATGTCCCCCTCTCATTGCTGATTTTATTTTCATCTTCTCTCTTTTTTTCTTTGTCTCTCTAGCTAAGGGTTTGTCGATTTCGTTGATCCTCTCAAAGAACCAACTTTTGGTTTGTTGATTCTCTTGTTTTTTTTTCTCTCAATTTCATTTATTTCTGCTTTGATATTTAATATTTCTTTCCTTTGGCTTGGTTTGGGATTAGTTTGCTGATCTTTTTCTATTTTCTCCAGGTATGCAGTTAGGTCTTTTATTTTTAGCTCTTTCTTCTTTTTTCATGTTAGCATTGATGGCTATACACTTCCCTTTCAGCACTGCCTTAGCTCTATCCCATAGGTTTTGATATGTTGTGTTCTCGTTTTCATTCATCTTGAGATATTTACTAATTTCTCTTGTAATTTCTTCTTTGACCTACTGATTATTTAAGAGTGTATTGCTTACTCTATATATATTTGTGAATTTTTCCTTTTTCCATTCATTTTTGATTTCCAACTTCATTCCATTAGGATCAGAGAAAACGCTTTGTATAATTTCAGTCTTTTAAAATTTACTGAGATCTGTCTTGCGACCCAACGTGTGGTCTATCCTAGAGATGAATCCATGAGCACTTGAAAAGAATATATATCCTGTTGTATTGGAGTGTAATGTTCTATTACATTATTATTATTATTATATATTATTATATATTATTATATATTATTATTATTGGAGTGTAATGTTCTGTTAGGTCTAGTTGATTTATCGTATTAAAAGCTGTTTCCTTATTTATCTTCTGTCTAGATGTTCTATCCAATGCTGAGAGTGCTGTATTAAAGTCTTGAACTATTATTGTAGAGATGTCTGTTTCTCCCTTTGGTTTTGCTAGTGTGTGCCTCATGTATCTTTGGACACCCAGGTTAGGTGCATAAATATTTATTATAGTTATTTCTCCTTGGTGAATTGTCTCTTTTATTAATATATAATGACCTTCTTCATCTTTTATAACCAGTCTCATCCGATATTAGTATTGCTATACCTGCTCTTTTTTTTTTTTTTTTTAAAGATTTTATTTACTTATTCATTTATCCCCCCTTGCTGCTTGTGCTCGCTGGGTCAGCTAACCACGCCGTGCGGGCCGGCTTGCCTTCACCAGGAGGCCCCGGGAACCGAACCCGGGGCCTCCCATATGGTAAACAGGAGCCCTACTGATTGAACCACAGCCGCTTCCCAATACCTGCTCTTTTTAAATTGCTATTCGTGTGTGTATTAGTCAGCCAAAGGGGTGCTGATGCAAAATACCAGAAACCAGTTGGTTTTTATAAAGGGTATTTATCTGGGGTAGAATCTCACAGTTACCAGGCCATAAAGCGTAAGTTGCTTCCGTCACCAAACTCTGTGAGGGTTCCGGCTTCCTGGGTTCCTTTCTTCCCGGGCCTTGATTCTCTCCAGGTTCAGCTGCTTGTTCTCTCCACAAGGCCAACTGTAGACTATCAGGCAAACGGCTTGTCTCTTCCCAGGGCCTTCTCTCCTTCCTCACGACCAGGCTCCTCTGCTTGCTTCCCTGGGCTCCAGCATTAAAACTCAACATTAGAACTCCAACTCAAAACTCCAGCTCTGTCTGTTCCCATGTCTTTTATCTTTGATTCCCCACCCACCAAGGGACAGGGCTCATCGCCCTCCTGATGTGGCCTAATCAAAGCCCTAGTCATAACTTAATCATGCCCAGATGAACAGACCAGTTTACAAGCATAATCCAATATTTATTTTTGGAATTCATAACTATATCAAACTGCCACAGTGTGGAATATCTTTTTCCATCTTTTCACTTTCAGCCTGATTGTGTTCTTGTATCTAAGGTGAGCCTCTTATAGACAGCACATAGATGGCTCTTTTTTTTTTTTTTAACCAAATTCTGTCAATCTGTGTTTTTTTATTGCAGAATTCAGTCCATTAATGGCCAGTGTTGTTAATGCAAAGGCATTACTTCACCCATTTTATTCTTTGGCTTTCCATTGGCATATCTTAACTATTGTCTGTCTTTTTACCCTTTGAGTTATCCTTACTAATAGTCTTCATTTCTATACTCTTCTCCAAGTCTCTTGCCCTTGTTTTTTCCAATCAGACTGTAGCACTCTCTTTAGTATCTCTTGTAAATCTGGTCTTTTGGTTACGTTCAGTTTCTGTTTGTCTGTGAGGACTCTAAACTCATACTCATTTTTGAAGGACAGTGCATCACACACAAGGAGGTACAATAAGACCAACTGCCACTCTCTCATCAGAAAGCATGGAGGCAAGAAGAAAGTGGTGGGATATATTTAAGGTACTAAAAGAGAAAAATTGTCAGCCAAGAATTCTTTTCTTTGCAGGCTTTCAAATTATTCTTTATGCTTACCCAGTGTCTTCTTAATATTGTTGATCTCTTTAGTCATATTTTCTGTCAACTCCTTGAATTGATTTGGGAGATTTGTGTTATTAATTGATTAATTGTCTTAAATCCTGTGTCTCATCAGGATTTTTGGTTTGTTCCTTTTGCTGGGCCATCTCTTCCTGTTTCTTAGTATGGCTTGTAATTTTTTGCTGAAGTCTAGGCATCTGAATATGTTGTGGGGAAGCGGCTGTGGCTCAATCAGTAGGGCTCCCGTTTACCATATGGGAGGCCCTGGGTTCGGTTCCCCGGGACCTCCTGGTGAGGGCAGGCCCGCCCGCACGGCGTGGTTGGCTGACCCAGCGAGCACAAGCAGCAAGGGGGGGATAAATGAATAAATAAATAAAATCTTAAAAAAAAAAAAAAAAAAAAAAAATGTTGTGAATTTACTCTGACGGTCAGTTTCTCTCTTGCATAGTGGTTTTGTTTCGTGGCTCTTTGATTTTTGGTTCAGTGTGCTCTAAGTCCTTAAAGTTGCCCAGCTTAAGTTTTCAAAACAGGGCCAGGGACTCACTAAGGGGGAATAGATCTTCTCTAGGGTTTGGGACAAGAGACTTCCTCCTAAAAGTGGTTTTTCTCCTTGCAGTTTCCTGGCCGGCCAGCAGATGGTGCTCATCGGCAAATCTTTCCACAGCAGTGTCTCTTTCAACCTCCACTTGCCTATGATTCCGGTCTGGCCAGAGCTGAGATTTAAAGTGGGCTTTGCTGGCCAGATTTACTGAAGAGAAACCTCTCTCCGCTCTCAGCCATATCTTTCTTCCCAGGGAGGAAGATGTCTGCTGCCCTTTCATTTGGCTGCTGTGAGCCATGGGATTATCCAGGCTGTTCGCCTAGAGGGTGGGTGATGGGTGCTATTCCTGGCTGTGTGGGTTAGTAACTCACAGTTTTTGTTTTGGCTTCTTTGTCTCTCCATTCCTCCCCCTCCAGGAGGATGTGCAGCACTCTTCTTGTCCGCAGATCCCCAAAGCAGCCCCCTTGGACATCTTTTTGCCTTTCCTCCATTATTTTTGCAAGATGGTTGAGCCCTGCCTACCTACTTGGATGCCATCTTCTCGGAAGTTCCCATGCATAGCTGTTTTTTTTTTTTTTTTTAAAGTTGATACCGGGGTTTGAACCTGGGACCTCATATATGTGAAGCAGGCACCCAACCACTGAGCTCCACCCACTCCACCCATGCATAGCCTTTGAATCTCGCTTCCTTCACTTAGCAGGACGCATTTGAGATTCATCTGTGTTGTTTGTATCAGTAGCTCATTCTTTTTTATAGCTGTGTGATATTCCAGTGTATGGTCATGCCAGAGGTTTTCTGTTCATTAGTTCAAGGACATTTGCTTCCAGTTTTTGGTGATTATGAGTAACCAGAATTTGGTTTGGATGTTGAGACTGATGATGCCCCATGGGCATCAAGAGAGTTTGAGAACATTTATTACACATACAATGGGGCTTTTCTGGAGAAAGAAGGGGCAGGCTTCCCAAGTTAGTTTGCAATGGCTTTCGAGAGCACAGTAGGAGACTGACTGGCTTGGAGCTTGCATTGGGAGTGGGCTGGGTGAGGGTTCTTTGCATGGGAAGGAGCTTGTGTAGTTTGATTCTCCCACCAGTGCCAAAGGAGGGAATACCCAGGCTCTCATATCCGTGTGCCCAAATGTGGGCTGAAGAGGAAGAGGGAGAGTGAGGCTTAAAGGTTGTCAGCAGTCAAACATCAAAAATTGGAGTCAGACTCTATCATGTGTGCGAGGAATGTTTTTGGTTTTTGTTGGTGAATGCCTAGGAGTTGCGTTGCTGTATCATGGTATGTTAGTTTACCATTATAAGAATGTGCCAAACTTTTCCATGCTCTCCTGTAAATATGGGAGTTCCAGTTGTTTGACATTGATCATGACAGCACTGGATATTAGTTTTTTTTTTCTTTTTATGTTACCCATTCTAATAGGTGCTTTTAAGTTGTGTTTCCCTAATGGCTTATACGTTGAACACTTTTTCATGGCTTAAATGCCATCTGGGTATCTTCTTTGCTGAATTGTCCATTCAGGCCATTTGCCTACTTTTTTTTTTAGTTGGGATATTTATTTTCTTGTTATTGAGTTTGGAGAGTTCTTTATTCTGTATACAAGTCTTATGTCAGATAACAATTTGTAGTATTTTCTCCGAGACAATTTGTTGCTTGTCTTTTTATTCTTTTAACAGTGTTTTTCACAGAGCAGAACTGTTAAAATTTGATGAAGTGTCATTTAACTTTTTTTAACTGAGTCTTGTATTCAGTATTATATCTAAGGAATTTTGCCTAACTTAAGGACACAAAGATTTTCTCCCATATTTCCTCATAGAAGTTTTATAGTTTTAGATTTTGCATTTAGACTTGTGGTCCAGTTCGAAGTACGTTTTAAAATTGGATGTGAGGTATGAGTTGAGGTTCACTTTTCCATGTATGGCTATTCAGTAGTTCCAGCACCATTTGTTGAAAAGTCTGCCTTTCTTCATTGAATTGCCTTTGCACATTTGTCAAAAAAGAGCTGACCAGGCAGGCCTCTCCTGACCTAGGCCTGGAAGGGCGATGGGGCTGGGCCTCCACCTGCCTCACCAAGTCTGCATTTTCAGTGTTCAGAGTCTGTTGGCTGTAATTGCTGCTTATATGTACCTTTGCTTATACCTGATGCAGCCTCCTGGACTGTTGGGTGTGTTTTGGAAGTGTGTCAGAACAGGTGGCGGGAAGAGTCCTGCTGTGCAGTGCGCTGTGTGGAGAGGGCCCTCAGCGTCTGTTCCTACAGCCGCCTGGAAGAGTGCCAGTGTTTAATTACCATCAGATTTTACTAGGAACAGGACTTGACTGCAGAAAGTGACGGAAAGAATGGTTACCCTTTTATCTCTGACCACTGAATGAATAAATTTCCAACTGCTGTTCTATTTTTATGCTATTGGAGTAGCATTCTATATAAGGAAGATGTAATCATTCAATACTCAGAGAGTCGACTGTCAGTATCGTTCAAGCTATTACAGTATTACATTCTGCAAATGCCCTTCTGTTGTGTCAGATACCAGTTTTTACTGAGGTATCTTTAAGGCAAATATGAAATAAAATTGTTAAATAACTTAGGTTCCTTTTACTGTGATTTGGAAATGATAAATCTATAGAATAAGACCTTTTTTTATTTTTTTTTATTTTTATTATTATTATTATTTTTTAAAGATTTTATTTATTTATTCATTTATCCCCCCCTTGCTGCCTGTGCTCGCTGGGTCAGCCAACCACGCCGTGCGGGCAGGCCCGCCCCCACCAGGAGGCCCCGGGAACCAAACCCGGGGCCTCCCACATGGCAAACGGGAGCCCCACTGATTGAGCCACAGCCGCTTCCCAAGACCTTTTTTTAGACTAGCTTTTTTGAGGGGAAAATGGTTCAACTTGTGTTGGTTAAATATGTTTGGGCATTTTCTAGATATCCTTCTGTTAGTGATTTTTAATTTAATTCTATTATGGTCAGAGAAGACTGTATGATTTCGATTCTTTTAAACTTAGGATTTGTTTTATGGACCAGAATATGGCCTGTCTTGGGGGAGTGTGCCATTTGCACTTGAGCAGAATATTAGTCTTCCTAGTGGTGGGTGGCGTGTTCTGTAAATGTCAGTTTGGTAAAGTTGGTCGTTGGTGTTGCTCAGATTTGCTGATTGCTGTCTCTTTGATGAGAAATGAACTTTGAATTTGGTATGGACAGAGGGACAGAGGAAGCATGGGATGTATTTTGGTAGGGAGAGGACTAATATGTTTGCAACCTTTTAAAGCAGGGGCCAAATCTGACTCACCACGTGTTTTGTTACGGCCTATGTGGTGTAGGAATGGTTTTAACTTTTTAAAATGGTTGAATAAAAACCAAAAGAGTGCTACTATTTCTGACACATGAATATTATGTAACTTTAAATTTCAGTGTTCCTAAATAGTTTCATTGGAACAGCCACGTCCATCCGCGTAGGCATTGCCTCTGACTGCTTTCGCCCTACCCTGACAGAGGTAGGAAGGCCTGACAGCGCAGTGGCCCTCAAGGCCTAAAATATTTACTTCCTGGCCCTTTGTAGCAAAAGTTTGCTGACCCTGCAGACTGGATCGGTCTGGACTGTTTCAGGGATTGCTTGAGGGTCCTGGACATCGAGGGTTTGAGACAGCAGTGTGTGAAGTGGAGAACTTGGAGATCTGCAAAGATGAAATTCAAAATTTTGCCCTAAGCTGGTTCTGGCAAGAGAGATAAACATTTTTGTTTTTTGCTTTCGTTTAATCCAGGCTAGTCAAATCAGTAAGCAGGGTTTATGGTTTCATATAACAACCAGTAATTGTAATTTTAATCTTGATCTTGCATGTATTTTAATAGTTTTTCTCAATGACACTGGTTAAACTGCTCCAAACCACATTATGCCAGTTTTTAATTGAATCTAAGGTATTAGAATAAATCTTTTAACAACTCTGAAGGTCTTAGTTGTAGCATTACAATGACTAGCATTTAGTTTCTTTTTCAGTTGGAGGTCCCACCTGATGAATTAACTGTAAAATGTGTACATTTAGTATATTAGACCTAACTAACCGGTTATATATAATTACTGCTAGTCTTCTTAATTTTACTCAAACAGGGCTTGCCAAGATTAAATTTACAGATCTGTCTAAACTTGCAGGGAATGAAATTCTACCTTTTGTATAAGTCAAAGGATTTATTTTTCTGTAATGTAACATTTCATTTATGCATTGTCTTCAGGGTACACATTCCTACCTGATAGGAATGTCTAACGGTTGAATTTTAATTGTCCTTGTAAGTACTTTTCTGTCTTCTGTGAATGAAGTAGCTAAGCTTTTTAAAGTCTTTGTGAATATTTTTTTGTTAGTTTTGATCAAAGCAGAAATTGACAGCAATTATTACTATTAATAACATTTGGGACATAGGAAAGACTGATTGTTCTTTACTAACTCTTTCATTGCCGTTAATCATTATACATATTCAGCTATGCAGTATTTACAGAGAACATAGAATCTGCAGATTAAATTAGGGTTACTTTGGATCTGTAATGCCAAAAATTTTTCTTTCAAGGCTATAGAGAAGGTAAGGGAATTAAATGTTTTCATAATATTTATTGTATTTGAAAAAATCTTGTCCTCATCTGATGAAAGTTGTATTGTTTAAAAATATGGTGAATAGAATCTACAGCTATTTATTATACAGCTCTTAAGGAAAAGTTTTTTTTCTGGCCTTTATAGAGGCTTGTAGACATGTAAGATGCTCTCAAAAAATTTAAAATACAGTTAATTAGGTTACAGCTCACCGCCCCCCCCCCAAAAAAAAAAACCCCACAACTTATCCATTGTTTCATTTGATAGGAAAGGAAAAATTAGATGTTGGTTAAATATCAATTATAAGATAGCTACATAATATCCACATCTTAAAGTATGACTGTTTTCCAAGTTTCTGAGTTTACGGTAAGTGGATGTATTGGAGGGAATAGAAGAGTTGAATGGACACCTCATGTTTCCGTTTCTTCACTTGCTGCCTTAAAGTGCAGTTTCTTGGCTCACAGTGGGCCTGGTGCCTGGCTCAAGGAACATAGTAAGTGTTTTGATGCTGTGATCAGTCTGATATAGTCAGACGCTGCTCAGAGTATGAGAAAGCTCTCAGCAGTGTTTTAAACTTGAACAGATACAGTTACTGAATGCCAATTCTGGGCCCTAAAGATACAGAAAAGAATAAGATAGTCTCTACCTTCCAGGGATTTAGAGTCTAGCTGGGGAGATGTGGCTAAGGGTTGTCCTGTCTTAGGAACCAAATTCTCTTGGAGCATATTGATGGAGCCATTCTGCCTGGAGTTGGGAGGAGGCTTACCAGGACTGTGATTTTCAAATAAGACCTAGAGGGAGGAGGAAGAGTCTTCCAAGCAGAGACTGGTGTGGGGATGGTGTGGAAAGGGCGTGCTGGTGGAGGGGGTGAGCTGGAGCAAAGACACAGGATTGACAGTGCTTGGTACTTTCAGGAACCTGTGGTTGTGCAGTCTGGTGAGAGCCAATGACAGTGATCACACCCTGGGTTATTTTCTGTTTACACACGAACCCTTGTGCGCCTGATGGATCTCTGCCCTGATTACTGTTTAGTAGCTATTAATTGTTAAATATTTTTCTTTTGGTTAAGTGTATAATAAAGGGTAAAGGCATGGTGCATATATGACAAATGAACATGTAACATTGGAAATTATTCACGGGGTAGTTCACAAACTTACTGTTATATGTTCAAATTATCAGTTACCCAGTTTTCCTCAGAACAGTGCTTTCCTTTTATCTTGTTTGACTCCAGAGCTTTGCTGTGCTAGGTATCATTTGCTGATAAAACAGATGCTAAGATTTCAAAGAGTGACTCCAGAGAAGACCGTTCACAGGTGGGAAGGGAGACCCTGGGATGAGCTGTAGTGTGCAAGGACCAGCTGAAGGAAACCATGTTGACTTACTTATCAATGGTAGAAATACACATTTCTTAGTCATCTTAGAAAAAACAGGCATTATTGTAGACAAGTCAAATTGTCAGATCTCTATTTAATCTTACAGTCTTTTATTTGACTATAAGATTAAATAATAAATGTGATCAAAACTCCTGTAGATTGGGTAGAGAACAGTAATTAGATTTATTCTTTTTTTGTGGGATTTGTGATCCCTCTTGGCATTCTTTGCACTGTTTTAAGCTCTTGGGTCTTTTCTTAGCATCTTAATGTTTGTAATATGTTTGATATTTCGTAATGCTCTCTTGAGGGTGTCAGTGAATTTTCTTTTCTTCTGCCTAAAAATGGCTTATACACATACTTGTGATTATCAAGGCAGTGGTAAAGTGGGACCCTTGACCCTTCTCTTTCTTGTTTGTTCCCTGAGAGAGTGAGCTACAGCTTCAAGATCCACATTTAGAGAGGGCTGACTGAGGGGAGATGGGCAAATTATTTTATTTTCATATCTGGTTTCATAACTTTTAATTAATTAATTTATACTCTGCCTCCTTCCAAAAGCAAATATTTGGTATATTAAAAAATAAAGACAATACAATAAAATAGGTAAGTGAAGTAATTGGGGAGAAGGGAAAAGCTAGATAGGAAAAATAAGTTTTCATTTAAAGTCATGCTGTAGGATCCAGATTGTTGTTAAAGATGGGTCATAAATTTGACTCCAGGTTTATTAAAGGCCCAGGCAGAGAAAGAAATGTGGTAAGTATCAGTTAGATAAAAACACACCCCTTGGGTTATACAGTTCCATGCTTTGTAAGCCCATTCAGTGGTGGGAGAAGGACTGTGGTTAACAGAACAAATACGAGAGCGTTCTCTCATGAACTATAACAAATACATAATACTAATACAGGTACTAATAATCAGGTGGGTAGGGGGAAAAATACACCAAATGTAAAATATGGACTATAGTTAGTTCATAGGTTTTGGAACAAATGTTTTGCAACAATGCAAGGTGGTGGTGGTGGGGTGACTTATGGGAGCTGTGTACGATGATATGCATGTTTGTTTTATAAGTCCACAATATTTACTATACACTTACTGTTTATGTATGTGCATGTATGTATGATATACTTCAATGAAATTTTTATAAAAACAAATAAACAGGGAGGCGGCTGTGGCTCAATCAGTGGGGCTCCCGTTTACCATATGGGAGGCCCCGGGTTCGGTTCCCGGGGCCTCCTGGTGAAGGCAAGCCCGCCCGCACGGCGTGGTTAGCTGACCCAGCGAGCACGAGCAGCAAGGGGGGGATAAATGAATGAATGAATAAATAAAATCTTTAAAAAAACAAACAAACAAACAAAAAACAAATAAACACCACTTGGAGTACAAGTGCTCTCAGGGTAATAAGCTCCAGGGCCCTTAGAAAGGAGTTACTCATGAGGCGCCTTTGTCACCTGAGCAGACGTAGAAACTCGTGGCCATTGGGGGAAGCAGTTTTCTTAAATGGTCCAGCTCCGTCCAAGTATAATGTGTAGGGGTGTGGAGCCACATATTATGCTGGGCTTATATTTTATAATGAGAGCAAAAGGAGAAAATCGGTCTTGTCAGAATGATCTGCAAGAATCTCTTAAATTGTCCAACAGCACTTTTTCTTCTAACATTAAAACAGATTGCCATTTTTTGAGGGGATGAGAAGTTGGCTTGCATTTAGGTGCTGTATTGCACAAACAATTTCTTCTCTTCCTTGCCCTGGACACTGTCTAGTACAGGTCATGCTCCTGGCCCGAGATATCCTGAGGGAAGAGCCTCAGGCTCCTCCCCCTGCAAGCCATCGGTGGGAGCACAGGCACCCTCTGCGCTCTCTCTCCCCATCCTGCATCTAGGGAGTCGAATCTGTGTGAGTCCTGTGCACGTGCAGAACGGGTGGTGTACTTGTCCCTCTGGCATGAATATTGTGTCTCATAATTGGACTTCAGGTACATTCTGGGTGATGGAGGACAAGGTTATGTCCTTGGTCTAGAATGTGAAATCCAGATACTCTGCTCTGATTAGGGGCAGATGGGATCTGGGTTGTCATAGGGAGTGGGGGACTGAAGTCAGATGGCTTGGGTTTAAATTGTGGTTCTGCCATTTATCAGCGGAGCAAGATATGGGCAAGTTACTTAAACTTCTCTGTACTTCAGTTACCTCACCTGTAAAATGGAGATGACAGTGTTGGTGTTAGTGTAAAGATTAAATGAGATAATATGTGGAAAGGAATAGGAATAGCATATGATGCACAGAGAGCACTCAGTGGGTGTAGCTCCTTGCTTTTGTAAATGAAGAGCTGGAATCTTAGCCCATCCCAGCCTCCCTCCCCACAGAAGAAGGTGCAAGTGGTTTTCTGAATAAGACATGTGGAAATCAGATATGTATTTCTTTCTAGTTAGTAGCAATTTTATTCTCTTGCAGAGAAACAGCACCCAGAACTATCTTCCAAAGAGTCCTGGATATCTTGAAGAAAGCTTCTCATGATGTTGAAGTGGCCTGCAGAGAGGCAGTTCAAGTGGACCAGCTGGCTTCCAGTTTGCAGTTAATTACGGAATGCTTCAGGTGTCTCCGAAATGCTTGCATAGAGTGTCCTGCAAACCAGAATTCAATCAGGTAGTGTTCTCGGTAGTTATACACATACTTTGTGTATGTGTGTGCTGGTTCTGTCATACTGTTTTACCTGTTAGAAATTGTTTTGGCATTACAGTATCACCCATTGTCATTATACAACTGTCCTTTACATCACTACGCATCTTGCCCCTGGAGGACTCGATCAGTATATAATGGTGCAATTTGTAATAGTGTGTTAACATTAGGAGTTATTTGGATTTTTTATTTGTGTTTATAACGTATTTTAAAGCATTTGATTTTGTACATAGTACAGTGACTTGACCTTGATTTTGATTCTTTGATTCTAGATTCTGCCTGCTTAAAAGGATACATACTTCTGGACCTCACTTTTTTTTAGTTCTTAGTGTTTTAATTATTATCTGTGTGTTTATTTTGAGCAAGGAGTATGTTTTATAAGCGGATACGGTAACCTACCTTTTCTTAAGATTGTGGAGAGTTCCAGGCTTTACTTCTACCTCTCTTATAGTGTGCACATCTTTAAAAGCGTTAAGAAATGAGCAACAGAATTGCCCGGTGTTGTTCTTTCTTTTCCATGTTACTGTCTCCTCCCAGAACCCAACACCTTTCCTCTTTGATTTTATGGAATCTGCTTTTTATTGAAATTTTTTACTTGAGATGAAGTCAGAAGCTACAAAGAGGCTGCTTCGCTTACTTTCCTGCACTTGAATATTGACGGCGCCTCCAGGCCTCCCTGTCACTGGGTGATGGGTGAAGTGGGCTGGTCTAGAAGCCACTTGAGGGACTCCCTTCACTGCCTGGACAGTCTTGTACCTGAGGCTTGGGTATGATTAATGAGAATTTTAAGATCAAAGGGAAGGGAATAAAAGCTAGGGTTGTTTAACTTCAATGCTGGGCTGAACCTGCCATCCATTTACAGACAAATGCATAGAAACTGTTATTTAGAAACAAATGCATAGAAACGATTATCTTGATGATAATAGTTAACATTTTTTAACGTTGCCTATATGCTAGAAGCAGAGGACCAGAAGGATCATTTACTTTATCTTTTTCCCATGCAGGGAGGCCCTCTAGTGTGATGGGGAGAGGGAGAGGAGAGCCCTAGAACATAGACTTTTGACTGTGTGCTGGCATGCATATCTTTGTGCTTAGCTGGTCTCAGTGGGGGAGGAAGGGAGCATTTGGTGAGCCTATCCTAAGCAGTATGCTTTGTCCCAGATGCTTTACTTGCAGTATCTTGTTTAATCCTTGGAACAAACCTATGAAATTGTATGCTACTATTTTTCCATTTTTCACAAAAGAAGGAACCGTGACTCAGAGAGGTTAAAGTCTTGCCAAGAGTCATTCTTTCGGTAAGTGATAGAGCCTTGGAATGTTCTGTCTGCTTCTCACCCGTCTGACTCTTCAGGCCTAAGCTCAAAACCAGTCGGTCATACTAGCCCGAGATGCACACATTGGCCCTGGTTGTGTACCACTGCCCCATCCCTAAATAGCCCCGTGGCTTAGGGCAAGCAGGTTCATCTTTATGGTGATCAGTTTTCTCATCTGTAAAATAGGGTAAACAATACTTTCTGCACAGGATTGTTGTAAGGTTTAAATTAGATTACTCAATGATGCCTGGGCACATGGTATGCCAAGTGTTTGTGTGTATGCCTCAGTAATGATAGTGGAATGAAAGTTTATGAAAATCTTAGCTTTCTTTTAAAACAATTTATTTGCATTTACTTCTTTTGATTGCAAAGTAATATATGCAAAATAATGAACAAAAAAATAAAACAAATTGTAATAGGGAAAAAAAGTAATGTATGCAAACTATAAAAATTCACATATTATAAAAATTAATACTATGGCAAATAAAATTTCTCCTTTAAATCCCAATCTCAGAAAGCTAGCCTTTCTTCATTCACCTGTCTTCTGGCAGGACCATCAAGGCTAGGACTGTGCTTGGTGTAGCGATGGTGTCTTTTTATTGCGTGCAACTTTATAGTTAGGTTGAAGTGAACATTTAGGGGTGTTAGTGTTTCTGCCTCTCACCTTCTAGGATTGTATTATTATTTACTGTTGATTTTCAAAGGGAAATTCCAACCATTTAGGGCACTGGCTCCGGGAAAAGGCATTTTCTAGTTGGAAATATAACAAATTATAGCTGGGGACTTTGTGGCCAGCCTTACCTAAAGTATTTCCGAGCCAGTCAGGATTCAGATTGCACGCAATATATATTTTTCTGTTATTTTTTTTTTTTCAAGATAGATTTATTTATTTATTTATTTATTTATTTATTTATTTATTTATCCCCTGTACCCCCTCCTTGTTTTGCGCTCGCTGTCTGTTCTCTGTGTCCATTCACTATGTGTTCTTCTGTGTCTGCTTGCCTTCTCTTTAGGCAGTACTGGGAACCGATCCTGGGACCTTCCAGAGTGGGAGAGAAGTGCTCAATCTCTTGCACCACCTCAGCTCCCTGGTCTGCTGCATCTCTTATTGTCTTTGCTCTTTGTCTCTTTTTGTTGCGTCATCTTGCTGCGCCAGCTCTCCATGTGGGCCAGCACTCCTGTGTGGGCCAGTACTCCTGCATGGGCCAGCACTCCACACGGGCTAGCTTTCCGCTTGGGCCAGCTTGCCTTCACCAGGAGGCCCCGGAAATCGAACCCTGGACCTCCTATATGGTAGACAGGAGCCCAATTGCTTGAGCCACATCCACTTCTCTATTTTTCTGTTATTTTAACTTTAGTATTAACAAGTTACTCAACAGGGGTGATGCCATTGAGGCTTAGATTTTTTTGTGCCTTTTGCCTGTCTATTGCACTTTGGATGGAGTTGGGTTGTATTTTTCTGAGTAAATATAAAATGGAACGTAATAGAGGAAAGCAAAAATACTCAAAGGAAATTCATCAAAGCAGTTAGCTCTGCATGTAAATATTATAACCCCTAATATGAGAGTTGGTACACTTTTTCTGTAAAGTACCAAATTCAATATGTTAGGCTTTGCGGGTCATGTGATCCCTGTTTCATTTTTTCAACTCTCCCATTGTGGCATGAGAGCAACCATGGACAGTATGTGGATGAATGAACATGGCTGTGTTCCCAATAAAACTTTATTGGTGGAACTGAAATTTGAATTTCATTAAAATTTCATGTGTCACAGTAAAAAATCATTTGATTTTTTGTTCAGCCATTAAAAAATCGTAAAAACTGTATTTGGCCCATTGACCATATGGAACCAGGCAGTAGGCCCTTTTGCTTTCTGGTAGTCATATGTATGCATAGAAGCAAGAGTGGGAAGAGAAAGGTGGAACAGCCTCTTCTTTCCTGGGAAGGGGGTGCTGAGCCACCTTTTTTCGCCAGCCTTATGCATGGAGAAAAAGAGAAGGAGCAATGACTTTCTGACTACCTGCCTTTGGGAAGGGAAAGTGGGCCCTAGCCATGGACATACCGACCCTGACCCTCTGAAAGCTCCTTCTGTTACATATTCCAGGGAATAGGACATGGGCATCTTTGGGGAGCCATTATTCAGCTGACCATAGTCTTCCCTCTGGACCTCAAAGATTCAAGTGTGTGCCACATGGAAAATTGATCTAGCTCATCCAAGCTCTCCAAAAGTTTTAACCCATTATAAATATCACCTCAAAGTCCAGAGTCTCGTCTAAGTCTCATCAGCTCAGAAGTCCTAAATGTCATCATCTGAATCATCTACATGATTGTGGGTGAGACTTTGGGTATGATTCATCCTAGCTGAAAATGTCTATCTGTGGACCCGTGAAACTAGAAAACAAACTATCTGCTTCTAAAATACAGTGGAGGGACAGACAGAGGATAATAGGTAGAGGCAGTTCCCTTCAAGAGAGGAGAAAATGGAAGGAAAAGAAGCTCTCTGTCCCTAACAGTTTGGAAATTCAGTCAGGCAAACCTGGCTAGGTTTCAGGGCCTGGCATAATATTCTGTGGCTTGTGGCTCTGCCTTCAGAGTCCTTGGTCCCTTTTCCTTGAAGGGTAGCACATATTTGCAGCTGAGTAGTGTTATCAGCCTGTAGAAATTTGGAATGTGGGAGCCTCCTTTTATTCTATCCTTTCTCTGTTCCTTTCAGTCCCAGTGGCAGCGTTTCTCCTGCTGTTGCATTGTGAGAAACTTTGGGGGTCTCCTGTGCATATTATGGGGCTTCACCTTGTTAGACAAGAGGGTCCCTCACAGATCTCTCCCGGATAATGTCATCTCTGTTCCGGGCTTCTGCGGGGATGGTTGAGGGGATCCGTGAGTCAGAGGCTTGACCCCTTTAAGGGGCTGTATTAGTCAGGGTTCTTTCGGGAAACAATCAACAGGAGATACCTGTCAATAATATGAGACTTTAAAAGAGGCTCTCACGCGACGTGGGGATGCAAAAGTCCAGGTTCCACAGGCAGGCTGCAAGCCAGAGGCTCTGATGGAAGTCCAGTGAAAGGTCCTTGATGAGTTTCTGGGAGAAGTTGGCTGTCCAAAGTGAATGTTGAATGTTGAAATCACTTCTTCTTTTAAGGCATTCAACTGATTGGATAAAAGCATTGCCCATTTGCTGATACAATCTCCCTGATTGATGCAGATGTAATCAGCCATCCATGCAGTAGACTCACTGGTGATCAAAGTCCATAAATGCTCTTATATTACAATTAACCCAGTGCTTGCTGGACCTAACGCCTGGACACAATTACCTGGCCGAGTTGACACATTACCCTAACCATCACAGGGGCCTTCCCTTGGCAGGACAAAAAACTGACCTGTTGATCCTTCTGAGGTACTAGTGAAAGGTGGTCTAGTCGCACCCTTAGCTTTCTCTCCAGCAATGCTTTCTTGACAGTTGATCTCCTAGTTTTAGCATCTTTTGCGATCTAGGTAGGTTGAGAATTTCCCAGATCATCAAGACCTGCTTCCTTTTTAATTAACAGTTTTTCCTTCTATTGATATCTTTCCTTTTTTACTATAAGCAGCAAGAAGAAACCAGGACATATCTTCAGCATTTTGCTTGGAAATCTCAGCTGAATATCCAAGTTAATTCTTTCCAAGTTTTGCTTTCCACGTAACTGCAGTACACAATTCAGCTAAGTTTTGTGCCACTACGACGTAACAAGGATTGCCTTTTCTCCAGTTTCCAATAACATGCTCCTCGTTTCCTTCTAAGCCTTCACCCAACAGAACTTTCAGTGTCCATATTTCTATCAACTGTCTTTTCAAGGCAATCCAGGCTTTTCTCTGTCATGCTTCTCCAAGTTCTCCCAGCCTCTTCTCATTACCCAATTCCAAAGCTGTTTCTACATTTTTAGGTATTTGTTACAGCAGTATCCCACTTCCGGGGCCAAAATCTGTATTAGGTTCCTATTTTTGTGGTAGAAAATTACCACAAACCTAGTGACTTCAACCAACAGAAACTTATTGTCCTACAGTTCTAGAATTCAGACGTCTAAAATGGGTTGACAGGGTCGCACTCCTTCTGGAAGGTTTAGGGAGAATCTGTTTCCTTGCCCTATCCGGCTTCCAGAGGCCACCTGCTTTCCTTGGTCCATGGCCGCTCCAGCTCAGGCGTCATTCTAGCCTCTGCTTCTGGCATCACATCTCGTCCCCCTGGCTCTGAGCCTCCTGCATCCTCTTGGAAGGACTTTTGTGATGATCCAGGATCATCTTCCCATCTCAGGATCCTTTCCTGAATCTCACCTGTAAAGTCCCAGTCAACACGTAAGGTTGTAACATAGACCCAGGTTTTGGGGATTAGGATGTGGACATCTTTGTGGGGGCCATTGCTCAGCCTCCCCCAGGAACGCAGTTACAGTTAACCATAGGCCTCAGCACTATTCACTGAAACATCGTTTGAAATGCAATTCTAAGAAAAAGAATGTATTTAATTTTTTTTTTTTTTTAAACATGATACAGGAACTTGGATACAATTGGTGTTGCTGTTGATTTGATTCTTCTTTTTCGTGAACTGCAAGTGGAACAGGAATCCCTGTTGACAGGTAACATAGTATTTTTTATATCTTTGAAAAGTGTTTAAGAATCAATACTTTGAGGAGGCGGCTGTGGCTCAATCAGTAGGGCTCCCGTTTACCACGTGGGAGGCCCCGGGTTCGGTTCCCAGGGCCCCCGGTGGAGGCAAGCCCGCCCACCTGGGGTTGTTAACCCCCCCCACAAACACCACCAGGGGGGGGGAAAAAAAAAAAAAAAAAAAAAAAATTAATAAAAAAAAAAAAAAAAAAAAAAAGAATCAATACTTTGAGTGTTAAATCATTCACAGAAGTAAATGTTCTTTATTTCATGAGACAGGGGAACATCAATTGTGTAATATTAAAGAATTATCATAAAAGAAAGTTGCAGAAACTTCATTTCTTTCCTCCTTCAATATTTATGGATATGACAGGCTCTGTTCTAGGGTGTGAGCAAAACAGTAACCAAAGCAGACAAAGATCTGTGCCCTCAGGGAACTTACATTCCAGTGAAGGGAACCAGATGCTAAATGTGATGAATAAGTCAAATACAGAGGATGACAGAAAGGGAACTCAGCTCTGTTTGCTAATAGCTATTGACACGGCTTTAAGGGAAAAACCAAGCTTCTTAATTGGAAGATCAGGAAGCCTTTCTAGATTTTTTTGAACGTTTATGGTCCTTGCACTTGTTGTATTAACATTTCTATGTTTGGACAGGGTTATCTTAGCATAATATTTAAAATGTAGAATTTTAGTATATGATCTTCTTAACCAAGAAATTGAAATACTTTGTTGGGTACACCTAAGTCATTTGATAAGAAAATCTTAATGTAAATGTAGGTTAAAAATAAATATAAAATGAAATAAAATAAAATAAAATAAATTTCTATCTTATAAAATAATTCATTGACTGCTTCCTTTAAATGACGGATCTCTAGCTGTATTTAAAATATGCTTTGGTTTATAAATTGATTTATATTCATTCATTTTAATATAAAATTGATTTATATTAAGTATGGGCATTAGCCCATACTTACAATATAAAATGAGGCACACTTATCTTAATGTTAACACCCAGGCTGTTGCTATTGCAGGTAGGTAAGTAGGGACCTAGAAGTGCTAGTTTCTTTGCACAGGTATAGAAACTGAAACGCAAAGATGCAGTAGGCTAAATTAGCAGTGTTAGATGTGCTCCTTGGCTTGGTTTAATTCTTATTTAATATTTAATGTATTCGGTGATTTCTTAGTGTTTTCATTTTAAACTCATTTGTGAAAATCTTGGGACTTTCTTTTTTTTTTTTAAGAAATCTCCCTTTGGGAACTGGTAATTATTTTTTATTACATCATCTAAGAATTTGCACACAAAGTGTTTTCTCTAAGTGTTTTTGAACAGCAATAGTTTCTTGAGTATTTTCAAGAAATTGCTTGGGTATAGGATTTAGTTGTATAGTGTTTTTAAAGAGGTATTTTTGTAACATTTTATAATAAAATGGAAGACTTACTGCTCAAAATTGGGGGATTAAAAATCAGCAGCAAGATACATATTTTACTCCGTTGCATGGAATGGCAGCTATTTTTGATGTCTGTATGTGGAATGGTAATTTAGTAAGAAAGTTCAGAATGTACCAGGTTTTATAATTGCTGAAAATACTCATGTGGTGGATAGTGTGTCACTGGCAGAAGCTGAAGAGTTGTGGTGAGCAGAAGTAGGTTTTTCTTTTAATGATGTTTTCCTAAATATAGAAGCAGAAAGGAAGTACTGTACAGAATGCTGTGATTAAATGACTATTAGAGTGGAGCCAACCCCCTCACTTGTGTGTTGGGTCCCATCCTTGCTTGTCTACTCAGGAACCTTTTTTTTTTTGAAATTACCTCTTTTTATCCTGCATCATCAGTTTTCCCCTTTTTACTCCATCATTTTCATCAGCATATAATGTGTTTTCCTATTTTCCATCTTAAAAATGTCTTTCCTTGACTCCATGTCCCTCTCAATCCATTTTCCTTTTTCTCTTTTATACCAGATTTGCTATTTAGTTTTTATAAAATATGATAAAAGATCAATTCATCCTTTCTTCACAATATTAATTTTCTCTTCACTGTAGTAAGTAGCTGATCTAACAAAAAAATTCAAAAGAGCAGATTTCTGAAACTGCGTTTATGAACCATTTTGTCATTGACAAGTAAACTCATTGACTGTTCATTGATGTTCACCAATGAGAGAGTGTCTGTTTATAGTCCCTTTTAATGCTAGGTGTTTTAGGAATCTTCACAGTTCCAGGAGTTGCAGTTGTGTCAAGTTCCTTTTTAACAGATCTTCTAAGGCATAATTTATATTACATATACAATTTACATAAATTCACACAATTTGCACAAATTACATAAAATTCACCTTCTTTAAGCGTACAATTCAGTGATTTTTAAAAAAATATATTTTTGTTACAGAAGTTGTGAACT
Source organism: Tolypeutes matacus (assembly GCA_026826555.1). NCBI lineage: Eukaryota > Metazoa > Chordata > Mammalia > Cingulata > Chlamyphoridae > Tolypeutes > Tolypeutes matacus. The sequence goes on along the minus strand of JAKSZT010000088.1, from coordinate 5,385,814 downwards.
TAAAACAATCATACACATGTGTAGAATTCCTGTATAATACCCCTTCACCAACACACTATACTGTTGTGGAATATTTGTTACAGATTATGAGATAATATCATCAGACTGTTATAACTAGAGTCTGTAACTTACTTTTGGCATATTTTTCCCACCCCCCCATTATTGACAGTAAATCTTCGGCATTGATGCAAGAATATTACAGTATTGCTGTTAACTGTAGTCCATAGGTTACATTAACTGTATTTTTTCCATGCTTTTCTATATTCCCACCACTCTGCAGTATTGATAGACATCTGTTCTAGTTCATAGAAGAAATTCAGTGCTTTTTAGTAAATTTCAGCGTTGTGCAACATCACTACAATTCAGTGTTAGAAATCACCTAACCGAGCTCTCTTGTGCCCATTGGAAGTTCGTGGTGTTCCCACCCCAGCACTATGCAGACACCAGCCTACTCTGCTTCTAGAAATTTGCCTTTTCTGACTATTTCATATAAATGGAATCATGCCGTATGTAGTCTTTTTTTTTTTTTAATTTATTTTTATTGTGGGTAAAAATCAAAATTCTCACAATACATACAAACATTTGTAAAATGATATATAAATATATATGCATATATGTGTATTTGCTTACAAAAATGTTATTTTTATATATATATATATATATATATATACACACACACACACACACATATATTTTAAGAGGTGCTTAGATTACCCAAAATA